>OZ007572.1:48555606-48870606 GCA_963931925.1 Onchidella celtica | reverse complement strand
ACGTACAACAAGACCGGGAGCGCGAGGATCGAAAAGAATCAAGAGAAAGAGAAAGAGAAAAAGAAGTAGAAAGAGAAAAGGAAAGAGAAAGAGAAAAAGAAGTAGAAAGAGAAAAGGAAAGAGAAAGAGAAAGAGAAAAAGAAGCAAGAGAGAGAGAAAAAGAAGAAAGAGAAAAAGAAAGAGAGAGAGAAAAGGAAAGACAGCATGAACTCGCAATGAAAAAGTTAGAGCAACAATCGCTTGTAACACCCACTACTGCCACCAATACTTATGCTACTAAACCAAAACTACCACCATTTAATGAAAAACTCGACCGGATCGACGCATATTTACATCGGTTCGAGTTACACGCTAAATGCGTCGGATGGCAGCCGGCGATGTACAGTTCATGCCTGTCTAATTTATTAACGGGTAAGGCTTTAGAGGTATTTCACAGCCTTAAAGTAGAAGATGCCAACGATTATAACAAGCTTAAAACAGCACTGCTTAAGCGATTCCAGCATACCGAGGATGGCTTCCATCAGCGATTTCGCGCATGTAAACCTGAGCCATCTGAAAATTTCTCAACTTATGTGAATCGGCTGAAACATTATTTAGATCGCTGGATAGAGCTCGCGAACGTAACTACCGGAAATTATTCCCAACTTTACGATTTGGTCTTGAAGGACCAAATCTATACGGCATGTCATTCCGATTTAGTCGCCCACCTTAAAGAGAGGGCTCCGACATCCTCTGAAGAAATCACATCGTGCGCCGAACGATACGCGTCCGCCCACCCAAATCGTCCTTTGGCAAAGCCTTCAACTACAACACCATGTTATGCCAACGTAAGCAAAGGAGCGCCAACCGGACACGATCGTTCAAGGCCGACTCGTCGTCAGGCCCCAAATCCACGCTCTCAATCAGAGCCGCCTTTTTGTAGACAGAGAGATTTTCCGAATCGAGGTAATGCATCGCCGCGTCGAGGATATCAGACTTATTCTTTTTACGAGCCTCGCCCATATTATCGTGGCAACTATCCAGGCCAACAATATAACCGGCCTCAGGGACCGCCGCGACGAGTGCATTTTGATGATAGTTATAATTATAATAGACCGCAGAGTCTTCCCTATCGTGGAAACGATCCTAATCGTACTATATGTTATAAGTGTAATAGGGTAGGCCACATACAGAGATTTTGTAACGTGAAATTGGAGTCAGCAAATGCCTGCTCGGTTAAACCTACACTTTATGAGACTGACGGTCATTCTGAATCGTCATCGCAATCAAAGACTATTCCAGTCATGTCCGCCCTACATGAACTGGGTGAATTAACATTCTACCAGGGCCGCGTGAACGCGATTCGCGCTTCTGTTCTACGTGACTCCGGATGCACGACTATCGGCGTTCGACAGTCACTAGTCCGTCCAACACAATTTTTGGACAAGGAGGTAACTTGTATTACTTTTGGCGGATCTGAGGAGCGATTCCGTCTTGCAGAAGTTTATATTGATACACCTTTTCTCACAGGTATTGTTACTGCATGTGTACTGCCTAATCCAGTGGCTGATATAATCATAGGGAATGTACCTCAAGTAAATAAGTTTCCTATCGGTAACTTGGAAATTTGGACTGAGGATGAGAGTGTTGCTTGTGCGACAACACGCCTACAATCGAGTCGACGAGCAGACAGTCCATTGACTAATCCTACTATTGAAGTGAACATAACGTCTAGTGCATTTCATGATGAGCAACATTCAGATCCCACATTGAAACATTTGTTTGCTAAGGTTGATCCTACCACGCCGGATACCTCTAAGTTTCTTATTAAAGATGACTTATTATATCGTAATTTTCGGAGTAAGCGAGACGCCGTTATGCAGCTTGTAGTACCGAGATCTTTTCGTCGCGACATTATTCGTCTCGCGCATGACACTTCCTTGGCGGGTCACCAAGGAAAGGCCAGAACTAAGTCTCGAATACTATCGCAATTTTTTTGGCCCAGTATTTACGCAGATGTAAACCGGTTCGTATCAACATGTGACGTATGTCAGAGACGTACTCCTAAAGGAAGAGCATCGCGGGCTCCTCTGCAGGAGATGCGTATGGTCTCCAGACCATTTGAGCGCGTTGCCGTAGATATAGTTGGGCCCCTACACAAGTCAGACAGAGGACATCGTTTTATACTTTCTGTCATTGACTACGCAACCCGTTGGCCAGAGGCCATTCCGCTAAAAGACATTTCAGCCGATCATGTGGCTGAGGCCCTTATTACCATTTTTTCGCGTCTTGGGTTTCCGGTTGAAATTTTATCGGACAGAGGTCCACAGTTTACCTCTGAGCTTTTTAAGAAAGTCTTGGAATTGGTCGGGATTAAACAAAGATTGACATCTCCATACCACCCACAGTCTAATGGCTGCTGTGAACGGTGGAATGCTACCATGAAAACTATGCTTGCGCGAGTTTCCGCCGACAAGCCGAGTGATTGGGATCGACAACTCTCCGCAATTCTTTTCGCATACCGAGAACTGCCGAACGCATCGACGGGTTTTTCCCCCTTCGAATTATTGTATGGTCGTAAGCCGCGTGATCCAATGGCCATACTCCATGATTTATTCGCCGGATCAGACACCGACGACAATGATACGCGGTCTGCATATCAATACGTTGTAGACTTGCGGCATCGAATTCTTAACGCATGTCAGCTCGCACAAAAATCTTCAGCTGCGCATGCTAGTCTTTATAAACTATATCGTGATCAAGGTAGCCGATTGCGAACCTTGGCCGTCGGAGACCAAACTCTTGTTCTCCTTCCGGAGACGAAAAATAAACTCCTTCTTACATGGAAGGGACCTTTTAAAGTCCTAAAGAGACTTTCTCGAGTAAATTATCTTATCAAGATTCGGGGACAGGACAAAGTCTTCCATATAAATATGTTAAAGCAGTACCTGTCCGACGAGGATAATCGACAGAATAATCGCCGAAATGTGGTTGCTCAGGCCAATGCGGCCTTGGTTTCAGTTGACGATGATGATCCTATTAAGATAGAGAATTCAATCCCCGCACTTCGATCTTCTGAAAACACTTCGGATGTAAATATAAATCCAGATTTATCTGAATCGCAAAGACAAGATATAAGAGATTTGCTTAACGAGTTTACTACAGTCTTTACTGATCTACCAGGTAATACTTCTTTGGTACAGCATGTTATAAGATTAAAGACGGATATACCCGTCTTTGTTAAACCATACCCGCGTCCGCTGCACGCACAGGAGACTATAATATCCGAGGTACGGAACATGTTTCACCTAGGAGTGATAGAGCGATCGACGAGCCCATATAACTCACCCATCGTCTTAGTGAAAAAAAAAGATGATACGGTGCGTTTTTGTATTGACTATCGTAAACTTAATGAGGTTACGATATATGACGCTGAACCGATTCCCAACCAGGAGAATCTTTTTGCTCAGTTAGCGAGGGCAACGATTTTTTCTAAAATTGACCTTTCCAAAGGCTATTGGCAAATTCCGCTTGATGAGAGTAGCAAGCAATATACCGCTTTTCAGACTCCGTTGGGTCTTATGCAGTGGCGCTATATGCCTTTCGGGTTAGTTACAGCCCCTGCTACTTTCGCCCGTATGATGACAATATTACTCCAGGGTATGAATTCCGTATTGTCGTATTTTGACGACATTTGTATTTATGAAACCGATTGGTCGGGCCACCTCGCAGCCCTACGACAAGTTTTTATTGCTCTTCGTCGAGCTGGCCTTACGGCAAAACCCAGTAAGGTGTTTTTAGGATATAATGAAATTAATTTTCTGGGCCATACAATTGCCCACGGCGTTCAGACTCCAGATGACAAGAAGATAACTACCATCTTAAAGCTCCAACCTCCTCGAACTAAGAAAGAAGTTCGTAGTTTATTGGGCTTTCTTAACTATTATAGGAAATTCATTCCAAATTTTTCTTCGCTTACAGCTCCGTTATCGGACCTCACAAGAAAGAATTTTCCTAATAAAGTGAAATGGACAACCGAATGTGCTGATACACTTCGCACCGTTCAACAATTGTTTTCCACCTCCCCCATTCTCATACTACCAGATATAAACCAAATATTTATTGTCCGCACTGATGCGTCGGACAAGGGATTGGGAGCTGTGTTATTACAGGAACGAGACGATACCTTGCGGCCATGTCTATACGCCAGCCGCAAGTTGCTAGATAGGGAATGCCGCTATGCAATTATCGAGCGAGAGTGCCTCGCTATCATTTTTGCTGTAAACGCATTTTCGAGATATCTACTTATGTCCGAGTTTATAATTGAAACGGACCATCGTCCGTTGTTATTCTTAAAGACTAACAGGGCTAAAAATGCTCGATTAACGAGGTGGAGTCTTGCACTCCAGGAATACCGGTTTGTTATCCGGTCTATCCCGGGCGGTGACAATTCCCAAGCTGATATTTTGTCACGTCTCATTTAATTTCCTATTAAAGAGTGTTGTGTCTTGTATTGGGGTTGGATAGTGCTTGTCCCCCTCAATTCTAGACGGTGGATGGATTCACATTTATCTTGTTCATTACTTTATGAACCATTTTTACAATCCTTTTTTGTGAATATCCTCTTTCCACCAGCGTCATTCCTGACTGTGACCTGAACTTCTGACAAACCTGACGCCCTTGTCAGCGGGTCAATGAGATAGAGACATGGCAAACCAAGCTACCAGAGCTACTGCTGCCATTGGATACCACAGTATTTTAATTAACAATATATTGTGTGTGAATGTGTATATAAGCAGCAATTGTGTGTGTTCACTATATAGTTATAAGCCTATTCCTTCAGTAAGGCTTCATTACTTCATAATAGTTATACTTTAATCCAGCAGTATACAGTGATATACTCATTATTATTATAGATGTTTCTGAGAATTTTGATTGTGTGCAGTAAGAATGTTTAAATAGAATAAATTCTATAGAACGTGGCATCAATAATTGTATGCTTTTTGTCCATCCAATATGCACGTTCTTAGTTAGATTTTTCTTCTCAAGCTTAAGGCTCATCTTTCTACAGTCCTACTTAAGCCCCTACCACAATAACTTTGGGATTTCTTGGATCCTATCGTGTAAATTTTATTTAAAATTTTCACTGGGGTGGGGGATATGTCAGGGTTAGGATTTGAATTGCCGTGCTAGGTCACGTTTTGTTTATTTCATGGCATCATTGATTTTAGCCAGTCCAAACGTAGTTGAACTATTCCCGTGGACAGTTTGTTTTTGTAACGCTTTTCTTAGAGATGGAAAGAAAGTGGGGCAAGATAGAACGAATGGATAAATTAACAGTGACGATGCAGTTTTCGACCCCGTGGTTTGGGTGTACTTTAACAGGGAAAGACGGGGCGAATAAGGAGTGAATAAATTCGTACATAAAACGTTTAGGGTGTAGAGACTTTGCGAAGGGTTTTGATATAGTTTAATAACTTTGTCTGTTACTATTAATAGAATCTAGTGGCGCTGCGAGCGGAGCTCGAAGTGGATGCACCAATCGAATTTGAGCAGTCACGTGGACTTGCAGAAGATTTGGCCGAAGCCATCTTGAGATTTGATCACTCCATGCAGCGTATTCCATCCTGCGAGGGTGTCGGCAAGGTTCAGCCAGAGAGAACCAACAGACTGTTAACGTCATGTCTATGTCCTGGATAGACAATGAAAATAATCCACAGCTATTTTCTCCAGTTCCCTGAAATCGTTTCAGGGAACCAATCGTAAGTGTCATCACCATGATTCGAGATGATGTGAATCTGACCCTAACTTTCCAGTAGAAGTGCGACCAAAGGAATGCAAGACCATAAAGTTTTACTTGCAATTAAGATCTAGAAAGAGTGACTGGAATATACATTTGTAAATTGTAATTGATGTGTCTGGATGAGACTGGGGATTGCCAGCCCATCCTAGAACAGATCTAGATCTATCTTAACTACGTCAGTGTGTCTTGACGGTTTGATCCTTTATAAGCAGTTAAATGAGTTAATATTGTCGTCTGAGACCTAAGTATATCATTTGTGAGATAGTAGGCAGTCTATATTTCTGAAGATAAATAATTACTAAGTAAACTGTGAATGAATCAGAATGATATGGATTTTCTAATCTTGTAAGAATCTAGAGGAGACTTCTAGTTATGTATTATAGTATTTTCATTTGATGCTGCTGATGTTGTCTTTTTAATATGTAAAAGATAGACGAAATTGTTAGGAATTTTAAGTAATAAATTTGTGGCCCTACAAGGTCCTTGATATAACGTACTCGAAATTGTAATTAGTGTATGTGGCATGGTATGGTAGAGTAATTTCTAAAACCTCTCGATAATTATTTAAATGCAGTCGAACACCTAAATTTATAATTAACCATCCCCGTAAAACACGAGCACAGTAAACCCCTTCTGTAACACCCTTCCTTGAACTCGTAACACTCGAGGACCCACCTCGTAACAGCGTGGTCAGTGAAAACTTGGTCAGTAAATGTCACGATTATGGTCTTAACTTTCAGGATGTCAGGTGGGTGGCCTTGACTCTCCAAATGTCATGATGGTGACCTTAACTCTCTAAATGTCATGGTATTGAATTGAAATCTCAAACTCATACAATTGTAATCCTCACATTCAAATCTGCCCGATTATGATCTTAACACACAGTCGGCCTGAGACTGTACTTTCGAATGCAGATTCTTCTGAAGAACTGAATTCGGTATTCTATTATAATAAAACCTCAGCCGTTTTTGCCAGTTGTCATCTGGCAAACTTTATTTCCCGAAAAAAAGGGGTCTCTGTCAATACAAGTACAAGACGTCTTAACAAATTTACGTCACGCCGATGTGTCCCCACATGATGTATTTTGTTTAACTGAAATCAAATAAACCTGCTTTTGTCATTTATCATCTTTGTCGTCTGGCAAACTTTATTTGTAAGTACTTGTACAAAACCGTTCTTTTTGTGTTATACATTCTTGAAAACTGATAGAGCGCGATGGTATTGGTTTGTTATCACTATTATATTTTCCTTTAGCTTACCATATGACCTATAAAATAATATTCTCTCTCTTGCACAATTTCCATAGACCAATTGTCTCGCCAGTCTATTCATAAGTAGGTGATTGTAAAGCGTATTTTCATGAAAATTAATAACAAAGAAAACAACACAAAACAAAAACAAATACCATATTGTGCTAACAACATGGCCATTCCAGAAAAACCTCCTCTCGGCCAGATTTAAGTTAGACACACAGACACGCAGATGCAGACAGACAGGCAGAAGACAAACAGATAGATAAATACATAGACAGACAGACAGATAGATAGACAGACAGACAGACAGAAGACAAACAGATAGATAAATAGATAGATAGACAGACAGACAGACAGACAGACAGACAGAAGACAAACAGATAGATAAATAGATAGATAGACAGACAGACAGACAGACAGACAGACAGACAGATAGATAGATAGATAGATAGATAGATAGATAGATAGATAGATAGATAGATAGATAGATAGATGGATGGATGGATGGATGGATGGATGGATGGATGGATGGATGGATGAATGGATGGGTGGGTGGTTGGATGGATGGATGGATGGATGGACGATGAATGGATGGGTGGATAGATAGATAGATAGATAGATAGATAGATAGATAGATAGATAGAGAGAGAGAGAGAGAGAGATAAATAACCTGTAACTGTAATGGACTATCTGTATACGAACTCACACAGTAGACCAACGATAACTACACAGACTCCTGATGAATAATGACACACAAGGCAGCAATGCAACGTTGACACTATTGTCATTAGAACAACAATGTGACATTATGACAGTCTTATCCCTGCCGCCGTCACAGATATCACATTTATTGTCCCTGGACACCAGCGCATCGTTGGCAATATGAGATGTCTTCACGCACACCTCAGCCTTCACGCGCGAGGTGTTTGTTTGTTTTTTTCTTACTATTCATCTACCGATCTCCAGCCAGACTTTCTCACAGATTAATCTTAATTAGCAACTTCACACAAAATCGATGACCATTTAGACACTTCTCACTCTCCTCCGTGTCTAGCATTGCTAGAAACAACGATACTGACCACTGAATAACATGTAAAATAAACTATGTGTTTTTGTCAGCCGATCTATCCATGAGCGCTTTAAAACAGTTGATTTCAGGATAGAATCGGTGGCCACAGTTAACGGTGGCTCGCAATAAGACTAGATACAAGATTGTGTTTGACATATTTGTCCGCATGTGTGAGGCCTTGCACTTGCAGTAATTGTGTTTTTTGCCCTGCGGGAATCATGAAAGAACTCCGCCCTTTGGATGAAGAGAAAATGAAGAAGATATCGACCGCGGCAATGTTCTGGTGATGATATGAGTGTGTGTGTCTCTGAAATGTACTGGCAGTAAGAAGTAGTAGTGGTGGTGTGAGCAATGGCGGAAGCAGTAGTAGTAGCACTAGTAGCATTTAGTAGATGTGGCAATGGTGGCGTTAGTGGAGGTATTAATTAATATTAGTGTTGGTCGCAGTAGCGGTGTTGATGATGGTAGTAGTAGTAGCAGTAGTAGTGGTAGTGGTAGTAGCAGTAGCAGTAGTAGTAGTAGTAATAGCAGTAGTAGTTGTAGCAGTACTACTAGTAGTAGTAATACTAGTATGATGGTGGTAGTGGCGGTAATGGTGATGGTGGGAGCAGTAGTTGTACTACAAGCTGTGGTAGTTACGGCGGTTGGTCGTAGTAATTGTAGACTTAGTAGAAGTAGTGGTAGTAATAGTAGTGGTAGTAGTAGCAGTAGTGGTAGTACTAGTAGTAGTAACAGTAGTAGTTGTGGTAGTAAGAGTAGTGGAGGTGACGGCAATAGTTATTTATTATAGTAATACGGCATTAAGAGCAGTGTTAGCAGCAATGGAGGTAGCAGTAGTGATGCCGATGGTGATTGTAGTGGCAATAGCAGCAGTAGTAGTAGAGTAGCAGTAGAATCTAACTGTTTTGATTGTTTAGGTGCGAGTTTAGTTTTGAGAGCGCAACGGCACGATAACGGCCACTTTGCGCCTCTCTCGGTTTTTTCGGTATCTCAAGTTGGGCTGGCTGTGAGCGGGAATAGCAGTAGTGCTAGTGCAGACTGTAGAAGTAGCAGTGGTAGTGTTGATAGTAGTAGAAGCATCAGTGGTGGCGGTAGCAATTCAATAGTGGCAGTGGTAGTAGCGCTAACAGTAGTAGTTATAGTAGCAGTGGTAGTGGAGGTGGTGTGGTGGCAATAGTAATGGTAATAGTAACAGTGGTAGTTGTGTCAGTACTAGTGGTAGTTCTATTGGCAATAGTAACAGTAATGGTAAAAGTGGTAGATGTTGTGGCTGTTGTGATTGATATTGTCAACGAATAATGTCACTTACCTGTTTATTCTTGTTTTTTTCCGAGTCCGTTGATAAAAGCAAGTAACTAAAAAAGCTTCTCCGTGAACACAGACAGTTCAATCAATTATCTCTTCCTTGAAAACAGTGTTAAGTGTTAATTTAATCAGTAGTGTCCACTGAAGCTGCAGGCTTTATTCCACAGTAACCGTGGTAACCACAGATCAAATAAACTGTACCGCTTGCTTCACAACAGGAGGCACCGAGCGAGAACTAAAGTGTGAAGGTGAAAGGTTCCATCTCTCCTAGAGCTTGTTCTTTGTGGGTTTTAGACTTTGAGTACGTTACTCAGAGTCATTCAATTAATTCATCTGTGTTAGTTTCAAAAATTGATTTTTGGCCACAAAACCTAAGTTAAGAAGATTGTGCTTTGATGGGTGGACGCAAAACGTTGTTTCTGAACCACCTTCTCTCTCATCGATCGCCGGTATTGTAAAGTCAGATTTACAACCCGCATTAATTCCCGACCTGCGACCTAGCATTAATTCCCGACCTGCGACCTATCCCACTTGAGGGGTCATTCGGGGCTATGCTTTGGTCAGAATTATGGTGATTCTCAGGCCGGAGGAGAGAGGGGGTGCGGCTCATGCAGGTATCAAGGTGTGCGTTGTGTGAGTGTCTGGGGGTGGGGGTGGGGAGGGTGAAGGACAGGTAATGGAAATCGCTAAATCTGGGTTCTCATGTATACGGAAACGGAAACGGCAAAAAATCCCTCATATAGTAAAAAGAAAGAGTGTTTCCATGTGGACGGAAACGACGTGCGAAAACATTCTTTCTATTTCACTACTTGAAGGCTCTTTGACGTTTCCGTTGCCGTTTCCGTATACATGAGAACCCAGCTTAAGGCTTCGAAAAGTCAGAAATGCAAAAGTCTCAGCCTGAACCTTTACGTCAGTCGCACAATGTGGGATTCATTTCCAGGTTTGCTCAGACATCGTTCCGATGTAGGTCCGCTGGTTTCGACATACGTCTGTTTGATGAAGCAAATACGCCCCCGCAGTAACCCTGCCCACGCTACAAATCTACGTCAAATGGGCGTGTTGATGCTGGCTGGGACAGAGACATTCTGACACTTGCAAAGTGATGTAAAATAATCAAATGATTAATAATACAAGTCGATAAATAAATAACTGTCTATTTATCTCCAAAGATTATTATTGATAATTTGGAAAGTGTTCCAAATAGAGAACATTTGACACCATGATGTAGTTCAGATATGGACCCCTGAAGACCAGAGGGTTAATAGCCCTTCTTAGTCAGATGAAAACACACACAAAATTACATGTAGTACATCCAAGAACCTAGTATATGTACTTGTAAATGGTAAATCCATCATTTTTTATGTTTTTTTGTTGTTGTTGTTGTTTGTTTTTTTTAATGTTGAATAAGACAGTGATTTAGCAATACTAGCTAGACGTTCAAAATTTCAAGGGTTCACGCTCAGATGGCCACTGGATCGGAAACGAAGGTTCAAAGTTTATACCTATGATTGATGGGGAAGACCTATGGTAAATCTTCAAAATACTGAACAAGTCAGATAATGAGATATTGGCCTTGTCTTCCTTAAGCTGTGTTTCCACGTGTAGGGAAACCGAAACGGAAACATCAAAAACCCTCCAAGCCGTGAAATAGAAAGAATGCTCCCATGTGTACGCAAACGCCATTTCCGTACACATGGACACACCCTTTCTTTTTACGCCTTGGTGGATTTTTTTATTTTTTATTTTTGCCGTTTCCTTTGTATTTTTTGTGTCCGTGCACATGAGAATACAGCTTTACTGAGATATCTAAGGGATCTATCTGTAAGAGAAAACCCGAAAACCGCTGCCTAAGTCTATAAGGAATTATGGGACACGCACAGTGCTAAGCAAATCCCGGTACCGGCAAAACTTTATGGTGCCTCGGCCGATGTTCTCAACTTATTTTATTGGTGGCCCATTGAACGATGTGGATCTGCTTGACGAACAATGACAAAACAATGCATTATCTGAATGATCACTAAAAGCACTGAAATTCAGGAGTAGAAAAAAAAAGTCTGTTTTAATACGAGTTCAAAAGAGGGGATAATTAATTGTGTTTAAAGAAATCTCTGTTGTTGTTGTTGTGTTTTAACTTTCATATCTGGTGTTATAACAGTCATTGCCACAACTGGGGAACTGCTTCTTTTACTGCTTCATCCATGCGCTTGTACCGTCTGAGGTGGGGGAAAGACAAAGAGCTGGCCGTCAGCAGCACGAAGAAAGGTTTCGAGGGATGGGATCTTGTGTGCTTCCAAGGTCTCCCTCACATATGGGGCATACCTGGTTATGTTTTGAGAATCCAGGCTCGGCAGTGAATGAGGACGGACCAGTTCCTTCAACGCGATACTGCTGCAGTGTCCCTGATCTTTTAACGGGGCATTGTTGTTGATGATGCCATGATAGTCTTTAGGCCCGTTCATGCGGGAAACATGATGTAGCTTTTGTGTTGATGGGTGGAAGTGAGGGGGAGAGAGAGAGTGAGAGAGAGGGGGTGGGGGGGAGAGAGAGAGAGAAAGGTGAGAGAGAGAGAGAGAGAGAGAGGGAGAAAGAGAGATTCAGTTTAGCAGGCATATCTTGCCGCCATCGTCTCCATTAAAACCATCATCTACTATAGTCTACTACTCAGCAACAACAACAAGAACAGTCACGACATGTTTTATTCCATAACACTTTTCTTCTTCTTCTTTTTCGTAATAGTCTTGTTCTTCTCCTCCTCCTCCTCCTCCTCCTCCACTTTCTTCTTCTTTTTCTTCTTGTTTTAAATCATCAACTATTAATCTGACCATCACAAAGACTCCGTAGGGGAAAAGTTGTATATTGCAAACTCTTATTAAGTAAGAGAGGGGGTACATACAGATGGAGGGGCCGGGGGGGGGGGGATTACAGGTCAAAGATCAATTAAATCTAGTGTGGTCATTAATTGGTAATGTCAGAGAGAATGTCAGTGAGAGAGAGAGAGAGAGAGGGGGGGGGGGGGCAATGGGATGTTAAAATTCCACAAGATCGTGAGTGCTAAGTAATTGGGAATGAGCAGACACAAGACACAAAGTTCTCTCACATTTTCAAAAGTGTAATTAATGCTCCTGAGCAGAGATTTTAATTACTCTATAATTCTCACTACTTTATAGATCTAGAGATATTTGACAGTGATTGGGGAATTTATTATGTTGTTAGTAGTAGTGCTTACAGAAAATGTTTCTCATAAAATCTCGTTGTTACTTTTAATCTGAAGCATTCTGAACTTGTTGATTGATTGATTGATTGATTGATTGATTGATGAGAATGAGAATCCTAGCACATTGGGCATCCCCATAAATGCTCCTCTCCCCGCTCTAATAAAGTAATATCCATTTGGGGTTTGTTCTGCTAATTGTTTGTCCCAGTATTATATGTCGGGTTCCTCCGGCCTTGTCGTACATTCTTCCCTCGCTCCTTCGGTGTCCTGCCTCCACCATCATTCTGTTTATGTGGGGCACCTCGGTATCTTCATCTGTTAAGAAACGTCCTTATCGCGAACTGGTTTAAGTTGTGTGTAAATTAATTAACAGATTAGAGGGACACAAAGGGCATGTTCCAGTCAAGCTTTTGTAGATTGTTCTGAGTACAGTCGGTCAGTGACTTTTGACACTGGTCAAAGTACCATAGAATATTGATTTTATCGATCTCTGGTTGTGTGGATGACCGAAGGAATGATTGACCCGCAGAGATTAAAGCAAACTAACAATGGTCAGCAGCAAATGTAGCGTGTCTGCCACTTGAATGACACTGTGAATCTGTCATGGTAAATGATTCACTACACACCCTTAGTATTAGATTACCAGCGTTTCCAATGTTGGTGATTACCTTAAATAAATTGAACAATTACGTGTGTGAGCTGCTTCAAGATTTTCAAGTACAGTCCATAGATTTTATCCTCGACATTTCTTCCCGGGGTCAGCAATAGCCGGGACACAGGATTCCGAGACGGTTCAATTCGCCAAATTCTGTCAGACGACTTGTGCGCGTATCATCCATGTTAACAATGCAACAATTCGCACTGCACCCCTTCATAACTGGATGAAAAGACTAGTTCTACAGAGCTCTTTGAGTAATACTCACTGTTTTTATACGCGCGCAAGTTGTGGACATAATTATAGTGAAAGAAGGAATGGTCTGTCTCTGCATTCTGTGTATCAGGCGATACTCAGCCTCGCTTGTGAAGAATGATGATTGTGACTGGCACTTGTCTATTAAGTTATGTTTTGTTGTTTCTAATTATAAATAATTGTATAAATTGTCCTAAGCAGTAAGGAGCAGAGAGAGTGAATGACCGAGCGCGTCCTTTTTTTTTCTTTTCTGTCTTTCAAATCTTGTAGGCTTGTTGTGTGTTTGAAATGGCCGTTAGGGCTACAATAAACTTGAACCTTGTTCCGGTGCGAGTATAAATATGCACAAAGTAAGTTTTGGTGTCACCGGCCGAGACCGCGGCTGACAGCGACATTTCTGAGCTATCTGGAGCTGTAAGTGCCTGAGCATCGCATTATCGTAATGTTGATAGGGTTAACTTTAACCTGGCTAGTATATATAGTGGTATAAATCATATTGTAATACCAATAAACCAATCTCACTGCATTAAACACTCAGTGGTATCAGTGTCGGTATCACTGGGAATAATAATCGTATTCACATAACTAGACCTAGCTTCATTGGTTTTAGTGTAGAAAGCCAATTATCTCAATGAGTTAATGCAGAATAATTCATTATGATTCATCTTTGCTTTGATCCCATTGTGATTTATGGATGTATCATTCTCTTTCGAGTTAATTTTGGTTGTCCAAATAGCGACAGCGTTGATCTTACATTTATAGGTGGAAATATGATTACCTCCTAATTCCAAGTTGTCTGTGAAGCTGTTTGAAGGTCTCTCCGAAGGGCAGGGACCCTTGGTGTCTTGATGGAACACAATTATTAAATTACATAGTTCATTTTTGAGAATGTCTCTCCATTGTTTTTGGTTATGTGTACTTCCTTCCGGTCTAGAAAAAGGAAGTTGAATGTTTTTTATTTGCCAGTTTTTTTTTGTATTGCCATTTTGGCACTTTACTGCCACACATTAAGCGAATGTGTTATTTTACAAATGTTAAAGGTTGTTTTAGTGACAGTAAACTTTGAACTCATCCAAGCCGTTATTGAGAAGCCTGAGTGTCATACTACAAGGGAGCTAGGGCTGAACACGTAAGTACCGAAGCAGGCGCGAAACTTCTCGAGACACCCACAGTCAAAATTGTCGCTTGATGAAAAGGCTTTTTCTATTGGTGGGGTTAAATTGTAGAACAACATCAGGTTGACACCAGGAAAAGTGAAAACATTGTCACATTTAAGAACAGGCTCAAAAATGAAATCAGTAGGACCGCTTTCATTGAAAATGAATGATGTTTCTTTTTGGTCTCAGAGATTTGAGGAGGAGAGTAGATCAAGACAGTGTTTGTTAGTGTGTGTGAGTGGGAGCATGATGAACTGATTTTATATTAATCTTGTTTTTAGTTTTAGTTCAGCGCCTTAGAGCGCATCATGTTTGTGTGAATTTGAGCCCTGTACAAGTTAAGTATTACATTAAATTACATTACATTACACCTAAAACTGCGTGACTACACAGCCAAAAATCACAAGACTTTCTATATTGCCCCAATTTTTGGTGATAGATTACTTGGACATATCCACTTTGGACAAAATAATTTTTCAGTCTATTTATTTATGATTTGTTTGAAAGGAAGAAAAAAATGACAGACCGGTATTGCCGTCAAGTAAAATGGAAAAAAAAAATGACCAGAAATAATTTCATTAGCCATCGGTATTAATGTTGTCAAAATAGGCAAAAAGAAAAAAAGTTGTATGTGGCAACAATTGTCTGTATCTGACTTTGCTTTAAGCCCTGCTGCGACCTCGCAGTTTTTCTGTGGTTTTTTATAATATTTCATATGGTATCAATGTTGGTACGGTAGCATTACCTTGATTACTGCCTGCGTGGAAATAAATGAACTTTTTTTTTTTTTCAAGAAAATTCTTAGTGTTCAAACAACTCAAACATTACCGATATTGAAACTGGGTCGTAAAATTATTTCCTTGCATTAGTATAAAAATTTTAATAAGAACCGATTTTTAAGGTTTTTTTTCCCTAAGACAATGAATTTGGAAGGCCAAGCAAATTTGGATACACAGCTTTTACCCAGGGACAAAGTTGGCTAAAAACAAACTTTTTTCACTTATATCGGAGGGGACAATAGTCGTGCATGGATTAAGGTTTTGAGAGATTAACTCAATAAAAGCCTCAAGCCTTAGTGTCAACAAAAAAACAAAATTCATGATCCTTTGTTGCACAAAAAATATCCCTTTTCTCACCGTCGACAAAAAGAGAAAGTCAGGTCCTCGGATAATGATTACGATTAACTTTGAGTCTGAGCAGTGTCGCATTCTGATTTAAACGCTCAGTTATAAGGCCCTGCAGCCAAAATACAATTTGTTCACATTTGATGTGTTTTGTTGCTGTTGTTGTTGTTGTTGTTGTTGTTTGTGGCGAATTGTAGTCCGTTTCCGAAACGTTACAATGGCTGTTTTGCCAGAGAAAATGACTATTTTAGCCTGTGAGCCAAACTTAACCTCAATCCTAATCCTAGCACCGACCCCAAATTTATTCAGTGTGCAAATCAAACCCAACTCAGTCACAGGGCAAAATAGCCACTCCATAATATCCAGGGCCTCCTAGTAAACCAGCGTATCTCGGTTTTTGTATTTTTTTTTTTTTTGAGGAGAAGCAAAAAACAGAATTACTTTCTTTATCAGACTTAATAGTTACGATAGTTCAAAAACGTTATTTTAGCTCTTAACTTTCAGGATTTAAGCCTCAACTTATAACACAACTTGTGGGGCTTTCAGGGGCTACAGGCTTACCAAATGTTTCGTTTTCTGCATAAAATAAAAAGTCGAATTATGACAGGTCGCCGATATGTCTCTCTTGGAAGACCAACGTATGCTCTTAGTCTTACAGGTACATAATAATAATAATAATAATAATAGTTCGTCCATCAGGTATGATGATGACCTTAACAACACCAGAGGAATAAAGAACAAAAATTGTTGAGAATTTCAACACATGGACAATAAAGAGAACTAAAGGACACAGAGGACAGAATGGAAAGACTGTTCTTTCATGACTTATGGCTTCTCATGTGACTGATAAGTCCTATTTTTGCCCTGCAGACCCTTCCGCATAAATGACAAGAGTGCTCCGTTGGTTCAGTACCACTGGGCCTTTTCTTGCGCCGTTCTCTTTTTTTGATAGCCTGCTGGACTCTGTCAGCTTCCCATGCTTTGCTGCCTCTGGTAAGGGCCGCCCTCCAATTTGCACGATCAAGCGAGAGCTTTTCCCACTCACTCACATCAATGGCAAAGGCCTTCAGTGATTGCTTGAGAGTGTCTTTGTAACGTCTCTTTGGGGCCCCAACATTCCTCGTTCCATTGGAGAGCTCAGAGAAGAACATTTGCTTAGGGAGTCTGGAGTCGGGCATTCTGACAACATGTCCTGCAACAGGTACATACAATTAAATAAAATGTTGGGGCGCAGTATTTAAACATGTTCCTTTGCAACATTCTCTCTCTCTCTCTCTCTCTCTCTCTCTCTCTCTCTCTCTCTCTCTCTCTCTCTCTCTCTCTCTCTCTTCTCTCTCTCTCTCTCTCTCTCTCGCTCCCCCTCCCTCTCTCTCCCGGAGTCTTAGAAGACCGTTGGGGCTTCACAGAACACTTTGCAACCAGTTTCCTTCATTCTTCCCGGTTCTCAGACGCTCTTTGGCAGTTTCTGGGTGTGAGGCCAGTCCATCCACTGATGTTATCCTTCCATCTCTTTCACTGTCCTCCTCTCCTTCTGCATCCTCGCACTGTTCCTTGTAGAATGGTTTTGGCAAAGTCATATTGATCTTGATACATGACCATACCATCCCATTTTGGCAACAGCACCAACTGCTACACAAATCCCCTTACCAGCCAAAGGTGCAAGGATCCACCACGAAAATGATAATGGTCCATAGCAACATGATCACTTTCTGTAAGCTGCACAGACTGCCTGAAAAACATTAGGCACAGATTTATAGCTTTCGACGGTCAAGTAAGAAACTTACCTCTGTGTTAGGTTTTCCAAAAAATCTAAAGAAATGGAGAGTACGTGCAGGTTCACGAGTACGATCTCTTGACATGCAAGATCCATGTGACCAATATCCTTTGACCTGCCTTATTATCACACAGCTTTGTAGCCAGACCCCGATGTAGACCCTCAGAAACCCCAAGCACTTAAAAGATTTTGATGCCTCCTTATATACTGTATAAATAAATATGTAATTCAAAATATAAACAAAAACAAACCATAAAATAAATTTTTTTCCATTAATTGTGAGCACCCCTTTTTGTGGATCCTGGTTCACCTGCACCATTTGCAGTTTTGCACCATATGTCCATGGTAAATTCGGCAATGAAAATTTTCTGTGGCTCCCCCCTTTCTCTTGATGCCCTAAACACGTGCTTATTTTGCTTCATGCTTAATCTAGCCCTGTTCGTACCGTCTCTCGTGTTCATTAGCCACTTCACTAAGACCCCCTAACCCTCCAACCAACCCCCCCTCCCTCACCCCAACCCCCGACAAATCCTAATCCCCCTCCCACCACCCTTAAAAAAAAAAAAAAAATTCGGCTGTAAAGGATTCGAATTAATTCAATTTACCTAAAAGAGCAAATGCGTATACGTTACGTTACGTGATACCACCAACTTCATTTTCTATGATAAATTGATATGTTTTAATACATGATTTCAAATTTTTAAGACATGAAAATCCATTTTCTCTTTTACTAAGAGATGTCCAATGATAAGCAGGTGTGGTCGAGAGATATGGCTGGCTCGTGTAGGACTGTCAAATATATTTTTCATAAGGAATTTGTGGCTTAGAGAGAGAGGGGGGAGGGAAAGGTTATAACAAGGGAAGCAATGATGAAGCACACTTTTTCATATAATCTAAACTGAGTAATTTACCTTTGGAAATCTGTTGGTGAAACAGGAGTTTCATGTCTCACAATGCCATTTGGTATAGCCTGCATTAATTTTGTTATCTAATTCTATATGATTTATGTTACAAATTTATGTTATTACTTTAATATAGTAATAATAAGCTCAGTTCTTTCTGCCTTCTAATCTGACAGATTTTTATTTTTTTTTAAATATACAAAACGAAATAATTGTGTAATTATATGTAACATATATATCGAATGATACTGAATGAAGAGCTGAGCACGTATGGGTGTGTCCCGAGTGCGAGGAGGCTGGTTCTACACCAAAGTAACCAAAGTAATATCGAATGAGTAATTATACAGGAGAACAACGAAATATTTCACTTGAAATACTTCTTATCTTGAATTTAGATACATTTTCAATTCTAAAGTTAAACTATTGAAAATATTGTATTCTTCCTTAGTGATAGAAAAAAATCCGTCAATGAATTTACAGAGTACATGTATTTTTGGTAAAGAAAAGTTATCATCTGTATACACTTTGCCGTCCATCTCACGACTTGGTGTATTGGTGGTTTTTGGTAGATTGCGTTTTGGCTACGTTATCATTGATCATGGTCAGATTTATATTCTCAGAAAGTTATGTATCGAATTCTTTAATGGTACTGAAATTATAGGCAGAAACATGCTTGTCTGTGGGACAAGATGGTCTAGAGGCAATGTGCTCGCCACTCATGCCTAAGATACTGGGTTCGATCCCCGGTGGGTGCAGGCATGTTGGAACTTTGTTCGGGGGGAGGAGGGGGGGGGGATATTCCTGTCCCTGACCCCGCGATAGGTAGGATCGAGCACCTAACCTCCTCGGATAAGGACGAAAAACTCGAAGGGCCCGTGTGCACGTTACGCACGTTAAAGATACCTTGGCAGTTGCAAGACGAGGAGACCTGGCGGATCAAGGCCCCTGCCAGGGCAAAATTCTTAAAAAACGAATCCTGGCCACAGAAACCATAACAAGAAAAATAAAACCAAGAAAATTGAGGTGTAAACGCCAAGGGCAGAGAACCTCCTAACATAAAGACCCAAACACATGCTTATCTGTTCATAACAAATCTCAGTCTTAACAGAGCTTTGAAACACCCTCCATATAAAATGGGATAATTATAGGCAGAAGGCTGGTAAGGGGATTTGTGTAGCAGTTGGTGCTGTTGCCAAAATGGGATGGTATGGTCATGTATCAAGATCAATAGGACTTTGCCAAAACCATTCTACAAGGAACAGTGCGAGGATGCAGAAGGAGAGGAGGACAGTGAAAGAGATGGAAGGATACATCTACCCGTGAGACAAGCCCAGCCTGCGCGGTTTCGTGACGGGGAACAGCCATTGCCTCCAAGGGCAATGAAATAATTTCCAGTAAAACCTTGGTCCGCAACCTTTTTTTTTTTCTTGATTCAGCCAATCGCCCCCTTAGGCTCCAAATTTTCTTTCATCACCCCCCCCCCCCCCAACCACCACCACCACCACACACACATAAAAATGCCTTACTCAAACCCCGCAAAATACAGTTCACATGAAGATAGACCACACATAAATTATTGTCATAATAAGTTTTTTAAATAGCTTTTTTTTTAATGACAATGGGTTTTTTGATTATTGATCACGAAACGACTGGAATTTGTTGCTGAATTACAACAGAGTTATTTTTTTTTTTTGCAACATCACTCTTACGGAACACACCACTTTTAAGAACTACTATCCTAAAACATTTCACTACAGTGAACCCAGCCCGGGGTCCACCTATCCTTAAACCTACTTATTTCGCTAGGTACACCCCGGGGTCCACCTATCTTATACAGATAGGTAGAACCTGGGGTCCACCTATCCTCTGCCTTTTCAATAGACGTCTTGCCATCTTTCTGCTAAGGAGAAATCAGTGTAATGTGTGAGCAAACTTTCCCTAAGAAGATCATATGAGATAACGTTGCATGCCGCAGACTAGCCACTGTAAACAAGACTTGGGCCAATCACATAGCAAAGCATTCACAACAGTTTCAAAGAAATCGTTAAAGGACAAACATTTGCTGTAGTTGATGTATCTGGCAGTCTCGGCAAAATGCATCCTCTCTCATCCCGTCTCTCTCTCTCTCTTTCTCTCTCTCTCTCTCTCTCTCTCTCTCTCTCTCTCTCTCTCTCTCTCTTTCTCTCTCTCTTTCTCTCTCTCTCTCTCTCTCTCTCTCTCTCTCTCTCACTCTCTAGCTATCTATCTATCAATCTCTTTCTTTCGCTCCCCCTCTCTCTGTCTGTCTCTCTCTGTCTCTTTCTCTGTCCGTCTGTCTCCCTCTCTCTCTCGCTCTCTGTCTCATGTCTGACTCATTCTCTGCCTCTCTTTATTTTTCTCTCTCTCATCTCGCTCCTCCCCCCCCCCTCTCTCTCTTTCTCTCTCTCTCTCTTTCTTAGTCTCAGCCAAGTACATGAAACAGTGGAAGATTGCCCAATTCTATGGATGGTGCGCAAAGACCCATTGGAAGTCAGTATCATCACGTCACCATCCGGCTTGTAGACTGTTCCAAAATAATTTGCTAGAACAGCGCACTTAGGCTTAAAGAGTCAAAAGAGAAAGGATCTTAAACTGCACGCCTATAGAGGGCTGAGGACGGGATACGGAGGTAAGGGAAGAAGGCCAACACTACATCTCGTTCATCATTATTCGATCTAACTTTAATTCAGTTGAGTTTTGCCACTGTTTAAACCAGCAGTAAGACTGTAACTCAACGAGTCAAAAGAGAAAGGATCTTAAACTGCACATCTATAGCGGGTTAAGGAAGGGATAATGAGGTAAGGGAAGAAGGCCAACACTACATCTCGTTCATCATTATTCGATCTAACTTTAATTCAGTTGAGTTTTGCCACTGTTTAAACCAGCAGTAAGACTGTAACTCAACGAGTCAAAAGAGAAAGGATCTTAAACTGCACATCTATAGCGGGTTAAGGAAGGGATAATGAGGTAAGGGAAGAAGGCCAACACTACATCGCGTTCATCATTATTCGATGTAAGTTAAATTCAGTTGAATTTTGCCACTGTTTAAACCAGCAGTAAGACTCAACGCGTCAAAAGAGAAAAGATCTTAAACTCGAAGGAAGAGATAATGAGGTACGGGAAGAAGTAAACACTGCTTCTCGTTCATCGTAATTCGATGTAAGTTAAATTCAGTTGAATTTTGCCACTGTTTAAACGAGCAGTAAGACTATATTATTTAATGTATTGATACACACTACATAATTAAATCCATATTCTAATCTAATCTAGTTCAATACTTTTCATCATATCATTTATCAGTCAGTCCTGTGCCCTATGATAGCAAGCATGATAAACAGATTTATATAATACGCCCACTAGGTTAAAGTCTAATGAAGCTTACAATAACAAAAACATGTAGTTATTTTGTATGCTGACTGTCAAAGATAATTGGAGTCAGATGTTTGGTGATGCCCGGAGCCACTCCTTGAATGTAGGCCCTATGCCCTAGGAGTAGGGCTCAAGCACAGGGCCAAGTGCTGAGAAATAACGAAAGGAAGGCCTATTTTAGCATAGCCAACAAGTGTTAACGTTAACACTGGTCGTCTGTGGTGTAGCAAGCTGACTATGTGAATAGTCAAACACAAAATTTTGGGAAAAACCCAAAAGACTGAAGTGAAAGTGGGACAGCCGTCAAAAACAGTGGTGAGCAGCAGAGGTGAGGTAAACAATAGACCACGAGTAAATCTGAGACGGATTGTATCAAATGACTAGTAATGCAAAGAGCATTGTTCACTTTGCTTTGCCTCACTTAGGGGCAAGGTTAAGGTCATGAGCCTTGGGAATTTTTGGTAAACCTGATGAAGCCCATTTAAGCGGAATACAGCCCTCGTGGATTTAAGGCTACTTTATATTATCACAATCAGAGTATTCAGAGTCACGCATAATATTTACGTATTTATATCAGCTCCTCAACTCCGATCTCGCTTATTAAAACATGGATCAACACTGACACTTATTGGTCTCTAGGGCAGCTTGTACAGCGAAGTTAACAGCGATAATTTTCAAATTTGGAAAAAACTTCATTTTAATTTCATTCTTTGACTAGATGTCCTCGGAAATGGATGCCCAGGCCCGTCGCCTTCTCTGCACGCCACTTATCCAAGATAACCGAAATGTTGAATTCTAAATGCAGACGGACAACAGTACCCAAAAGTTAACTGGTGATGTATATCAAGCTGCAAAATAGTTCAGATTGGGATAACCTTCGACCTCATACTTATCTGCTGATTTCAGCGACATGAGATAAACATGTTTTTTTCGGTCTTCTTTTTTGTTTACCTGCAATACATGAGTTTGTTTTTGTTTTGCTTTGTTTCATTTGTTTCGACGGAATTTTCCAGTCTCCACGTCATATACTTTGCTACATCAAATGACAACCATTGTGTATAGGACTTTGACCATTAATTTGCATGAATTTCTTGATAACGAAACGAATAATGGGTCATTATAGTTTTAAAATTGACACATGACATCCTGGTGTACGTCATAGATCTATCACTGCCTGTATAAAAGCAGCACACGGCCCAGTCGTGAGTATTGACTAAAGCACTTTATGCAGATTGTGTATTGTCATGCTGTAGAATTATTTAGACATTTTTCGGCCAAGCAAAACTATTTTGTTTAGAAATATTTTCACTCTCGTCATCGGTGAGTTGCTAAGCACAATATAAACTGCGCTGAGAAAATAAACCGCATGGAAATTTTCCATTCTGATGGATTCCATGCAAGTATTTGAAAATATTAATATGTACGAAGATCTCGCGGAACAAAATATGCGTCGGTACCACTATGACCATGCTGGCTATCGGGCCAGAACTGTTGTTTATATCAACCACAATTCAAGTAAGACATTGAATAATATGGCACTAAATGAGGATAAAACTGAGGTTATTTTATTAGGCCGTGAGCGGGTTCTGCAAGAAGTGGACAGAACTGAGATGATAATTGGCACTAATTCAATAGAAATTTCAAAAAAAGTAAAAAACCTAGGGGTTTACATTGATTCAAATCTTTCTATGTCGTCTCAGGTTAGTCACCTCATTCGTATTCTATACATGGAAATCTGGAAAATTGGTAAAATCAGACATCTTATTTCAACTGAAACTGCGGCTGTTTTAGTAAATTCTTTTGTACTTTCAAAGCTTGACTATTGCAACTCCCTTTTGGCTGGAATTTCACAAAAAAATATTAGAAAACTCCAAATTGCTCAAAACAATGCAGCGAGACTTGTTTTGAAGAAAAAGAAAAGAGATTCAGCACTGCCACTTCTGCAGAGTTTGCACTGGCTGCCAGTCGAGAAAAGAATAATGTACAAATTGTCATCCATTTGTCACAAATGTGTCAATAATACTGCTCCATCGTACCTAGTTGATTTAACTGATTACTATGTTCCATCTCGTCAACTAAGATCATCATCTGACACTACAAAATTGAAAGTACCTAAAATGAATCTGTCCACTGTAGGAGAAAAGTCCTTTTCATTTCTTGGCCCTACCATCTGGAACACTCTTCCAAAGACAACCAGGGAAATTAATGACATTGGTTCTTTCAAACGCCATCTGAAGACCCATTTCTTTCAGACAAACTAGGCTAGGTGTTTTTCGGCAGCAACAATAGTAAATATTTTTGAATTTCTTTTGTGTATGCGTGTGTGTGTGTGTGTGTAAGAGTTTGTTAAAGCTATATAAATGCAATATATTATTATTATTATTAACTAAGTAGTAAAATGCAGTGTTACAATGAAATAAGTTATACTAAGGAATATATCGAGCCCATAGTAATTTCCAGGTCTCGTGAATTGCCCTCGCAGTTTGTCGTAGAAGAAAACTGCTTGAACAGTGGAGAGGAGGACTGCAGGTCAACTATCTCCCTCCATAACGATGAGGACATTCAGTATTCACGAGGAACTGAAAGGATAAGACAAATGGCTTGTCAAATCCTCTGGAAATCTGCACTGGCACGTGATACCGTAGAAACGATTGAGTTAAGCGATAAAATTACTAGGTAATGTGACTCATTGTGTGACGATAACAGAGCATGATGATACACATGGCGCATGCAGACCAAAGTGTTTTTTGTCTCTCTCATTAATTCCAAAGAATTTCACGTAAGTTTTTTTTGTTTTTTTTTAAACGATGTCGTCATTATAATTCATTACATGAAAAAAAAGTTATTAAAAATACTGAAGACTGAAAGTTAAGATGAAGAGTTCAGAATACAATAAAATTCTCCAATCCAAACAAGATCAAAATAATATTTTTCATCTTGATGTGGAATCTGTTTAGAGACACTAGATGATTCAGAGCAGAACACTGACCCCAGGAGTAATTTCCTTTTGAGTCATTTCGTCACGGATGAAGTACAATACAATATTTACCAGTGTCCAACCAAACAGACACCTACACTTGAACCTTCCATCATAACAAATCGTACCCCTTCAAACAAAATTACCGATTATTTCAGGACACATTTGGATAGTTTTTTTTTGTTTTCTTTTCTTGAAGATTATATAACAGTGTGTCCACCTCAAACAACATGCAAAATGAAATTACAATTAATCCGTTTGTATTTTCAAGGCTGGTCCAATTTTTTTATTTTTTTTTGTTGTTGTTGTTGTTCTACAGACTCTAAAACAAGCATATTTGTGAGATTTTGTACATTAGGAAACTCTCTTTTTGTACGAGTATCAAAAAGAAAAATCTTTTACCACTACCCTGACACCGTTTTGAACGGAACCTTAAATTGCTTAGACTTTCATCAAATATTTTGATAGGTTCTGGGACTTTGCAAGATCTATCAGGAGCCCCAAAACAACTGAAATGTTTTACCATTTGACGCAGTTAACACCAGTCAGTTACTATAATCGTGTAGACCACCACTACAGAGACAATTTCCGTATATTGTAGTTAAAGCCGTCTGCATTGTACACGATAGTTATACAGGGTGGACTAAAAATTACCTTTACTGTAATACATGTATTACTTTATCCATAAAGTTACATTACAAATAAAACACAGTTATATTTCAGCTTACATAATGCATTCAAGCTTTAATTTCAATTAATTTTCATTAATAGGTGCCTTACTAAATGTTTAAGTAATAATAGTTGAAATATAACTCTGTTAATTAAAATAATATTATGATAAAGTAACCCTTGGCTGACCCTGCACTGTATCTCATGATTGTACAGCAGACTTTCCCCGACAGTTCCTCGCAGTACGAAATCCTCTCTCAGAATCAAACAAGCAGCCACACCTTGCTCATAACGCTTCTAATTCTCTAATACTTCGCGTTTCTGACCAAATGACTCAGTCCAGTACAGCTTTCACACGAGTTAGCTCATGTCATGCACATACTCAGCCCTCACATGTTACCTTTGCAAGCACTCTCTTTGAATATTTCAGCAAACTTTCATGATATGGTTCTTTCTGGTGATTACCATGGAACAGCTACATGGATCCCAAATTTCATTTGATTTTAAAGGGACAATCATCAATCAGTGTTCCCTCACGAAATAGCTCTTTCTGGTGATTACCATGGAGTAGCTACATGGATCTCAAATTTTGTTTGATTTTAAAGAAATAATTATCAATCAATTTTCAGAATTGCTTAAATCAGTGAAAATATATTTTTATTTAAAGAAATACAGAATATCTGTAGAGCTGCAGCAGACGAGGAGCAATTTATAATTACGACTAAAAGGGTAAGGGGGGGGGGGCGCTATATCTTAACTTACAGTACAACGAATAATGTTTCTCAAAAACCACCTCATCACATTCATTCTAAAAGTTCCTAGCATTCTCACTTACGCCACGTAACTGTGCCCTGGATTAGCTGAGGTCTATTTTTGGTGATGGACAAAATACTTCAAGTCAAAAGATAAGATAGAAACAACTCAAATAGAATCACTGGCCAAAACATTAGATTTTTTACTTTCACAAATACTCACCAGCTGCGCAATTGTCATTCCTATAGGTTAATTTTAATGGCAATAATAACCAGTGCTAATCTCTCTCTCTCTCTCTCTCTCTCTCTCTCTCTCTCTCTCTCTCTCTCTCTCTCTTCTCTCTCCCTCCCTCCCTCTCTCTCTCTCTCTCTCTCTCTCTCTCTCTCTCGCTCCCTCTCTCTCTCTCTCTCTTGCTCTCTCTCTCTCCTTCTCTCTCTCTCTCGCTCTCTCTTCTCAGTCGTGCTATAGGAGAATGCTTGTAACCCATGAATAAATCTAGGAAACACTGAACACTGTTTTTTGTCTATAAAGTTTTAAGTGAACAATATAATTAATATGCCTATAAAGTTTTCTGCTTCTTTTACAAAAGCACAATAATTACACACAATGAAGGGAAGTATTTGACTATCCGTGGACCAGTTACGATAAAGTGTACCGTACCGAGACAACATGACAAGGACTCACCATGCATTTCAACGATTACATTTCTTTTTTCTTCCTGCATAAACTGCATGTTATCTGATAGCGCAGTCAAGTAGTAGTTCTGTGGAGCCCGGAGCAAACGGTTGTGTTATGATCTTCACTGCCCTGCAGCGAGGGTGATTCATGGCCTTGGCAGTCCTAAGTCGTTGTTTAATCGATGGATGAAAATGACAACATATTAAAAACGGAAGAATACTACAAAATGGACGATTTCGACATAGATGTCGTCAATTGTTCTTTTTTTAATTGATTGAAAAAAAGAGCCGGTAAATTACTATTCCAAAACCAGGACGCAAACTTTGACAGGGAAACATTATCGATATATCAAAGCAAACCTCATAGAAAACAGTGGGGAAACTTAACTTACGATCAGGAGAAATGTAGGACAAAAGGATGTCTTATGTGAAAAATCTGATCTTATTACTGTGAGACAGATAGAAAAAATAATATCTCCGAGAAATTAGGGAAGTGCGTGACGACGGTAAAGACATTGTCTGTCATGGCGATTCTTGAATAAAAGCACAATTTAGCAAAAAACAAAAACAAAAGAACAAAAAAAAGTAAACATGAGTTGACATAGTGTTATATATTTTAGAATTTAATAGGTCTGGTTAAACGCAAATGTCAAACCGCCATGGTATGCCGTGTTATTCCTGTTGTTGTTATTATTATTATTATTATTATTATTATTTATTCTTACATTGTTTAGTTGGATTTATATTTGAGCACCATGCTATTATTTATTATCGTTTCTACATAAGGTCACAGGCCATGAAGACCAATCCATAGAATAATGACTGGATACGGCTTAATTCCTGTACTTATCTTTCTTGTCTGTTTACTGTATCTGCTGTTATTTCGTGCACACAGTCTATTGACGTTATCCATTATCATTGTTAGCACTTGTGCAATGCGTCAGACGGAGATCACCCTGCATTCCGTACTTATCTGCTGACTTCAGGGACATAACATTACCGTGTGCACGAGAGTTTGTTTTTGTTTTTTGTTTTGTTTTGTTTCTGTGGACTTTTCTAGACTCCGTGACGCAGACTTGGCACTATCCAATGATATAAAGTGTGGACAGTACTTTAACCTTCTTGATAACAAAACGAGACATGATTGGCTAAAAACGTAGTTTTAACTGGACACGTGACGTCCTGCTCAGCGTGACAAGTCAATAACTACTAGTATAAAAGCAGAGCACGGCCTAGTAGTAATTTATTTTCAGGAGTCTGTGCATCATTTTATCAAAGTCGTTTTTACTTTTTTCTGCCTTTCATGGACATTTTAAACAGAAACATTTTATTTCAAATGGGATCAGAGAAATTTGTACAAAAGAGAAGTATTTGCGAAATTCGAAAGGAACAAAATATGAATCATTACGACAATGTCATTGTTGCTTACGGGATGAGACCGACCATACATATTGAGCGTGCTGCAACTTCCAGGCGTCGAATATTGTCTCTGTCCTCGCAGTTTGTCATGGATGAAAAGTGTTTGCACGATGGAGCGGAGAGTTGCAGTTTGCATCCCCTACACAATGAAGAGGACATTCAATATTCATGGGGAACTGAAAGAATAAGACAACTTGTTTATCAGATCCTCTGGAAGTATGCGCAGCCAGGTGATACCGAAGTAACCGTTCAATCACGCAATGTAATTAGTCTGTTGCAGCCTATGCGACAAGAAATATGAATTTGAAAATTGATGGAGGAACATAAACATTACATGAACACGACAAATTGAAAAGACATTTCAACTGTACTGTACTTGCACTCGTGAACACCGGGAATTTGTACTGAGCGACGACAGTCGTGAACGCTAAGAATTTATACCCAGAATGGTAGTCGATGAGAATTTATACTGCCTGGTGGCAGTCGGTGAGAATTTATGCTCGGTGAGAATTTATACGGCCTGATGGTATAGTAGTCGGTGAGAATTTATACTGCCTGGTGGCAGTCGGTAAGAATTTATGGTCGATGAGAATTTATACTGCAGGGTGGCAGTCGGTAAGAATTTATGGTCGATGAGAATTTATACTGCAGGGTGGCAGTCGGTAAGAATTTATGGTCGATGAGAATTTATACTGCAGGGTGGCAGTCGGTAAGAATTTATGGTCGATGAGAATTTATACTGCCTGGTGGCAGTCGGTAAGAATTTGTGGTCGATGAGAATTTATACTGCCTGGTGGCAGTCGGTAAGAATTTGTGGTCGATGAGAATTTATACTGCCTGGTGGCAGTCGGTAAGAATTTATGGTCGATGAGAAATTATACTGCCTGGTGGCAGTCGGTGAAAATGTATGCTAGATGAGAATTTATACTGAATTATTGTGATTGAGATAAACTGATGATGATGCACAGATTCCCTTTGCAGATCAAAGTGTGAGGGCGTTCTCGTCGCGGTCTGTGTCAGTAACTTGCCGCTGCAGTGCACACTTGTCTAAAATCTTTCTTTCCCTTTCTCCTTCGAAAGGACACTGTGGTTAAAAACCGCTTCACAAATCCAGGGACGGGGGGGGGGGGGGGAGGGGGATTACACTCCAAGGAAATTCTAGTGTGCACTCCATGGACAAGTGAAGCTAACACTCACACATTTCCCATCTGAAAAAAAAAAAAGCGGGTGTGCGGGGAGGGGGAGGAGATAGAAGTCTCATCCAGTTGAATAGTATCCCTTTGTCATTCCGTCACGAATGAGGTGAAATGCCATCCTTACCAGTGTCCAACCAACCAAGCACATTCACTTTAATCCTCCACTACAACAAGTAAGCATCACATATGGAGGAGATTCACTTTTTCAAACAAAATGACCGGCACATCTCAGAAAACACACTGGCTTGGTTTCTGATGGTCATCTTATGTCCCCTTCTCAGAGCTAACAACGGCAAATGACGAAACAGTGTTCTTGTATTTCAAAATTAGTCTAACATGTTACTCTACATACTGGTATACATATACAAGTGTAATTTGTATGAATAGTGTGCGTTGGAAACATCCTTCTTGTGGCACAGGCAAAAGAGAACGGAAGGGACCAGTGCTTCACATATTTTTTTCAACTTTCCACTATTTATTTGTTCGTCCAAAGCATCCAGACTTCCACTCAATGGTTTGGAAAAATTAAACGGAACACTGGACACCAGTCAGAAACTGCTGACTATCATTATGCAGACCGCCAAACGGGGCTTTCCTAGTATACAGTAGCGAGCAGAAAAGGGGGCAGAAGGGGCCACGGCCCCGGGCATACAATTCAGGGGCCATCCAATCACAGTGTGATATTAACTTTATTTTTTTTTGTAATTGAAATCATCGTTGTTGTCTTCCTTGTACGAGCTGCCTTGCAGTCCCACAACCTTGTGTGAATGTGGATCAGTGTTTTAGTATATTTTTGACATATTTAAAATGTCTTCCGTTCTTACATGTCTCAGTCTCAGGCCCGATACTTGAGTCTTCAGCAGAGCCAGATTAAGACCTTCAGAGGCCCCAAGTACTTAAGAGATTTCGGCGACCCCATACAGAGTATAATGCAATTCAACATAATACATTAAAAAATAAATCATTAAATTTTCTTTTTAAAAGCGATCTTATACCCCAACAAATACTTTAATTTTTTTCATTTATTATGAAGGCCCTTTTTTGGGGCGCCTGGTTTAGCTGCACCACTTGCAATTTTGCACGTTTAGTCTGCACGTTTTACAGTTTAGTCCATGGTAAATCCAGCAAATGAAAATATTTTATGTGGTGCCCTCCCCCCCCCCCCTCTCCACTTCCCATTGATGCCAAAAATACGTGCTTTATATTATGCTTAATGGTTAATCCAGTCCTGGACTTGCGGCATACAGTAAACGAGTCGGCTCAGGGCATCATCAAGTCTTTGCCTGCCACTGCTTGTGTAATGTAGTTACTTTCAAATGGAAGAAACTGCAGTCATCCACATTCTGAATGGTGGGCATTAATTTTGTATCTCATGTGTACTGCACAAGCTTTCTGCCCTACGGGAGCTCCTCTCAGAATCAAACAAACTAACAAACACTCACATTCTTTCTCAAACAATTTACCCTCTCATTTTTTTTCTTTTCTGGCACAAATGACTGCCTGGGTTGCCGCTGCCACTCGAAGCTCACATAGAGATTCAGACTTCATGACCAGGGCTGGATGAACCTGTAAGCAAATTAAGCACGTGCTTCGGGCGTCAAGAGAAGGGGGGGGGGGGGGACCACAGACATTTTTCATAGGCGGATTTACCATGGATCATATGGTGCAAAACTGCATATGGTGCACCTGAAACACGGTCCTCAAAAAGGGACCCCCACCCCACAATAAATGAAAAAATTAAAGTTTTTGCTGGGGTATAAGACTCCATTTTTAAAATTTTTTAATGTTATCGAAAAATTGCCCTGGATCTAATGCGGCCATACATCATATTCAATGGAGAACGCTTCAGCATTTACAGGATGTGTTTTCAGGATCTGATCAATGACTTTGCTGTGTAAAAAAGTAGATGAAACCTTTTCAAATAAAAATGGTGGAAATATACAAAAATTAAGAGTATTTTCCATCTTCTTACTGCAAGTTTTTCCAAAAATGAAAGTTTATTTTACGTTGTTGTTTGTGTTGTTGTGTTTTTTTTTTGTGTTGTTGCTGTTGTTTACAATTTGAATTGCATGTACAGTGTATAGGGGCACCAAAATCTTTTAAGTGCTTAGGGCTACTAAAGGTCTTAATCCGGCCCTGCTCATGATTTTGATATTTCAGGAGAAGTTTCTAGAAATGGTTCTGTCCGGTGATTACTGTGGAACAATTGCACCTATCCCAAATTTTAAATGATATTTAGAGATCCACCAACCAGTAAAGATAATGGGTAAGCTGTTTCTGAAATTCCAGCGAGAACAAGTACGGCAGACAGACATAAACAAGTATAACATAAACATAGAGCAGGCAATAGTTACGGCCGCGGTAGCAGCGGGCGGGGGGAATAAACACAAGGAGAGGGAAATAAAGATTGGGGGACAAGGTGGTCTAGAGGCAAGGTGCTCGCCTCTCATGCCAAGGGTCCCGGGTTCAAAACCCGGGCAGTGCAGGCATACAGGAAATTGGGATTTTTCTCATATTTTCAAGTCCCTGATCCTATTGGGCCTGATTGCGCACGTTAAAGATACCTTGGCAGTTGGAAATCGTAAAGAGCAGGCCGAACAGGCCGCTGCCCGGGCAAAATTGAATTTAATAGATTCAAATTTATCCATATCATCCCCCCACCAGCAACAACAAAATTTATTATTCATTATTAAATATATATTATTACTAATAAATATTCAAATATTATTTGAGTTCTGCCTAACAGGCTGCGTTACAATTTGCTCTGAGATAGAGAGAGGTAGAGAGAGAGAGTGAGCGAGACAGGGAGAGATAAAAAGGCAGTGTAGTGTGTTGAGCGCTTCGCAGGCGCTCCATTCTGCTCTGTGGTTGACATGTTGTTTCTGTAAAGCGCATAGAGCATTTTAAATCGATATGCGCTATATAAATGCCACCCATTATTATTATTATTATCATTATTATTAAACGGGAGGTTCCATGGTGGGGGGGGGGGGTTAAGGGTAGACAGGCTAGGGGAGAGAAAGAATAGAGGCTTTCGAAACATTATACTCGAGACAAAACTCAACAAAATTTTGATAGAAATAGGACAGCGAAAAAAATAACGCAATAGCAACGCCTCGGGGTGCAAAGTGTGAATACTGGGAGAGGGTGTGTGCCAAATTAGATGTAGAAACTAGCTGTAAGAGGGTCTGGGGAATTATTCGGAACTTGGAAGGGGAGGGGGGCAAGAACTTGGAAGGGGGGGGGGGCAAGAACATAGAAGTAGGAGCTTTAATGGTAGAAAATACAGACAAGGTAGAATGCATCACAGATAAACAAAAAGCAGACAGATTGAAAGAATGAAAGAATCCACTCTTCCTCTGAAGATCGTTATCTGACTCGCTCCACCTGAGGACTTTCTTACCATGGATTTTTATTATTTGTTGAATGTTTGTGAATAAATTTGTTATTAACTGGACAGAAAACAAACTGAAATTCATTCGTCTTTTAAGAATCCAATTCTCCACTAAGCACCGGGTTACTCGGCAGTGAAATAAAAATTTGTGGGCTGGATCTAGCCGCAATGTCTCTCAAAATGAAATTTATACCTTTACAGAAACTTTCCGTAGAATTCTACAAGTATTTCTGTGGAAGCCCAGAGTAAACGGTTGTGTTGTATGATCTTCACTGCCTTGCAGCGAGGGTGATTCATGTCCTCGGCAGTCCTAAGTCGTTGTTTAATCGATGGATGAAAATGACAACATATTAAAAACGGACGAATAACTGCAAAATGGACGATTTCGACATAGATATCGTCAATTGTTCTTTTTTTTTTTTTTTTAATTATTGATTGAAAAAAAAGGAAGAGCATATCCGTACAACACACACAATTCGATGGGGTAGAACACACACCGGAATACTATATTACTGACCTTGTTAATTTGCATAGTTTTTAAAAATATGAATCGGCTTAGTAGCAAAACAAACCGACTTCTGCTCGGAGATTGCGTAATCTGCGCTAATAATATACTTAAGTGTACGTCGATCACCAATGGCTACCCCAACCCCATTTCGCCTGATTAGTCAATCTGACTACCGCCCATTGATACAAACTGACTAGACCCTCACGCCCCCAGGTCCATCTGACTATTCCATGTGTTGTCACTTAAAATTCGTGAACACCATACCAAGTTTTGTTTCAGCAAACCTTCACCAGTCGCACTTTTGGCAAACACGTTTACGGCAGCCGGTGAACACAACTCTCCATTTTTCTTTGTTCGGCTTCACTCCCGTTCGTACAGCAGCGCTTCCTTTCTTTGTTTTTTTACTACTGGGGTATGAGCGTCATCTGTCGTAAACGTAGCCACTGCCTTTTTTTAATTCACCCCTTTGGTGGAAATATAATGACTTTGTTTCATAAAACATAATAATGAGTGAAAAGTGGAGAAAAATCTCTGAAATATTTTTTAGAAATCTATCCATGGCTAATAATGAGATCGTGGCTCTATTTTAATGTTTGTCGACATTTGAAGAAGTTATGGTCTAAATTTGAAGTAATTTGATTGAAAAATAAGAAAGGTATCAGCTTTTATGTGTCAAAACATGTGAAATTGAGAAAATCGAAAAAAAAAAAAAAAATGCATGAACAATTTTATTCAACAAAAACGTCAAAAACATGGAAAGTGCTTACTTTAATCCATTAAAAAAAAATTCCTTCCCTGCATGCTGGCCCACCTTCCGCTCCCTCTAACTGTTTCACAAAAGTTTTAAAGAAGTCTGCTCCCATGCCACAGGTAAGACTGGCAAGTGCACTTTCGCGATTTATAGTGAAGTATCCTTTCTTATCGCCTGAGGATGACCACCAAATCAGTACTTCTTCATCACAAACATGGCAGTTCACTTTGATGAACACAGCTAATTCTCTACTTTCACCTACAGTTGTATTATTGCACAAATGGCAAGGGAAGAGGGCCTCATGCTTACACAGTTCCTTGCTATACCCTCATTTCCATTATTGCCTCTGACTGATGGATCTAGATCTAAAGTTCCTTGTACTCCGATAGGTAACTCAGTTTCTTTTTCGTGCTGGAACTAGTACAAGCGCTATGGGGTGCCATGGAGCGAGAAACAGATTTAGATTGAATGGGGGTAACAGGGTTGTTGATGCAGGCAGTGAGGCGTTACTGTTAGCGACTGTTGACTCACGGCATTAGTTTGTTGTGATCTTATCTGCCTCGCTCCTGCAGTATATGCGCCTTTTTTCATCCTCGGAGTCATAATTGTCCCGCTAGTAGATGCTCACAGAAACGAATAAAATAATACTAGTGTCACGATCACGTGCGTGAAGATGGTCACGACCACGTGTGTGATGAGTACCTAACTTATCTACCTTTCAAACCCAGCTAACAAGCCAAGCAAGCAGACCAGCGATCAACGGACACATGGAGTGAGATTTAAATTAAACGATATTTAATTATAAATGCATGACAAAACTTATGTCAAAACATTAAACTCATGATAATCACATACATAATCACAAAAACAGAGATACTTCAAATTTACTCTTGGGGATCATGGCTATTATCTATTCCCCGTTTCACATCTAGATCTAATCCCTCTGTCCATAAACTTAATGTAACAGTTGATGCAAATTTCAGCACGTTATGATGGGGAGAGTCAGATGAACTGATCGTCTACCCCTTAAAAAACGAAACTGTCTCGAACTGTTGTAGAAATAAATAACAGGATCCGATGAACAATTAATACTAACTTTAATAACTGTAAACACGAGCTGATATCCACAAGTTACTTACACCTATCAGGGAAGGCACTACACTTCTACTACAACTGGATGTACACACCTACGATTTGCACCTTACGATTTTCACCCACGATTTGCACCCCTACCGCTCGCCTGGCCCTCCTTATATATATTCTGTCCAGGAACGTTCAGGAAGCGGCTTTACCGCCCCATAAGCACGAGACAGACCTAGATCGTTCGGGACACATACAGGCCACCCAATCGTACACAGACACGTCACAGCATTACATCACTCAAGGTCGACCTAGCGTAATCTCGGACACTGCAGTATCTTTCAGACGCTTCTAGATTTTCTACAGTGAGACAAACAAGCCATACATCGACATCAAAGGGAAATACCGGCCTTGCTGGCGAGAGGGGGGGGGGGGGTCGCCGAGTGAGACGCGTCATGCAGGGGGAAGAAAAATATCGATCGTTCAACTAGTGGGACGCTACACTTAACTACATATACTTAATAGTCTCTGTCAACAGCTGCCCTCCTCGTTGACGCAGTTTCACGTCTCCAGAGTTCACACGATCCTTTCTAGATCTCTAACTTCGACGATAAAAGGGGAAACAGACGCCCCTGGCTTCTCACAAATAAGAACACAGTTCACACCCACCATCGTAGATTACATGTTCCTTGAGGGGTTCTCGACATCCCGTCCTCAAGACTCTTCAACTTGCAAACACACAGCACACCGACGGTTCACACCCGCCATCGTAGATTCACGAGCTTCTGATGGGTTCCCATCCTATCATCAGAACTCCTCAACTTCTGGTCCCCATGGCACGACCTTCCACTGGTCGCCCGGACCGATAAATTCTTCTTATTGGGAAATACATGTGAACATCATGGATCCCTCACACGCCTAACACTTCTGGTCCCCACTGGCACGACCTTCCACTTGTCGCCCGGACCGACAAATTCTGCGTCTTCCTTTAGGAATGAATAACTTTGGGAACCCCGTGTGTCGAGCTTCTCCTCTACTTATACTCCCGAGGTTTTTGCACACGCGACTAGTTTAAAGCGAGTCGTGTGTATCTATCCAAGCTCGTCAACAATGTTAAAAACCGTGTTTTCCCCTGCTAAGCTCACCCCCCTAGACTCGTGGCGCACAAGGCCACCGACCTTCCTCGTGATAGTAATTTTTCATGCTAGACAACAAATTAAAAACACCCCTTCTCCCCTACTAAGTTTACCCCCTCTATACTCGTGGCGTACAAGGTCATCAACCTTAATCGTGACACTAGAATGTCCAGCACAAGTGTGCCAAACAGAATCGACAGACAACTTTCAGTTTACATTTGCCGCCACACTTCCATCACCATGCTGGAACCAATCAGCGTCGACTTCCGATGGACCTTGGCCAGCCGAGTGCAGCAATATCACGAATTGTTCACGTGAACACGCATTTCCAGCGAATTACTGTGTCAACTTTACCGGTAACGTAACTGCAGGGTTATTTTTGTACATTCAGGATGTTGACGTATTGAGAAAGGGCAGAAATCGAGCTTTTCAACGGTCCCAAGAAGTGCTTTGTAACGAAAACGGAAGGTCCAGTTAATGTCATGGTCTGAAAGTAGACAAATTGGCGATAAAAAAAAAAAAAAGAAACAAAGACAATACACGTTATTTCAGAATGCATTCAAAACATGTTTTAATCATTTTATATATATACTAGGTGAGTTCCCGGCCCTGCTCGGGATAAATCGATTTATTAGTTTCAATTCTGGGTGATTATTATGGACCTGCTTCATTTTGCCTGTTCCTTTAGTTTTATTTTATTTTTGTTTGTTTGTTTTTAGATACGTTTTACTGCTCTCCCTTTGCGCGTTGACGTCCTGCGCGTCCCGGCAAGCATCCGTCAAATGGCTATGATTTGTGCACTCGTTAGCTTGTTTGTTAGTGAACACATCGCAGGAAGTGATAACGTCATGTGTTAATGGAAAAAGAAATGTTATAATATTTTCCTCGGCACATTGAAAACACAAACCTGTACTTTTGGTCTTGCAGCGTCAATCTACCAATTCCAGACCCATTCTTTTTCTTAATCTAGGCACATTGAGAACACAGAAAGTTTCATACTTGATAGACTAATAACTCAATCTCATCATTCAAACCAGTCCTAACCGGAAGTTGTTTTGTGAGTGTGATACAGATACCAGAACCAATCTCAATTACATATAATTTTGCCGAAAAAATAGATCGAACGCCAATGTGTCGCAACCTAGAAACTAATACAAACGTCCTGCGACTTGTTAATTATTTATTTATTTTCTGTGCCGGGGACACGACCACGGTCTCTACTAAGCGCTGCATAAAATCTGAGGGCCACCGAATCAGCATTAACAGAGGAGTAGCGAAAGGCGCGCTGCAATTGTCGTAAAGTTTCACTTTTAATATTATAGAAGATTATAGAAAAGAACACTGCCATGGCATCGAGAAATGGTCAAAGAAGCTGAAACAAGAAAAAAAAAATAAGTAGGCGTAAACATCGGTTGAGTATCGATATTTCACTGCCGCAGATCGCCCGTTAGGCTATGCATTAACATTGTTCAAAGTGAAGCACAACTCGCTGCAATGCGTCAGACGGAGATCGCTATACCTGCTGACTTCAGGGTCATAAGTTTACCTTGTGCATGAGAGTTTGTTTTTGTTTTGTTTTGTTTCAGTGGACTTTTCTAGACTCCGTGGCGTAGACTTGGCACCATCCAATGAAATCCAGTGTGAACAGGACTTTAGGCTTCTTAATAACAAAACGAGACATGATTGGCTAAAAACGTAGTTTAACTGAACCGTGTCGTCCTGCATAGTGTGACAGATCAATATCTGCTCGTATAAAAGCAGCGCACGGCCTGGTCTTGATGATTCAAATGAATCTGTGCATCATCATCACATACTCCAAGTTTTAAATTTTTCATCACAAACATTCGATTTCAAAATGGGATCAGAGCAATGTGTAGGAAAGAGAAGTACATGTATAATTTGCCAAATTGAAAAGGAACAAAATAATAGTCATTACGATAATATCATTGTTGCCTACGAGATGAGATCGATCAAATATATTGAGCCTGCAGCAACTTCCAGGCGTCCAATATTGCCTCTGTCCTCGCAGTTTCTAGCGGCTGAAAACTGTGTGCACGATGGAGCGGAGAGTTGCAGTTTGCACCCCCTCCATAATGATGAGCACATTCAGTATTCACGGGAAACTGATAGAATAAGACAAGTGGTTTATAAGATCCTCTGGAAGTATATGCAGCCAAGTGATACTAAAGTACCTGTTCAATTACGCAATGTAATTAGTCTTTTGTAGCCTATGCGACAAGGAATGTGTATTTGTAAGCTGAGTGTGTAACACAAACGTACTTAACCTTATAATAGATATATACACTACTTGATGGTAGTCGCGAACGGTAATGTTTATATTGCCTTACTGATGATACCCCGTGATATACCACTACTTGATGGTAGTCGCGAACGGTAATCTTTGTACTGCCTTATTGATGATACTTCGTGATATACCACTACTTGATGGTAGTCGCGAACGGTAATCTTTATACTATTGCCTTATGAATGATACCTCGTGATATACTACTATTTGATGGTAGTCGCGAACGGTAATCTTTATAATGCCCTTATTGATGATACCTCGTGATATACTACTATTTGATGGTAGTCGCGAACGGTAATCTTTATACTGCCCTTATTTATGATACCTCGTGATATACTACTATTTGATGGTAGTCGCGAACGGTAATCTTTATACTGCCCTTATTTATGATACCTCGTGATATACTACTATTTGATGGTAGTCGCGAACGGTAATCTTTATACTGCCCTTATTTATGATACCTCGTGATATACTACTATTTGATGGTAGTCGCGAACGGTAATCTTTATACTGCCCTTATTTATGATACCTCGTGATATACTACTATTTGATGGTAGTCGCGAACGGTAATCTTTATACTGCCTTATTTTGTTGGTGTGCTGTCAAAGTTGGGCAAAAAGAAAAAGTTGTATGTAGCAAAGCCCCGCGTAAGAAACAATACCCAAACGGCACAATGCAAACTAAAAGAGAAGATAGAAAATGTTCAATATTTCGGCTACGCCGCCATCAAGGGAAAAAAAAAAAAAACAGAAAAAAAATATTTCGGCTGCGGCCTTTGTCAAAGGAAAAAAAAAAGGAAAAAATTTGATGGGAATCGCGAACGTTTAGGAAGGTACTGATTTACTGAGATTGGGATAAATAATTTTGATGATGATGCGCAGATTCCCTTTGCAGATCAAAGTGTGAGGGCGTTCTCGTCGCGATCTGTGTCAGTAACTTGTCGCTGCAGTGCACAATTGTCCATAATCTTTAATCTTTCTTTTCCTTTCTCCTTTGAAAGGACAGTGTGATTAAAAACAGCGGGTGGGGGGGAGGGGGGGGGAAGAGAAAGTGATACCACACTCTAAGGAAATTGCACTGCATCGACAAGTGAAGCTAACACTCACACATTTCCCATCTGAAATAAAAAAGCAAGGGGGGGGGGGGAGTAGAAGTCTTATCCAGTAATGAATAGTATCCCTTTAAGTCATTCCGTCACGGATGGAGTACAATGCCGTCTTAATACCAGTGTCCAACCAACTAATCACCTACACTTTAACCCTCTACCACAACAAGTGAGCATCCCACATGATGGAGATTCACTTTTTCAAACAAAATTACCGGCACATCTCAGAAAACACATTGGCTTGGTTTCTGATGGTCATCTTATGTCCACTTCCCAGAGCTTACAACGACAAATGGCGAAACATTGTTCTTGTATTTCAAAGCTGGTCAAACATGTTGCTCTACATACTGGTATGCATCTACATGTATAATATGTATGAATAATGTGCGTTGGAAACATCCTTCTTGTGGCAAAGGCAAAAGAGAACGGAAGAGACTAGTGCTTCACATATTTTTCTTAACTTTCACTAGTTATTCGTTCGTGGGGGCACCAAAATCTTAAGTGCTTAAAGCCTCTAAGGTCTTAATCCGGCCCTGCCATCAAGTGACAAATGTAAAATGTGGAGGAAAGTTGCTTGAAAGTAGGCGAGATTTCACTCTATTGAAATTATGGGGGGGGGGGGGGGAGGGTTGGTTGGTAGCACTTGCCCCTTCCACCAAAACTCAGCTTGTACGAAGTTATTTGAACACTTGCCCAACGGAAAAGCCAAAGGAACGTGCTTTTATTTTGGATTTTTTTCCTGTGCCAGTTTAGTTTTCTTCAGCATAGGTGTCTTTGAATCATTTACGTGATTTTAGCACCAGAAGTCGATACTCAACACAATTAATTCCTTGATGAGACGCGTTGGTCTAGTAGATGCAAGGTGCTCGCCTCTCATGCCGAGGGTACCTGGTTCGACTCCCAGTCGACACAAGCATGTTAGAATTTTTGGGGGTAAATTCCTGCCCCTAATCTTATGGTAGGTAGGATGGAGCACACAGTCTTCTCGGATAAGGACGAAAAACTCGGAGGGCCCGTGTGCACGTTAAAGATACCTTGGCAGCTGAAAGTCCAGAAGAGCAGGCCAAAGAAGGCCTGCAGCTGCCCGGAGAAAATTTCAAAAAACAACAACAAAACCCACCAGACTGATCGCTACCACAAAAACCAGAACAAGAAAAATAAAAACACCAGAAAAGTGAACTGTCGCCTAAATACCAAGAGCGTTAATTTAGTCATTTCCTCAAATAAAGATCTAAAACAACATCTTCATCGAATTAAACAGCTCTCTCTCTCTCTCTCTCTCTATCTATCTATCTCTCTCTCTCTCTCTACCTATCTATCTATCTCTCTATCTCTTTCTCTCTCTCTCTCTATGTATCTATCTCTCTCTCTCTCTCTCTCTCTCTATCTCTCTCTCTCTCTCTCTACCTATCTATCTATCTCTCTATCTCTTTCTCTCTCTCTCTATCTATCTATCTCTCTCTCGCTCTCTCTCTCTCTCTCTACCTATCTATCTATCTCTCTATCTCTTTCTCTCTCTCTCTATCTATCTATCTCTCTCTCTCTCTACCTATCTATCTATCTATCTATCTCTTTCTCTCTCTCTCTTTCTCTTTCTTGTCCTTTTCCTCCTTCCCATCACTCCCCTTCTTTCGTTTCTCTGTCACTCCTTCTGCCTTGTTTCTATTCTTTTTTTTTCTTCTGCCACTACCTGTTTTGTCCACCCTATGATACTATGTAACTATGATGGTCACCCACGTACAAAACCAGGAAACACCGAACTCAGCATAAATGTATAACGTTTTATATTTCTTTTAGACTAAATTACACGGACACATTAACTACACACAGTCATGGGATGTGGCGGTCTGTGGATCAATAAATTGTGCATAGCTGTGTGTGTCGAGGAGTGTGTCAAGAATATGGCAGGGCTTGTGATTAAAATGTGTCCTCTCTGCAAACACAGCATGTAATATCCTGCTGTACTTTTTTCAAGTATTCATGACAAACTCAACGGTCCCCAACTTTTCTCAGGCAACCGCCCCCTTAGGCGCAAAATTTTCTTTCACCACCCCCGCCCCTCCCAAATCCCTGGCTGCCCTTATCCTCATGCCAACATGCAACCCAAATACACAAACTAAACCTGCATGCCTGTGTATTGTGTGTGTGATTATATGATATAAATGTTGTAAAGGGCTCAGAGCCTGGTTGTCAACGAGTGGTAGCGCTATATAAATGCTGTGTATTATTATTATTATCATCATTATCATTATTATTATTATTATCATCATTATCATTATTATTATTATTATTATCATCATTATCATTATTATTATTATTATTATTATTATTATTATCATCATTATCATTATTATTATTATTATTATCATCATTATCATTATTATTATTATTATTATTATTATTATTATCATCATTATCATTATTATTATTATTATTATCATCATTATCATTATTATTATTATTATTATTATTATTATTATCATCATTATCATCATTATTATTATTATTATTATTATTATCATCATTATCATTATTATTATTATTATTATTATTATTAAACTCAAATTAAGATATTATTAGGTTTTGAAAGCTTCATTAATGACACTGAACCTGTTCATTATTCAGATATCAAGGACTTCAAACAAAAGTACATGTATAAGTATAAAGCATTCTTCATCAAATGCATCAACAATTGGCCTTGCCTATTCATGAAATCCGTGAATAATTATAACTGAACTATCAGTGGCTTCCCGGTAGTAACTTTTGTGTGTACTGTCAGTATCAAAATGTGAGCTTAACTATACGTGAGAAGTAAAACACAATCACCCTGCTATATATCTGAGGCCTGCATCTTTGGTTTGGGAGTAACCTCGACACTGCAACTGATCCTCTTTCACAAACCAGAACGTACGGTATCTAGAAGTAGCTTCGTGCCCATCTCTTTCCAGGGGGAAAAACAGATGATATGATGCTTTACCCTGGAAACTTCGTGGCTCCCTTGTGTGAAAATGTCCAGATTCTCTATGCAGTAGTTTCTTCTTGCAAATTCCATGGTGCTGTAGTTTTAGATCTACGTCTTTACCTTTTTTGGGCTGATAACTCTGCCAGTGACACTTAAAACTCATTGATTCCTGCAGCTCTTTGCCTCGCTGCATTAGGTTATTACAGATCATCTCAGTGTCTGTGATTGAGCAATCGGACAGGCTTAGAAGTGGCTGGATCATAGAAAAATATTTGGTTCCAATTCCTGCTTTGCCCGCCCCCTTCCCCAACCTCTCATTTCGCTATCATTTTTGCCCCCCCCCCCCACCTCATTCAAAATGGCCCCTTATCCCACCCCCACCCCCCAAAAAAACATTGAGAACCACTGATTTAACCAGTGCATGGAAATAGCAGAACTTTGACATGACCCGATAAATGGTTGGGTCGATAGGAGATTTGTATGAAACTTGTCAGGCCTCTCGGCTCCCAGTTTCTGTACACGCCATTAACAATCACGTTATCATGGCCCTCCCTGATACATTGCGCGCTTATCTTATGTCACAGAGCACTACATGTTACATAAAGGTAAACAAATGTGAAAACAGGCGGAAGTTTAACCGCAGATTATAGAGGAAAACACTGGATGAAGACAACTTATCATTTTTGTTTTAAAGATTACAACAAACAAGCGAGACTTTCCTGGAAGTTGATGATTGTTAATCTGAGTTTTTCCGTTTGAAGCAGCAGTGAGTCTGGAGCGTATAAAAGGAAACTCTCATTATGCATTAATACTGCTGTCGTAAATAAATTCTGTATTTATTGTTAAACATAAATTAACAAAGATCAGTTTCATGACTTTATGTTTCTTACAAATTCAAATCTTTTATCGATCACTACTATGGTCAAATTACCTGCTGATTTCAACAAACGCTTAGATGTCAGTCTATATTCTTTGTTCCACGTACAGCTACCATATTTCCTAAGAATTTACACCCTCCGCCGCTCACCAGTGTTGGCCATTATAATAATGATGCCTATGAATAGTTTTTCTTGTTTTTGTTGTTTGTTTGTTTACTGAACAGAGGCCGAGGTAAGCAGAAAGTTCAAAGGTCCCCACCAGGCCCCTTTCTTTCTAGAGATGCAAAAATCGACTGCATGAAAATGTTATCTTGTGACAAGTGAATACGCTCCTCTCCGTGGTGCACTGTGTCAGAGATAACCTGGTAGTACTACAATGGTTCTTGACTGGGCATGAACTTCCCCCCTAGGGATTGGGTTTTCACGGGGGAAATACTTAACCCTCGAATAAAGCACGACATGTGTGTTTACTGTAAAATGTAGGCCTACGGAGTCGACTTTCCTTTTTCCAGATTGTGCTGCAAGAATTAGACTATCAATTTTCAAACCAATATTCATTGCAGTGATTCATGTTGCCCCATCGCCATTTCTCTGTTTGTGGAGTGGAGCCTGCCAAATTATGATACCCCCAAAAAGAAAACTGGCTGGAGTTTAAAATTTACTAAGAGAAACAGGATATATATTTTATTCCTTAAAACCCCACCAGTGGAGGTAAATACAGGCAAAGCTGAGCAAAGCAATAGGCTGTGGCCCACGTTTCAAAAACCAATGTAAATATGCATGCATTGTGCCCTGCAAACCCGTGAGACTCCCTGGCAACTTGCCACTGCCTACGCATTGACACGGCTCTGAATAGGGGCATGTCACTGTGGCGTGACTGCAAAGGAAAACAGCTATTGAAAGTTCAAGGACTATTGCTGTACCTACAGTTAGATTTATATGTTGATGTCAACGACAGGGTGAACATGACTGATATTTTTCAGGAAAGGAATTTGTACTGCTGGGTTTTTCCGACCTCCACTTCATAAGGCTTGGCAGGCGTCCAGTGACTTCTTTAAACTTATGTTTTATGAGAACGGGGGGGGGGGGGGGGGGTATGAAAGAGGAAACAATTTTTGCAGAGGTCGTCTTACAGACAAACAATATTATATATAGAATTCCTACATTTAGGTTTCTCCTTACCAGAATGAGGATGTTGGTCACAGACAAGCCAACATTTTTTTTTTTTTTTTGCCGTTATGATGAAATATTCTGAATTAGTGCTGCATAAGTGTGTGTGTGTGTGTGTGTGTGTGTGTGTGGGTGGGTGGGTGGGTGGGTGGGTGCGTGCGTGTGTGTGTGTGTGTGTGTGTGTGTGTGTGTGTCCGTACCCCTGTGTATGGTTATGTAGTTCTCTTAGGTCATTCCGTGCTCTACTATCTGTTTTTCCTACTCCTGTCACGCATATGTTAAGCTCTCGCATATGTTGCTCCTGAGATATTCTTTGACAAACTGTTCTTTGATATCACATATTACTGTAGGGCCAGACTTTGCTATGAAAAGTAAAATCCGGAATTTCTGCCTCTATCAGATCAATTTCGTCGCCGCGAATGCTTAATATGAGATTATCGTACTTTTTGGTATAAGTTTCATTAAAACAGGGGAGACAGGGCGGCCACCTCAGCTTGCACTTTTGCAGTAGCCTACACCCTAAAGTGACAACTGACAACTTCCTTACCTACTAAGGCACAAAAAAGATATCAAACATTTTCTCAAAGAGAATTTCTTGAAGTTCACTAAATCAAGAAATCTATTTGAGCTACATTGATGATGACGTTCAAAAAACAAAAAAAAACATACATGCAGAATTATTTCGCCTAGTGCTGAAAGTAGTGAAAATCACTTGATCGGGCCATGTCACAGCAACCTCACGACAGTGGTGAAAATCACACCCACATACTAGCTAGTGTTTAAGGTCATTAGCACGGAACGGTATTATATGGTATTATACGAAATGGTGTGGATAAGATATACAGCAAGTATAGGGTTCCGGTACGAATTTTTAACTGTCACATTTAGAAAGGTTTCTATTTCTTGCGGACGGGTTGCCGTAAGAAGTGATTGCCTGTTGGTACAATGAGGGTTTAATGTGCATACCCTTGCACAATTCACTGTGACGGCAGCCAGCTGAAATAAATGTTATTTTTATTCATGACCATACTTATTCATGTACTGAAGTAAGAATACAAAAGTCAAGCTTTGAAGCTACAATGATATGAAAGTTTAAGAAACTATTGAAGCAACCACATTATTTCTGCCACTTTTGGTTACTATTCACACAGGGACGGAAATGTTCACATCAGGACATCACTTAACCAAATTTTGTAGCTCTTTGAATTGCCAGGTATCTGGCTGCTACATCGCTGAATCACGAGGGAAAAAGGCGGGAAATTGTCGGGCTCCATCATAAACGATTTGATTTTTCAAGTTCGAAGCCTACAGCATAAGACTTAGGCCTATTTTCGTGTTGCGGCCATACTTCATTGTCGTAGATTTACCTGATAACTGAATGTGTGTGTGTGTGCGTGTGTTGGGGGAGTGGGGAGTAGTATAATGCTGGGCGTGATTCGTATCAGTATTCGAATCTTGTGAATCACTCAGTCGATTTCCTGCGATGCGAATCGTATGTGGTGAATCGAAACACACACCGAACGAATCAGCACTTGCCGCTGAATCAAAATGATTCAAATCATGACACTCAAATAGAAAATCCTTCGAATTACTCTTGATTCGCCCTCGCTGGCGCTTATTGTTGCTCGAGCAAGCCGACGGGGCAGCCTTTGACGAAAGAAAGTGAAAAAGAGGTCGGGATGGGTGATCCGAATCACCAAAAAGGGGAATCATTGCCCACCACTAGTGGTATTATGACCAAGAATAGTTTTTTTTAACAGACACGTGACATCCTGATACACGTCATCAGTCGATCACTGCCTGTATAAAAGCGGCCCACGACGGTCGCACGTTGGACTTTCCCCTGTGTGTAGATCTAGATCATCATCTTTTCCGCCTGCCCAGCTTTTTATCGGAAGCATTTTCTTTCGGTTATATTCTGCTATTATTTTTATACCTGAACCAAGGTAGGATATAAATACTGGCCGAATCCGCGCAATTTAGGTAAGACTAATTATGTACGGAATTCAGAAAGAACGGACTACTTATCATGACGAGAATGGTTATGCTGACTACCAGACCAGGTCAGTCATACGCATTGACGCTGCGGCAATTTCCAGTCTTCGAAGGCAGGAAAGCTGCTTGGATTATGGAGCCATTGGTCAGGCGTTAGACCTCTTCCTCCATAATGATAAAAGCATTCAGTATTCACGGGCAATTTTTCAAATCCTGTGGAACTATTCGCAGCCACGTCATGCCAGCAGAACCAGTCAGATATATAACACGATTGCTAACGGGCCTTTTGGTGAAATTTTTGTTGACGTAAATACACGCACTTAAATTTGTAGATTTTCCATCAAAACGTGCCTAGAAATAGCTACGTGATTTTTTTTTTTTTAAATCCCAATACAATGTAAAAACATATTGGTGGCGTCAATTACCTCCGCGTTTTGCGACAATGGACATCGCTATTACAGCTACCCCAGCCCCTTTTCGCCTGATTAGTCAATCTGACTACCGTCCATTGATACAAACTGACCAGACCCTCACGCCCCCCAGGTCCATCTGACCATTCCTATGCACTTGCAACTTCGATTCCTAGGAGTGGGACGTCGTGACGAAATAGCGGTGTCCATTGTCGCAATTTGCGGTGGCACTTGACACTACCAAACATATGTGTGCGATTTTGTACATAGTGAAACGCTCTTTTCGTAGGAGCAATAAGAAAGAAAAACATCCTTTTCATGAGGGGGGGGGGGTTGGTTGGTAGCACTTGCCCCTTCCACCAAAACTCAGCTTGTACGAAGTTATTTGAACACTTGCCCAACGGAAAAGCCAAAGGAACGTGCTTTTATTTTGGATTTTTTTCCTGTGCCAATTTAGTTTTCTTCAGCATAGGTGTCTTTGAATCATTTACGTGATTTTAGCACCAGAAATCGATACTCAACACAATTAATTCCTTGATGAGATGTGTTGCTCTAGTAGAGGCAAGGTGCTCGCCTCTCATGCCGAGGGTACCTGGTTCGACTCCCGGTTGACACAAGCATGTTAGAATTTTTGGGGTAAATTCCTGCCCCTAATCTTATGGTAGGTAGGATGGAGCACACAGTCTTCTCGGATAAGGACGAAAAATTCGGAGGGCCCGTGTGCACGTTAAAGATATCTTGGCAGCTGAAAGTCGAGAAGAGCAGGCCAAAGAAGGCCTGCAGCTGCCCGGACAAAATTTCAAAAAACAACAACAAAACCCACCAGACTGATCGCTACCACAAAAACCAGAACAAGAAAAATAAAAACACCAGAAAAGTGAACTGTCGCCTAAATACCAAGAGCGTTAATTTAGTAATTTCCTAAAATAAAGACCTAAAACAACATCTTCAACGAATTAAACAGCTCTCTCTCTCTCTCTCTCTCTATCTATCTATCTAGCTATCTATCTATCTATCTCTTTCTCTCTCTCTCTCTCTCTCTCTCTCTCTCTCTCTTTCTCTTTCTTGACCTTTTCCTCCTTCCCATCACTCCCCTTCTTTCGTTTCTCTGTCACTCCTTCTGCCTTGTTTCTATTCTTTTTTTTCTTCTGCCACTACCTGTTTTGTCCACCCAATGATACTCTGTAACTATGACGGTCACCCACGTACAAAACCAGGAAACACCGAACACAGTATAAATGTATAACGGTTTATATTTCTTTTACACTAAATTACACGGACACATTAAATACGCACAGTCACGAGATTTGGCGGTCTGTGGATCAATAAATTGTGCATAGCTGTGTGATACACGTCATCAGTCGATCACTGCCTGTATAAAAGCAGCCCACGACCGTCGCATTTTGTTTCAATTTGGGACTGTGTGTATTATCGTCATATCAGAATTTTTTTCCGGCCTGCCCAGCTTTTTATTAGAGCTATTTTATTCCCTTATATTCTAGTCTTTCAGTTTTATACCTGAACCAAGCTAGGATATAAATATTGGCACAAACGCGCAACCTTTAGGGGTGACCAATATGTACGGAATTCAGAAAGAACAAACTACCAATCGTGTTGAGGATGGCTATGCTGACTACCAGAACAGGTCAGTCATATGCATTGACGCTGAGGCAATTTCCAGTCTTCGAAGGCAGGAAAGCTGCTTGGATTATGGAGCCATTGGTCAGGCGTTAGACCTCTTCCTCCATAATGATAAAAGCATTCAGTATTCACGGGTGATTTTTCAAATCCTGTGGAAGAATGCGCAGCCACGTCATGCCAGCAGAACCAGTCAGATATACAACATGATTGCTGGCAGGCCGTTTGGTAAAATTTTGGATGACGGAAATACACAACCGGGGCGCGCTTAAATTCTAAATTTTTGCTGAGTCCCATCATATCCCGGCCTGTGGTACCTAGAAATAGCTACCTGCTTGTTTATGGTGAGATCAGGAAAATTTGATGATGATACACACACTCCCACTGCAGACCAAAGTGTGAGGGCGTTCTCGTCGCGGTCTGTGTCAGTAACTTGTCGCTGCAGTGCACAATAATTATTGTTCATAATCTTTCTGGTGTATTTATTTTGATTTAATTTCCCTCCCTATAGGGAAATGCCTCGTGATAAAAACCTATTTAATGAATCCATAAGGACACACTTTAGGGAAATCCAAATGTGCACTGCATCGACAAGTGAAGCCAACACTCACACATTTCCTGCTTCATCAAATATAGAGGGTATATAAAAATTTTCTCTTGTTGTAATACTGTATGTCCCAAATGCTGTGAAATCATACCTACACCATGGTACTTATGTATTAAACACCGAGCCTGCAAGGATACGTAATGGTGTATTAGAGCTTGTGCCTATGCCGCTAGTACATTGGTTTTCCCTCTTATCAATGCCAAAGAATTTCCTTTAAGTTTATGTAATTATTAAAAAATATATAAATGATCATAACTCATTGAATAAAAACAACAACAACAAATCATTAAAAATAAACCTGAAGATTTAAAATTAAAAGGAAACAGTTCAGAATACAATAAAATTCTCCAAAGCAGTCAAGATCAAAATGGCATTTTTTTTTGGGTCATTTTAATGAGGAATCTGTTTAGAGACATCAAATGGTTCAGGGCAGAAGACTGACCCCAGGAACAGTGCCCTTTTGTGTCGTTTCGTCACGCATGAAATACAATGCTATCTAACCAGTCACCTAGTCTAAACCCTCCATACTGACAAAACATACATTTTCAAACAAAATTACTGATTATTTCAGGAGACATTTGGATGGGTTTTTTTTTTGAACAATATGTTTTGTCCTCCTCCAAGAACATAAAAAATACAATCAATAATAATGTTTGTATTTCAAGGCCGCTGATCCATTTTTTTTTTATCCCAATACAATGTAAAAACATATTGGTAGCGTCAATTACCACCGCGTTTTGCGACAATGGACACCGCTATTACAGCTACCCCAGCCCCTTTTCGCCTGATTAGTCAATCTGACTACCGCCCATTGATACAAACTGACCAGACCCTCACGCCCCCCAGGTCCATCTGACCATTCCTATGCACTTGCAACTTCGTTTCCTAGGAGTGGGACGGCGTGACGAAATAGCGGTGTCCATTGTCGCAATTTGCGGTGGCACTTGACACTACCAAACATATGTGTGAAATTTTGTACATAGGGAAAAGCTCTTTTCTTAGGAGCGGTAAGAAAGAAAAACATCCTTTCCATGAAAATTAACAACCACAACCCTGACACCGTTTTGAACGGAACCTTAAATTACTTAGTCTTTCATAAAAATATTTTGTTGGGCTCTGGAGGTTTTGCAGCATCTGTCAGAAACCCCAAAAACAATTGAGATGTTTTAACATTTAACAGAGTTATTAATCAGTGACCATTATTGTGTAGACCACTGTGGCAAACAATTCCAGTACATACTTTCAAAAGGGCAAAAATGTAGCCATCAACACGGTAAATGATAGTTACAGGTATGTAAAAAAGAAAAAAGATAGTTACACAGGGTAGACGAAAACTTACCTTTACCATAATATTGTCTTTATTAACACAGTTGCATTGCAACTAAAGTGCAGTTACGTTTCAGCTGGCATAATAATGTAATATGCATTTGAGTCTTCATTTAATTTTTATTAATGGGTGCATGCTAAATGTTTAGCGAAATATAATTGAAATAATAACCGTCTCAATTAAAATGATACTATGTGTTTTGGCTCGCTCTATACTGTATCTCATATGTACAGCAGACTCTCCCCGACAGTTCCTCGCAGTACGAGAACACCTCTAAGAATCAAACAAGCAGCCACATCTTGCTCATGAAGCTTTTAATTCTCTAATACTTGGCATTTCTGACTAAATGACTCATTCCAGCACAGCTGTCACACGAGTTAACTTATGTCATGCAAATGCTCAGCCCTCACGTTACCTTTGCAAGCACTTTAAAATAAAAATTAAAAAACTAGATGGGTTACCCTGCCCTGCCCGGGAGAAATGCGTTTATTGATTTGTTCAGTTTTCTGTGATAAAAGTGGATCTCCTTCACCTTACGGTGGTAGATCTTGTTCAAAATTGGGCAAGTTTTTTTTTGTGTTATAGGTTTCAGCAAACATTTCAAGAGAAGGCTCTATGGAAAGCATTCGGAAGTCCTTCCCAATTTATTTTGGGGAGGGGGTGGGAGACGGAGCCTGCCTGGCTAGTTACAAGTGCAAGTAGAGGGATCGGACCAAACAGATTTTCAATGCTCAGGGATAGATGTTCCCAGGGATGCCAGTCCTCCAAAAATTCAGGAATATCAGCGACTCCAAGAATGCCATCCATTCATCCAAGCATCTGAGAGGATGTTTGAGAGAACAAAATTGTTCCGAGAACAACATCCATGATACAAAATTTTCTTTTGCTCAGTTTAGGCTGTCCATAACTCTGGTCAGGGAGAACTTTGCCATGATTGTGCAAACAGCAGTAATGTACCTACTTTCGTTTTCATACCAGAGTGGTAGAATTAGATCTACCCCTACGCCCGTTAGAATTCTTTGTTTTAATGGGAAATCGTTGTCGCGTAGAAGTCAGCTTATGAAAAATTCGTAGTTTTCCCCAAAAGAGGGGTTAAGCTTTTCATTGACAACTTTCGGTTTCATTTCCCCTATTGTACGCAATGGCATCGGCATCGAGCTACAGTTCCCTCATTTTGACAAGTTGAAAAAGATGGATTAAATGCCCCTTTTCTGCAAAGAATTCTAATATTTCTTCTTCTACTGTGCCATACTTAAGATGTGTTGAAGGAAAATACAATCCTTGATAGGTGTCATAATAATCTAAGGACTTAATGGCATGCACTATTTTTTCTCGTCAACTACAAAGTTATTCACGTCACCAGAGATGATGACTTCATTAACATAATGATTTTGTTACTTCAAGAATTTTTTGACAATTACTTTAAATCTGCATTGTTTGACAGGTTTCTTTATTGTGACAGTTAAATCATCTGTACTTCAGCAGCTTTTATGAAATAGTATTAACCAGTACAAGTTGCCGCGCATAATTTTACATAGTTGCACTAGGTTAATTCCATTGCATTGGTTAGATAAAATAAAACGACATTCATGCATTTGTTTAAATATGGTTTTATATACATGACATACATACTTCGTCAGTGAAAGCTACATTTGAGAATTACAATATTCAGTGTTATGATGCAAGGACAAGGTGGTCTAGAGGCAAGATCCTCGCCTCTCATGCCAAAGGTCCCAGGTCCAAAACCCAGTCGGTGCAGGCATGTTGGAAGTTTGGGATTTTTCTCATATTTTCGTGTCCCTGATCCTATTGGGGGGTAGGATCGAGTACCTAGTCTTCTCGGATAAGGACAAAAAATTCGGAGGGCCCGTGTGCACGTTGCGCATGTTAAAGATACATTGGCAGTTGGAAATCGAATCAGGGGCAGTTAATTCACAAAACGACTTCCCATGATTAAGATTAATCCATGTCCAGCCGCAGTATAGACTAGGTCAGAGAGAACAGAAAAAATTTGAGTAGCATTCCTGATTGTGTTGATTTCATTCTCAGATGTGAGAAGGCTATCATGTCAAAAGTAACCTTTTTTTAAATTTGAGTTGCTTTTTGTACCTTTTTGACTAAGAGTTCATTTCATTTTTTTTCTAATTGACAGGGGCCACACGCTTGAAAAACGTTCTGAGAAGAACTGCAGTACCCAGTGTGTTCCCATGGAGTAGACCAGTCTCTGAGTGCAAGGCGAATCGCAGTACGAGGAAGAGAAATAGAGACACCAAGAAAGAGGACATGGAAAGAGAAGAAGGAAGAAAGCATCCAAAGACAGAGCCAATACTGTACGATGGCCATCCGAATCTGGGTATTGTTGGAGACCATGTGATCATACATTCCGAAGCTGAAATAGTGGAGACACACTCAGAGTCAACGTCATGTGCACAAACTGTGGAGGACATAGCATCGCCATCACCCGGAAATAGCCATATAGCAGACACAACTTTACAGCAATCAAACATTACTTTTCCACACAGTAGAGACACAATATTACTAGACTCAGAATCTGAGGATAAAGTTCTAATTGATAGTCCACAGCCAGATGTGGGATTAGGAGATGGTGGAACGGATAACATTGGGGTCATGCGAGATGACAACGGGGTGATACTAGACGATGATGTCGAGGCCCTGCCCCCCAACACAACCACAGAATTGCCGGACCATCTTTTCTCGCCAGCAAATCCTGAACATCCACGAGTTGTTGATCCCATCAACAAAGACATTTTTGAACTGCCTTATATGTGTATTCAAAGGCTTAAAAACCCTGACAGTGACATGCATAGGTATACAGGCCTTGGTTCGTACAGTCGGTTCCAGGCAGCATTTTGGTCTTTTAGGCCCCCATGTAGATAAATTGAAATATGTATATTCTAAAACTGAAGATGTTTTGTGCCCTGAGGATTGTTTTTTATTAATGTGTACAAAACTTCGTCAAAACACTCCTGTTGAGGAGTTAGCTAGGGGTTTTTCCATCTCTGTCTTCTCTGTCACCAATATTTTTCTGACATGGGTTAAATTTTGTTCCAGGCAATGGGGAGAGATTGACTTGTGGCCAGATAGACGTATTGTTGATCATTACTTTCCAAGTGATTTTCAGGCCAAGTATAAGAACACCAAAGTCATCATTGATGGGACTGAAATTCCCATTAAAAAGCCATCGAACTCCATCGCTCAAAGAGCATCTTTTTCTCAATATAAACACAGGAACACTGTAAAGGTTCTAGTTGGCACGACACCAGGAGGCCTAGTGTCTTTTATTTCCCCAGCCTATGGAGGTTCAGCCAGTGATAGGCAAATTGTTGAAAGGTCAAACCTTAAAAGCTTATGTGAACGAAATGATTCAATCATGGCTGACAAAGGCTTTAACGTGCAAGACATTTTTGCCACTAAAGATGTTCACATTAATTTGCCCACCTTTTTTCGAAAGAAAAACAGAATGGATCAAAACACTGTAGAAAGAGACAGGAAAATTTCCAGTAAACGAGTCCATATTGAACGCACTATTGGGATGGCAAAGGTGTATAGAATTTTGAAAGGTCCTCTGAATGCTGCTGAAACCATCTTGGCAGACGATATTATAAGAGTTTGTTTTATGCTGTATAATTTCAGAGACTGCATTGTGTCTGACACAGCTTAAGTTTCTTATCTGTCTTGATCCATTCTGAAATCTTTCTTAGAAGATACGTGAATGATCCACAATTTAATTTATTGCTATCAGTGTTGTATTTGAGTTGAGAAATGTTTCTTTGCTTATAATAGGTACTCCTCTGTAGCTCAGCATCAAAATAAAATTTAAACTTAAAATGCCACATTGTATACTTATAACAGTAATACCATTGAGAAGATCATTTCCTCTTTCAAAGTGTTATTTTTAAATTCCATGAAATTGCTGAAATAACATCCATATTGTTTCAAGAGATGGCGGATGGATCTGATCACACACTCAAAATTACTATACTGATATATGGATTACACTGAATAACCTTTATTTTGGTATATTTTTCCCTGGGCTACGAAGTCATTTGTTGTATATTGATTTTGAAAATAACCATTTCTTTTATCCTTCTATGGATAGGTCTTTGAATAACCAACTCAATGATGTATTTTTTAAGCTTAGGATTCGCTGGCGAGAAAAGATGGTCCGGCAATTCTGTGGTTGTGTTGGGGTGCATGTCAATCTATTGATTTTTTATGATGGCATGGTGAAAATTGCTAAATTTTGACATTTTTGTCTCCCATGTCAAAAAGTGAAATTTGATGTGGAGGCATTTTTGATTCGAATAAAAGGCCACTTATTAATAATTTCTTGGAAAACATTGGGCTTGTTGTATGTATTAAATAGAATGTGTTTACAGTTTGGTTTGTTTGCAGTGATAATGCACTGGTGGTTTTCATGAAAATTAAAATAATCATAACTTTGCCAAATATTGAGATACAGAGACAAATTTGCTATCAAAATTCTTAGAAAAGTAAGTTCTTAAAATTAAAAGATTCAGCCACTTTCCAAAATCTGTTTTGAGTACCTACTTTTATTAATCTCAATCCCTGTCTGGTTTCAGATTTCCCACCTAGTTTGTTTGTAAACTGTTATTTATTATTGCTTCTGTCAGTAATGTTTTGTTAAATGTCAATGTCCAATATCACTTTAAGTAATTGGTTAACATTTAAGCCCGATCATTCATGCAAATCACAACATAAAACAAGTTTTCATAGTAAACACTAATAAAACACACTCATTGTTCACTGGAGTTTATTTCACTGCCAATCGGGATTAGAAGAAAGGGAATAGGTTATCTGGGAATTGCAAGTATAAAAAAGACATTTTTTTGAAAATTATATCAGTTTCCGGTACATAGGGCTACAACTCCAATTTCACAATCAAGAAATCACTTTGTATGGGAATATGATCCATAAGCTTATTTAATGAGATGAAGGCTGATGCCTAAAATCATATAATAAACACATTTTTTAAAAATAAAGCTATGCACAGCAGTAATTTGCATCATAAGGCAAGAAAACACCACAGGTGCACCTAATGTTGATCAAATCATGCTCAAGAATCCAAACAGATTTAAATAAATCCTAAAGAAGCAGAACTATACTGCCACAAATAAGATTAAGAACAGAAAGATTATGGTGGATCATTCCTCCCTTTAGCATAAAAAAGACTCAGGTCAAACAGTTTTTGAACAAAGTGTTTGGAAGAAAGTATGTCTTTGTGCATATGTGTGCTGTGAGACTGCATTGTGAGTGAGTGTGGCAGCGAAATTTACGTTGTGATTATGTGCCTGTATTCTTGTGTGTAGTATGTCTAAAACAACTTTTCACATAAGGGTATCTTATCTTACATTACAATATAATAATAGGAATAACATTTATGCCCCCACAATAGCTTAATATACTTTCATCATCTTAGGAAAATGCACATGGCTCTACATAAGGAAATAGGATGAAATTCAGGTATTTATTTTTCTTTAAAAAGCACAGATAAAACATGAGCTCTGGTAGACCTGACATTAGTCGCAGTGCTCATGAATAATGGCTACTTTAAGTGAATGATTTATAGAGATATTTCTCCAAAAGAGCTTGCTTAAAATGTACATCAAAAAAGGCCTTGAGCTTCTCACACATCACTGTAATAAAGGCTTCATCTCTATTGATGACAAAAAATCTAAAATCTACAGTTGTATAAACAGCAAAGTAGCATTTCTGTGTTCCTGTGCAAAACATTTGTCCTTGCACCTGATAAAAATAATCATGGTTTTCTCTTAAAGTTAAAGTCATATTAGGGCCTTCTTCCTTCAAATAGGGTACAGTAAGTGGAGATATCTGTTGATCTTTAGAAGCAAAAGGACATTTTACTTCGACACAACACAGCTCGTCATCTATCTTGATTACACCGTCTGGTGAGCTGGCGAGGTATGGAGCCCTTTGAGAGACGAACAGCCCACACTGTTTTGTCTTTATCTTTAGAGCCTCCTCCAGCTTCTTCACTGCCACATGTTCGTACTTAATGCCATGTTTGATGGCTGGCACCTTACTCAAATCCTTCGGCGTTAGGAGTGATTCGGCCAGAGCAGACGGGTTCGTTGCCTTGCAAACTGAGCCAAAATAAGAGGATGTTATTTTCATCCGTCTCTGCTCGTGCCACTCTTTACTGTTTCTCTGCCCACGGGTGTTCATTTCAATTCGCTGAGAAAAAGCAAACACAAAATGTGAAACTTAAAGCATTTTTAACACTAGGATTGCTGCTGTCATGACAAGACATCTCAGACTTTCATTGAAATCAACATAAATTTCATCATGCATGATAAAATTTGCAAATGAAGTGAAATTTCCTGTACATAACTGAAAAATATGCTTTTTTTTTAAATTTCAAAATACAAGACATGAGGGAAACCCGAGGGCAATCTTAGTATCACACACATACATCCAATATCACTAAGATACTGTACTGCTAGTATCAGGAAGTTAGAGAGAATTGTATACTGTCTGTTGTAAAAAGCATTTAAGTACTTAATATTTGGGTAAAATAGAAACAAATCTTGGCAATGGAATTGACTTCAACAAACACTCCTTTAAGTTTGGCCAAAACATAGAGACTACTTTATAGACACGTTTTTTAAAGGAATTTTCTGGCCTCCAAGAAAACATGCTGATCTGCATTCAGTTGAAGAGGTTTGGTATATTATAGGTTAAATAAATTAGCAAAGAGTGATTTTGATTCAATTTATGCACATGGAAGCGCCCACTTTAGGGCAGGCATGATATCACAGAGTGAGAGATGGGGGCAGACAGCCTGTATTCTGCCAAATCATTTCTAAAGCCACGCTTTGCATCCTAGCTAACGCATCTTGCTCTGTGATGTAATGAAGCACAGTAATGGCTGCTACGGGTAGATTGAAATAAAGCATGTTTTCCAAAACTTAAAAACTGGCCTCTCTGAGATGGTAGATGATAAACCACTTACACCCCCTTCAAAGGAAAAGCATAGGTATGCTTGAGTATTAAAAGAATTAATCAGTGAGGACAGACAGTCACTATAAATTACTTACCAGCATTTCTTTCTGGGTCGTTCTGGTTACACCATGCTGGGCCAGAAACATGCTCTCTGGCTTGACTTTGGAGTAACTGTGGTCATTGCTGACAGCTCGCACGTTTGCCGTGGGGTACAGTCTTGACAACACTGTTGTTGCTGCATGGCAAGAGCCAAGCCATGTGTTGCGGAATCTATCTGGATATGATGGCAAACCTTTAAATTCTTCAGGACGAGGGTCCTCCAGCAAACGTTCTGGATTTTTAATGCCAACTGCCAGCATAGATGTCTTTACTGGTGATCCACCATGAACTTTTCGTGGGACATGAAAAGTCTGCAGTGTCTGGGTGCAGGTTTTATGTCGGATAATATCCTCTTTTTTTGCATGTGAAACCATGGCCAGAAGGATGATTCCAATATGCTTGCATGTGGCTGAGGGACCCATCCCAACTGGACACTCACACTGTGACTCACACACAAGACCAACTGTGTCCAATAAAATGTCAACAAAGTAGTTGCAGTTCGCTTTCATGGATGCTTTGACCTGTCCACGAATAAAGGTGTTCCCATCTTTACAGGCCATTCTTAAGAACATCAGATGTTCATTGTCGTATAGGTCTTGAATTTCTGCCATCTTTTTGGCAGTTGCCTTCAAGTACAGCTTTGAAGAGGTGAGATCCACTGCAGGCACGACAGAATCACAGTGCATGTTTCTGTAGAGATCTGCGCTTGGCAGTGTCATCTTGAATTCTGCCTCAAGATGTTCTGCTTCTGCTGGCCCAAAGTTCCTATTTCTTTCATAGGCCTCTAATCTGAGCAAAAGAATAGTATAGTAAACCTTAGGTTACAAAAACAAAAAATAACAACATACCAGCAGTAGTTTAGATTTTTCAGAACTTTCATCCTGCTATATAAAGTCAATAAAATCTTCTTTTTTTTTTTTTGAAAGGCAGAGTCCCAGATTTACTACTGTTTATTTCCGCAGCTAAGTCAGAAAACAAACAAGTGTCAAATGAAATGTAGGTTGTTTTCTGTTTTTATTTTGGTACACCTTAACTAGGCCTACCTCTCAAAATTTCTCTTCTTTTCTTATAAAAGTCTTTTTATCAATAATCAATGTTTGGTAATTTTTTTTTTAATCCAGCAACATTAGGAATAAATTCAGTCTGCTTGTTTGTTTATTTTTTTTTCATTAGTCAACACCAATACCTGCGGATAAACCTGAGCTTTATCCGCCGATAGGCCTACTGCTGGCGGCCCAAGATCTGCCGATGGTGTTGCCGGATAAACCATTAAACCCAAGTATCCACCGATAATGTTGGAGGATAAACCTGGGCAGTATCCGCCAACATTATCGGCAGATAAACCTGGGCAGTATCCGTCGATAATGTTGATGGATAAGGGCAGCCCTTTCTAAAATCATGCTCTGAGAGGCAGTTTCATGATCCCATTCCTCACTGCCAAAAAGTTGAAGAAGCATTCAAGGCAAATTTCACACCATCGATTGCAAAACATAGCTCCAAAAACAAACTAGATCTAGTATATTATAGATCTATCACTGGCTAGGCCTACGCCCAGCTCTGTCCCTAATCTCACCTTTCCTAAACCTTCTTACTTTTAGTTTTGTACCGGTATCGCATGGTGAATCCTCCCCATGGTGAATTACAATGCATCTAATAAGGTCCCGACTAGTCCTTTCTGTTACGTCAATTATGCTTACGATGCAAAGATTGTAATAATACCCAGACCTGAGCGGTATAATCGCAGTGTGTCAAGCATAGACATGGGTATGGACTGTTGTGTAGCCACACGATCGATAACAGGTTCACTTAGAGTGACAATTTTCCCAAAGGTTTTGATTGCCATGGCAAGATAAAAATGAGACTATAATAGATCTAGATCTAGATAGTTTTGAAAAGTTTTCCTTACCTCTCAACAAGTTCTGCCTTTCTACCGCTTGCCTTGGCTCCTCTTTTTCTGCATTCTGTCCTTAACTCGAGCAGCGTGAGCTCTCCGAAATTTCTTGCAACGTTCGCCATTGATAACATCGAGTTGTTTACAGCGGAAGTGCTTGAAAGTATACCCCCACTTAGTTGTGGAGCGCCACCTATGGTATTACGGCCCTTTGAGTTTGAGCAAACCTATCTTTCGACTGGTTTCAAGCGCTGCGCAGGGCAACGTACGCTACATAGCGCGAGCCTGGACGAGCGCTTACACACGCTGTGTAAACCCTCGTCTAGGCGAGCGGTTACACACTTCCGTTTTTTTAACAGGCACGTGACATCCTGACAGACGTCATCAGTGACTCATCAGTCGTTCACTGCCTGTATAAAAGCAGCCCACGACCATCGCACATTGTTCACTCGGTTCTAATCATCTTTTCGGCCTGGCCAGCGTTTTATCGGAAGCATTTTCATTCGGTTATATTCTGCTATTATTCTTATATCTGAACCAAGCTGGGATATAAATATTGGCAGAATCCGCGCAATTTAGGAAAGACTAATTATGTACGGAATTCAGAAAGAACGAATGACTTATCATGACGAGAATGGCTATGCTGACTACCAGACCAGGTCGGTCATAAGCATTGACGCTGCGGCAATTTCCAGGTCCTCGAAGGCAGGACCGCTGCTTGGATTATGGAGCCATTGGTCAGGCGTTAGACCTCATCCTCCATAATGATGAGGGCGTTCAATATTCACGGGCGATTTATCAAATCCTGTGGAACTATTCGCAGCCACGTCATGCCAGCAGAACCAGTCAGATATATAATAACATTAACATGATTGCTGACAGGCCTTTTGGCGAAATTTTCGTTGACTCAAATACACGCGCTTAAATTTATGTGTAGGTGATCTATCATATCAATTACGGTACCTAGAAATAGCTACACGGTTGTTTATGGTAGGATCAGGAAAATTTGATGATGATACACACACCCCCCTGCAGACCAAAGTGTGAGGGCGTTCTCGTCGCGGTCTGTGTCAGTAACTTGTCGCTGCAGTGCACAATTTTATTGCCCATAATATTTCTGATGTATTTATTTTGATTTAATTTCCCTTCAGCACAGGGAAAGGCCTTGTGATAAAAACCTATTTGACGAATCCATAAGGACACTTTAGGGAAATCCAGATGTGCACTGGATCGACAAGTGAAGCCAACACTCACACATTCCTTGCTTCATCAAAATATAGAGGGTATGTATTTCCTCCTGTTATAATATGTCCCAAATGCTGTGAAATCATACCTACACGATGGTGTTTGGATATTAAAAACCGTGCCTACGCCGATCCATATAGGTATGTTAAAACTTGTACCTATGCCGATAGTACATTGTTTTTCCCTCTTATCAATGCCAGTGAATACGTTTAAGTTTACGTAATTTAAAAAAAAAATTACAAACGATATCGTAATTATAATTCACTGAATAAAAACAGCAACAACAAATCATTAGAAAAAACTGAAGACATAATTAAAGGGAAACAGTTCTGAATACAATAAATATTCTCCAAAGCAATCAAGATCAAAATTGCATTTTTCTTTTTTCATCTTAATGTGGAATCTGTTTAGAGACATCAGATGGTTCAGGGCAGAAGACCCCAGGACCAATGCCTCTTTGAGTCATTTCGTCACGGATGAAGTACAATACTATCTTTACCATAATATTATCTTTATTAACACAGTTGCATTACAACTAAAGTGCAATTATGTTTCAGATGGCATAATATTCGAGCCTTCATTTAATGTTTATTAATGGGTGCATACTAAATATTTACCGAAATCTAGTTGAAATATAACCGTCTGAATTAAAATTATACTATGGCTTTTGGCTCGCTCTATACTGTATCTCATATGTACAGCAGACTCTCCCCGACGCAGATACGAGAACCCCTCAAAATCAAAGAATCAAAACCAGCAGCCACATCTTGCTAATAAAGCTTATAAGTTATAATTCTCTAATACGTGGCGTTTCTATATAAATGACTCACTCCAGTACAGCTGTCGCACAAGTTAACTCATGTCATGCAAATGCTCAGCCCTCACATTTTACTTTTGCAAGCAGTTTTTAAAAAAAAATACTAGATTAGATGGGTTACCCGGTTCTTAAAGAGAAATTCCTACCTTTTCAAACTACATTATACGAATCCTCTTAACCTTTTAATAAAAATTCTTAAGGAAATGGCCTACCAAGGACGTTATGACAGGAATGAGGGAAGCCCCCTTATCCATGGGACTGGCACCACACAACCACTAATATGGTACATTTAAAACACTAATCTTTGTCTTTTATCGTGATCCGTCTTGATGGGTCACGACTTGCTATCGGCCCCCTCTCACCTTGACAGAACTAACAACACCCCCATCTTTGTTATTTAGTCAACAATGGGGCCGTCTGACGGCTGAGTATGACTTTGGACCCACCTCCCCAGCACCAGAAGTTCTCCCACACTCCCACATTCGTATCTAACTCAACCTACTTCTACTGCCTACCCACAACCCACTGCCCCATCCAGCGGCATGCCGCCCTGGCCATTTCAGAATTCACCCCAATATAATTATTATTAGATATATGTGTCCAAATCAAAAATTATAGCCTGACCCTGCACTGAGCAGGAACACGACTGGAAAAATTCTCGCCCTTGCCACCAGCAGGGGCGACAACTAATAAATGAAGTAAATATCTAACATCATTACCTCCCCTGCCATAGGGCAGAACCCAAAACAATAATACTGAGGTATATAAAACCCACCCCCTCCTCTCCCCTTCCATAGAAGGGAACTGTCTCTCACTCTCTCTAAGACTCGACTATGGCGCCAGCTTATAGAAAAAGAGTCAGAAGAAAGAAAAAGGAAGACCAAGATGAAAGCAGCCCATTAGGGAGCTCTTTTGAGGGCTAGGAAAGAAATAAAGGAAGTAAGGAGAAACATAAACAACAATCAATAGAACAAACCAGAAGAGTGAGGTGTAAATGCCAAGGGGGGAGGGGGGGATATGGAGACCAGTTGGCATGGGCCTTCGATTTTCAGGAGGCCTTAACCCTCTAGTGCCCGGTATACCATATCTCGAAACGTGTTCTACATTTTTGACAATTTCCAATTTATCTATATAATTATTGTTTTACTTGATAACATGGTCTTTCCTTCTTTCTTTTTTTTTTTTTCTATTCATTTGAAGTATATTTTATGTGTTCGAAATTCTTGGACTTTGCACTTTATAGCTGCGCATTAGAGGGTTACAAAACTTCCGCCTTGGTAGAGGCACAGGAGGGGTAGGGCTGGGGTGGGGGGTAAGTAAAGAAAATTGCTGTTGAAAAGAGAGTGGGGGGTGGGGGGAGGGGCTTTTAGCAACAAAAAAAAAAATTACTACTATATTAAAGCAGGCTCATAAAACCTGAAAGATGAAAAGCAAACCACTGAATGAGAAATTTGAGATGGGGCCCGTGCTTTGCACAAAACCTGTACTTGTTATCGGCTTTGTGTGGATCTCATAATTCAGACATAGCAATCATAGACAATGATGGTAGTGCAATCAAGCTAGAAATACATGTTATAACAACTGACCAAAGCATAAAGCAGGTGGAAATGTACAAGGAAACGTGGAATATATTTTTGCTGTCATTTTTTAAAAAATTGGTTACCATTACTGATGAAGATATCAAACACATAGATAATTTGTATTATCTGATAGATAATTAATATTATCTAATGTCCGCCAAGTAAGACTGGATTAACCCTTGGGCAAAATAAGCACGTGATTAGGGGATCAAGGGAACGGGGGCACCACAGGAAATATTTTCATTGCCGGAGTTACTGTGAAAGGATGTACAATTTTTATTTGGGAGTGTCTACGTACAAGGCCGCCTTGTAGCTAGACTCATTCTACGTACAAGGCCGCCTTGTATCTAGACTTAGGGAAAGTTATTTCTACGTACAAGGCTACCGGGAACATAAATTGGTACTCTTCAACGAGAACGGTCCCAACTTAGAACTAACCCAAACCCTATTTCTAACCCTATCCCTCACCCAAATCCCGTTCTCGTTGAAGAGTACCCATAAATTGGCAGGAGTTCCGTACTCGAGCGCCAAAGACCAGAAACTAACTAAAAGAGATGATACATAGCTACCCCGGGGGCTTTCCCTGATATGTCAATCTGACTACTGCCCAGACGAACATCGGCCTACGGCCTCGATGATACAAACTGACTAGACCCTCACGTCGTTACTTATCAATCTAAAAAGTGGCGCTCGAGTAAGGTACTCTTCCCCATAAATTAAGGGGAGCCTTGTACGTAGACACTTCGTTTTTATTTTAAATAATGTGCTTTCATTGTAACACTAGTGCGTGAGTAAGGTACTTGATTTGAGGTCTTTATTTTAGGAGGTTCGCTGCCCTTGGCATTTACACCTCACTTTACTTGTTTTATTATTTCTTGTTCTGGCGGGGGGGGGGGGGGGGGAGATGATATGGATAAATTTTAATCTATTAATTTCAAATTTTGCCCGGGCAGCGGCCTTTCGGCCTGCTCTTTACGATTTCCAACTGCCAAGGTATCTTTAACGTGCGCAACGTGCACACGGGCCCTCCGAATTTTTTCGTCCTTATCCGAGAAGACTAGGTACTCGATCCTACCCCCCAATAGGACCAGGGACTTCAAAATATGAGAAAAATCCAATTTCCAAGAACTACTCGATCCTACCCCCCAATAGGACCAGGGACTTGAAAATATGAGAAAAATCCACTTTCCAACATGCCTGCACTGCCCGGGTTTAGAACCCGCCGGGACCCTTGGCATGAGAGGCGAGCACCTTGCCTCTAGACCACCTTGTGAGTAAGGTACGACTACTCATAGTTTTTATATAGGCACTTGACTGGTTGCCATTACTTGAATTACTTCCCTTGTGTACGGTGCGCGCGTTTTGATTGGTCAATTGGAAATGATGACAAGCGGGTATCGAGCTCCTCTATCATGTCTTAAACTTACATTTTTCTTCTTGTTAACTTTCAGAAAGACAGATACTCGGGTTCATTTTCAAGAGTATACAATACCCTTCCCGTATAATATAGGTGCTCATGATAACGTTTGTTACTTACGGAGATGCGAGGTATTGATGGACTAAGATATCGAGCACGAGTTTGTCAATTTTTACTGCTCTCGTCACCTTTGAAAAATTATATTAAAACCGCTACAGTTTCTGAAAAAAGTGGGCAGTTAGAATTTTAGTAGGGAGTTCCTACTTTGTATTGATACCTATTAAATTATTCTTCGATGCACGTATCCTAATGAGATCGTTAATAATAGGGTCTCAGATTTCAAATAAACTATGAGCTGGACGCGTGTTATCACCGATAAATCCAATCTAGGTCAAACATATTAAATCGTAACTGGATAGAACGATATAGTAACTTCTGCAGTTCACCAGGATATTTGTTTGATTTCTGTGCGTACGGTATAAACGTACAGTAATTGTTCTAATCATATTTTGTTGTTTTTTCTTTTGTTCCAGCTCATGGCTGGGTGTTTTTTTTTGTTTTTTTTTGTAGTTCCCTTTTTTTTAAAAAAAATAAATAAGAGCATCCGCGGAGAGCATGTCTTTTTTTCTGTGGGTATCCCAAAGAAAGACTAGGATTCACTACACATAAACCCACAATAGCCACTCGTTCCTCCTTCATTACCATGGACAAAACTGCTAAACCTGCAGACAAGACGTGCCAAACTGCCAATGGTGCAGCTGAACCAGGGTCCACAAAAAGGGCCCCCCTACAATAAATGATAAATGAAAGAATTGCTGGGGTATAAGATCGCCTTTTCCGGGGGGGGGGGGTGTATTTTTTCATTATATTTTGAATTACATATAGCCTACACTGTATGAGGGCACCAAACTCTTTTAAGCGTTATTAAAGGCCTCTAAAGGTCTTAACCCGGCCCGGCCCGGCCATCAAGTGACAATTGTATATTGCGGAGGAAAGATGCTTGAAGATAGGCGAGATTTCACTCTATGGAAATTGGCGGGGGGGGGGGGGGGTTGGTAGCACTTAGCCCTTCCACCAAAACTCAGTGTGTACGAATTTGGCCATTTCTGTGGTGCCTCCCCCCTTCTCCTGATGCCCTAAGCACGTGCTTAATTTGCTTACTGGTTCATCCGGCCCCTGATCATGAGGTCTGAATCTGTATGTGAGCTTCGAGTGGCAGCGGCAACCCAGGCAGTCATTTGTGCCAGAAAAGAAAAAAAATGAGAGAGTAAATTGTTTGAGAAAGAATGTGAGTGTTTCTTTGATTCTGAAAGGATCCCCCGGAGGGCAGAAAGAATGTGCATTACACATGAGATACAAATTGCCTACCATTTAAAATATGGGTGACTGCAGTTTCTTCCATCTGAAAGTAACTACAGTATACAAGCAATGTCAGGCAAGGGCTGACGATGCCCGGGCCAGACTCGTTTATTGTATGCCTTAAGACCAGGGCTGGATTAATCATTATGCAAAAAAAAAAAAAAAAGCGCGTGCTTATCGCAACACTTGCCAAAGGAAAAGCCAAAGGAACGTACTTTTATTTTCTATTTCTTGCGGATGGGTCACACACACACACAGATCTAGCTCATGCCTTTCTGATAAATCTTTTATCAATCAGTCTCTTGCGCTGTTATACCTACAAATTTCCAATTTCAAGTATGGTACGGTACGAGGTATATCAGATTTTATAGGATGCCCCTGTCACGAGTGGAGTGAGTGCAATTAAGGGGATTGCTACAGAGCGGGTGTAGAGTAAAAAAGGCTCACAGTAGACAAGTAAGTTAAGCGTGCTGTTGTGAATAGTGGGAGGGTCTGAATGAGGCGAAAGCGCTGTATTACTATCACTGCAAGTTAGAAGGCCCTACGGAACGGACCTGTGAATAAGAGCCCATCGGGCGGACATAAGGGAAGCAGTCGAGAAGACTAGTGAGAGAGTCTTTCCAGTGATGACTGGTATGTAGAACGTTGATTGATTATTATGATTGATGTATTATATTATATTCGTCTATTACCATGATGTAAATAAGTATATGTGAGGAATGTGGAAGTCCTTGATATTGGATATAGCAATGTGCGCCATGAGCGATAGATGAAAGTGAGTTCATGGATTTGTAGCGCGAGTGTGTCACGAGTGGAGTGAGTGCAATTAAGGGGATTGCTACAGAGCGGGTGTAGAGTAAGAAGGACTCACAATAGACAGCAAGTTAAGCGTGCTGTTGTGAGTAGTGGGGGGGTCTGAATGAGGCGAAAGCGCTGTATAACTATCACTGCAAGTTAGAAGGTCCGACGGAGCGGACCTGTGAATAAGAGCCCAGCGGGCGGACATAAGTGAAAGCAGTCGGGAGACGGATGAGTGTTGTTCCAGTAATGACTGGTATGTAGAACGTTGATTGATTATTATGATTGATGTATTATATTATATTCGTCTATTACCATGATGTAAATAAGTATATGTGAGGAATGTGGAAGTCCTTGATATTGGATATAGCAATGTGCGCCATGAGCGATAGATGAAAGTGAGTTCATGGATTTGTAGCGCGAGTGAGTAGTGTGTACTCCGATGGAGGTGTGTTACCGTAAGATGAGTGGTGAGTGAAAGGTGAACTAGTGTGTGTACGCTTCATGGATTGTAAGGAGAGGTGGAGTGAATAGAAATGGTAGGGTATTATACCAATGTAATGTTATTCTTGTAGGTGTCGGGGACGGGCCGCAGAGCCACCTCGATGAGCACAGGGGATAGGCCAGCATAGGGCCGGAGGCCACACATAGGCCAGAAGTGAGGCTGTCAGTGCAGGACAGTAGAGGCACATAAAGTCGTGGCAGTCAGGCCACGGACAGGGACGTAGATATGAGAGTGAATGAGATGCTATATTGTTGCCATGTTGATAGGCTAGTGAACTGATACTATGTTGTTGCCATGTTGATAGGCTAGTGAACTGATACTATGTTGTTGCCATGTTGATGGCTATGGAGATAATAACGTGTTATTGCCCTGCTGAGGTGCTAGGGGAGTGCTAAGGTGTATGACAATAGGGAGGGGATATTGAGAGACTGCGGTGCCAGTAAATTATTAATGTGCTATTAAGACCCTGAGGGGAGAGGCTGAGGCCGAAGTGCCTTTAGGAGTAACTACCGGATTGTGGATCCGAGGGAGAGTGTGTGTGAGAATAAGGCCGTTGTACGGCAGTTCATTTCAATAATATAATGTATGTAATTGCGCTATTATATGTATAATTATGTTTAATAAATGTGTGAGTCTGATGGATTGTTCTGTTAAGTGTTAAACTTGTTTGTTCGTGATTGTTGTCCTGTCATAAACTATTACATCTCCCAGTCTGGGATTTGTGACACTGGGGGCTCGTCCGGGATTTGAACCCGGGACCTCTCGCTGTTTTTCTGTTTTCGTTGTAATTGATTATATGGGCGGTGGCGCGGGTTTGCTGTGTTGAACTTAGTTTATCCTTTTAAAAAGGTGTGGTAAACTTTGGAACTTCGTTCATCACAGTGAACAGTTCTGTAGGGACCTGTAATATTGTTTAGTTGTAGCGTCGATATCTTCTCTGTTCCGCAGGAAGACGTATTCTCTTGTCCCTCTTTCTACCTATCTATAGATACGTTCTTTTTTTTCAGACTCTGTTCTTGTTCGTACCGTGTTGTGTAATCGGCGTAGTAGGTTGCATTTTTTTTTCGATTATAGTTTTTTTTTGTAGAAGCTTGTCCTAGTCTGGTTCGTTGTCCTTGACGTACTTGTGGTCCTTTTACTGTATTTCTTCATTCTTGTCGTCCTATTTTCTTTTATAATTAATAGTGCATACATTTTATAGATATAGAATTAGTGTTACTGTAAAGGTAAATTTTTGAATTGGATTTGAGACAACTGGGTATTGTTATATCTGGTGTGATCTCAGGTCTCTGGTCGTGTTGCTAGTGACCATACCGACAGGGTAGCCGTTTTCATAGTATACATACCATAACCATAAATCGGTGAAATGGCGGAACTCCAACAACTAATGAAGTTGGGTAAGGAACTTGGCCTGGAGGGAGAGGAGTTACGCGGCTGGATTAAAGAACAGCAGGCAGAAATGCGCGATGAGCGTGCTAAGGATAGAGAGCGAGAAAAAGAGGCTCAGGTAAAGGAGTTAGAGGCTCAGCAACAGGAGAGACAGGCTAAGGAAAGGGAGCAAGAGATAAGGTTAAAGGAGATAGAGGCGCAAGTAAAGATTGCGGAGATAGAACTCAAGAAGAATACGCCAGCGGAAACGGCTGAGCGGCAGGTACACAATAAAGGTGGCGTTAGGATTAAGCTCCCTACGTTCGACGACCGGAAGGACGACATAGACGCCTTCCTTTACAGGTTCGAACTGAACGCACAATTGCAATGGGGGGAAAATAAGGAATTATGGGCCACGTACCTGGCATCGCTATTGCAGGGGCGAGCGTTAACCTACTTTAAAGAGCTACAGCGCGAAGACGTGCAAGATTACGATAAGCTGAAGGCTTTGCTGCTTCGCCGATTTGCGCGTACCGAGGAATATTTCCGGGAGCAGTTTAGGCGAGCACGTGCAGATGCCAGGGAGGACTTTGCTGCCTTCGTCGCGAGACTAACGGAGTATTTCGCGAACTGGGTAGACTTGGCGCATGTGGGCACGGATTTCGCTAAACTGAAAGACCTAATGATCCGTGACCAGCTGTACGCGTCGTGCCACAAAGATCTGGTGGCTTTCCTGAAAGAGAACGAACCCGCGACGGTGCAGGAGGCGTCTAAGTTGGCGGAGGCATACCGTACGGCGCATCCGTCCAAACCAGTCGCCAGGGCGTACGTCCAAGATGCTGGGTACGTCGCCGTTGTCGAGGGGTCGCCGGCAGGACTTAGGGACAGGTCGCGTCAGCGTGGTGCCTATAGCGGGCAAGCCCAGGGGCAGCGTAGGGGCTATCACCAATCACCGGCATATGGATCCGGTAAGTTTGACCGAGCAGGAGGGCTAGGTCGCGGTAATGGCCGGGGGCAAGTTGTGACCTTTGCCGATGACCGACGGCATAGGGACTCTAGTTCCGGTCGCGAGGGGTCACGGGGACCCAGGCCTAGGGCAGCACAGGGAGCGGAGTGTTGGACTTGCGGACGCGTGGGTCACTTTTCGCGCGAGTGTAGGGCCGCGAAGTGTTGGAACTGCGGAAGAGCAGATCACATCAGCGTGAACTGCCCTGCAGGTAGGATAGCGGCGAACGTGGACAGTAGCTCCAGTCCATGTTCCCCAAATAAATTTCATCATGCGGCTGCGTGTGTTACATCGGACAACGGAGGCGGACAGTATTCTAAGTGTCCCAGTTGTGAGAAGTTATTATCTTCCGGTGTTTTACCTTGTGGGAGAAAGATCCCCGTTATAAATTCATGTCATACAGGAGGTGGTCTTAGGGTTTATCCGGGGTTTGTTGGGGACGAACCGGTCTCGGTTTTACGAGATACAGGATCTACCGTTGTGGGAGTGCATAGGGATTGCATTCGGGATTCACAGCTTACAGGTGAGACTGTCCCGTGCATCCAATTTTCGGGGGCCATTGAGAAATTACCCATGGCAAGAATAATGATAGATACACCTTTCCTTAGCGGGGAAGTCGAAGCAGTCGTTGGTTGTTTTCCAGGCGCCCAGCTCATCATTGGGAATGTATCACGGGTCGTTGCCCCTTCAGATGAGAACGTGCAAGCATGGTCGCAATCAAAAGGTATTGACTTTTGCGCCGCGGTCGAAACACGTCGACGGGTAGCTGATAAAGATAAGATTAGACCTTTGGCTACCCCAGCGGTCAACCTAGATATCACGCCAGAGCGCTTGGCGAAATTACAAAGGGAGGACCCATCATTAAACCCATGTTTTGGGGAAGCGCGAACCGAGAAAACGAGGAGATATAAGAACGGGTCGTCCTCCTTTATTGTTCAGGCGGGCATTCTGTTCCGTAAGTATGTAACGGTGTCCTCCATTTTAAAGCAGGTCGTTGTGCCAGCGTTGCTGATCGCAACAGTATTGCATTTGGCACATGATGTCCCATTAGCGGGTCATATGGGGATAGCTAGAACCAAAGAAAGGGTTCTTAAAAATTTTTACTGGCCATCGATCCACAGAGATGTGCAAGTCTATTGTAAGACGTGCAGTGCGTGCCAAAAGACGACGCATAAGGGTCGTACACCCCAGGCTCCTCTTCAGAAGATCCCCACGGTCTCGGAACCGTTTAAAAAGGTCTCGATAGACCTTGTTGGCCCCATTCACCCAGCGACCGATAGGGGGAATCGATTTTTCTTAACGGTCATATGTAATGCTACGAGATGGCCAGAGGCGGTTCCTCTGCGGACCATAACGTCGGAGGCAGTCGCGGAAGCGTTGTTTGCAATTTTCGCTAGGGTAGGAATACCAGAGCAAATTCTGTCTGATAGGGGCGCGCAATTTACGTCGCAGATGATGAAGGAATTGTTCCGCTTATTCAGCATACAACCCATCACTACCACCCCTTATCATCCGCAGGCTAATGGCATGTGCGAGAGATTGAACTCGACGTTAAAGTCGATGCTGCGTAAGGTAGCTGCTGATCGCCCTAAAGATTGGGATAGATATATCCCTGCAGTGTTATTCGCGTACAGAGAGGTACGGCAGGAGTCAACGGGATTCTCGCCGTTCGAAATGATGTACGGTCGTAGTCCTAGGGGCCCAACTGATGTTCTTCGGGACATGATGACGTCGCCATCATCGGGAGACGATGAGCAGATTTCGGTGTTTCAGTACCTTGTTGATTTAAGAGAAAGACTATCTGCAGCGCGCACTATAGCAGAAGAAGCGTCTAGTATCGCTTCGAAAAGAGCAAAAGACTATAAAGATAGAGGTTCCAAACTGAGAATTTTTAAGCCAGGAGACAAGGTTCTGTTGTTGTTACCTACGGACCATAATAAGTTATTGATGACATGGAAAGGCCCTTATGTTATTGAGCGAGTTGTTTCAAAGGTAGATTACGCTATCCACATTGATGGAGCGAGTAAGGTTTTCCATGTTAATATGCTACAGAGATTTTATGAGAGACCACAGTATCTGTGTGCACAGACAAGACCAGAGGAGACTGTCTTCTCTACCGCTTGTACGGGGGTCGTAGACCAGTTGGACTGTGACGTAAGCGACACCGAGGCGCAGGAAGAGTTACAAATTCAATTGCCGGAGTTAACTGCGACACAGGGTTACAGGGACGTAAACATTAACCCTGACCTTACGAGTTCAAGGAGTAGGGAACTTGAGACCCTGTTAGCGTCATTCCCGGACGTTGTTACGGATTTGCCGGGTCGCACTACGGTGATCCAGCACCAAATAAAGTTGACTTCGGATAAGCCAGTATTTCTTAAACCGTATCCGTTGCCTTTTTCTTCGAGAGATAGAGTCATAAAGGAAGTTGAGTCAATGTTGAAGTTAGATGTGATAGAACCATCAACATCGCCGTATTCATCACCCATCGTCCTCGTGAAAAAACTTGATGGATCGGTGCGGTTCTGTATTGATTTTCGAAGATTGAACACTATTACGGTAGGCGATAGGGAGCCTATCCCGTTTCAGGAGGAATTAATAGCTTCATTGGCCGGGTCCACGTGGTTTTCCAAGATAGATTTGACGAAAGGGTATTGGGAAATCCCGCTTACTGAGGAGTCTAAACAATACACGGCGTTCCAAACGCCCATTGGATTATTCCAATTTAAGGTCATGCCATTTGGGTTGGTAAACGAAGCCAGCGACGTTTGCACGATTAATGAGATTAGTGTTGAAGGACATACCTAATGTCGTGTCATTCTTTGACGATATAGCATGCCATACGTCGACATGGTCTGAGCATATTCAGACACTAACAGTAATTTTTCAACGATTACGTCATTTTGGGTTAACGGCTAAACCCGCAAAGATGGATTTGGCATGTCCAGAGATAGTATTCTTAGGACATATTGTGGGTAGAGGTGTTCAGAGACCTGAAGAAACAAAAATTGACAAGTTAGTAGGGTTGCAAATCCCAAAAACAAAGAAACAAGTCAGAAGCTTAGTGGGAATTTTAAATTATTACAGAAAGTTCATTCCAAATTTTTCCTCCTTGTCATCTTCTCTTACTGACCTTACTAAGAAGGGACAACCCGATAAGGTCCAGTGGACGTCTGAATGTCAGACATCATTTGATAATTTGGTGACAGCATTATCATCGTCACCCATTCTGATATTACCCGATTTTCGATCTAATTTTATCCTCAGAACGGATGCGTCGGACTCTGGTGTCGGCGCTTGTCTTCTACAGGAGAAGAACGAATGTCTCCATCCTGTATGTTATGTCAGTAGGAAGTTATTGCAGAGAGAAAGAAAGTATTCTGTGATAGAGCGTGAGTGTCTTGCCATTGTCTGGTCCGTCCAGAAACTAGGACGTTATCTCATGGGACGAGAATTTTGTATCCAGACAGACCACAAGCCACTGACATTTTTGTCGAAGAATCGTTCGTCCAGCCCACTCTTGTCTAGATGGGCATTGGCTTTGCAGCCGTATACCTTCGTTATTCAACCAATTCCAGGAACCAGCAATCATATCGCCGACTACCTTAGTCGAGCCTAGGGCAAGATTTCAGGAGCTTATACATCGGAGGACAGGAACATTGACAGGATCTGTGTGAATAAGTCGACTTTAAAATATTGACATTATAAATATGATATGAAGAATGGTTGATAGGGTGAATGGTTTTTGATTCTGTATTAAGTATGGTGGTTAGTTAGCTATTCATGATGTGACACATATATGCATATTTCAGACCATATTGATCCCCATATTTTCCCCTGAGTTCGGTATTCTATATACTAGGGGAACTGCTAGGTCATTTTTTTTTTAGTATAGGTATTGCTCACGCTCACTCGTTGACAGTCATCTTGAGGCGATTTGAAATTAATTGCATTAATTTTTTTGGGGTGGGGGATGATGTCACGAGTGGAGTGAGTGCAATTAAGGGGATTGCTACAGAGCGGGTGTAGAGTAAGAAGGACTCACAATAGACAGCAAGTTAAGCGTGCTGTTGTGAGTAGTGGGGGGGTCTGAATGAGGCGAAAGCGCTGTATAACTATCACTGCAAGTTAGAAGGTCCGACGGAGCGGACCTGTGAATAAGAGCCCAGCGGGCGGACATAAGTGAAAGCAGTCGGGAGACGGATGAGTGTTGTTCCAGTAATGACTGGTATGTAGAACGTTGATTGATTATTATGATTGATGTATTATATTATATTCGTCTATTACCATGATGTAAATAAGTATATGTGAGGAATGTGGAAGTCCTTGATATTGGATATAGCAATGTGCGCCATGAGCGATAGATGAAAGTGAGTTCATGGATTTGTAGCGCGAGTGAGTAGTGTGTACTCCGATGGAGGTGTGTTACCGTAAGATGTGTGGTGAGTGAAAGGTGAACTAGTGTGTGTACGCTTCATGGATTGTAAGGAGAGGTGGAGTGAATAGAAATGGTAGGGTATTATACCAATGTAATGTTATTCTTGTAGGTGTCGGGGACGGGCCGCAGAGCCACCTCGATGAGCACAGGGGATAGGCCAGCATAGGGCCGGAGGCCACACATAGGCCAGAAGTGAGGCTGTCAGTGCAGGACAGTAGAGGCACATAAAGTCGTGGCAGTCAGGCCACGGACAGGGACGTAGATATGAGAGTGAATGAGATGCTATATTGTTGCCATGTTGATAGGCTAGTGAACTGATACTATGTTGTTGCCATGTTGATAGGCTAGTGAACTGATACTATGTTGTTGCCATGTTGATGGCTATGGAGATAATAACGTGTTATTGCCCTGCTGAGGTGCTAGGGGAGTGCTAAGGTGTATGACAATAGGGAGGGGATATTGAGAGACTGCGGTGCCAGTAAATTATTAATGTGCTATTAAGACCCTGAGGGGAGAGGCTGAGGCCGAAGTGCCTTTAGGAGTAACTACCGGATTGTGGATCCGAGGGAGAGTGTGTGTGAGAATAAGGCCGTTGTACGGCAGTTCATTTCAATAATATAATGTATGTAATTGCGCTATTATATGTATAATTATGTTTAATAAATGTGTGAGTCTGATGGATTGTTCTGTTAAGTGTTAAACTTGTTTGTTCGTGATTGTTGCCCTGTCATAAACTATTACATCTCCCAGTCTGGGATTTGTGACAGAGTGAGTAGTGTGTACTCCGATGGAAGTGTGTTACCGTAAGATGTGTGGTGAGTGAAAGGTGAACTAGTGTGTGTACGCTTCATGGGTTGTAAGGAGAGGTGGAGTGAATAGAAATGGTAGGGTATTATACCAATGTAATGTTATTCTTGTAGGTGTCGGGGACGGGCCGCAGAGCCACCTCGATGAGTACAGGGGATAGGCCAGCATAGGGCCGGAGGCCACACATAGGCTAGAAGTGAGGCTGTCAGTGCAGGACAGTAGAGGCACATAAAGTCGTGGCAGTCAGGCCACGGACAGGGACGTAGATATGAGCGTGAATGTGATAATGCACTATTGCCATGTTGAGGGGCGAGTGAACTAATAATGTACTGGTGAAATGATAATGTCTATTGAAATGATAATGTGTTATTGCCCTGCTGAGGTGCTAGGGGAGTGCTAAGGTGTATGACAATAGGAAGGTGATATTGAGAGACTGCGGTGCCAGTGAATTATTAATGTGCTATTAAGACCCTGAGGGGAGAGGCTGAGGCCGAAGTGCCTTTAGGAGTAACTACCGGATTGTGGATCCGAGGGAGAGTGTGTGTGAGAATAAGGCCGTTGTACGGCAGTTGATCTCAATAATATAATGTATGTAATTGCGCTATTATATGTATAATTATGTTTAATAAATGTGTGAGTCTGATGGATTGTTCTGTTAAGTGTTAACTTGTTTGTTCGTGATTGTTGTCCTGTCATAACTTATTACATCTCCCAGTCTGGGATTTGTGACAGCCCCCCTTACTTATTTTCCAGATAAGCTTACAAATCGTTACCAGGTCAGGATACCGACACCGAGACGAATCAATTCGTCCTAATATAATTCCGTCCGTCGACTTTCCCGCGTATCATCGATGTCGACAATGCAACAATTCGCACCACACCCCTTCATAATTGAACGAAAAAGAGTAGCACTAGTAGTTACCGCACTTTGCACAAGCGCAATTTGTGGATACAAAATTATGGTGGGGGAAGGAATGGCCCGTCTCGATATTCTGCGTCTCGGTAGATCTATACGTGTACTTATTAGTTCGCTGACTGACAAAGATAACCCTGGCCAAAATACCAGGAAAGTCTAAAGCACCTTTCCCCCTTTTGAAATCTAATGAATAACGCGAACGACACCGAGGCGTTAACTCGTGATACCTGGCACGTCTCACTTCGTCAAACAGAAGACCTTGTAGTTGTACCCTATACTTAGTTGTTTATTTCAGCGACAGAAGAGAGAATGTTAAAGTAGATATATGCATATTTCTACCTGCAGGAAAAAGTTTGGTTTTGTTTTGTTTCAGTTTCAGTGGAATTTTCCACACTCCAGGACATAGACTTGGTAAACATCCAATGACAACCTGTGTGGACGGTACTCGAGCCACTCGCATAAAATATTTGTTGATAAGAAAACAAAAATTTTGATTGGCTAAAAATATCTTTTTTAAAATTGTCATGCGACGTCTTGCAGATAAAAACAGATTCAATTCAGCGAATTCATGGAATGTGCACTGCAGCGACAAGTGAAGCCAACACTTACACGTTTCCCATGTCTTCATTTGAAAAAAAAAAAAAAAATTCTGGTGGGTATGCAGGGTGGGGGTTGGGGTGGAGGAGGGGGGGAATGGAGGCGGCAAGACTGCCCTGTTGCACCCACTGGTGCTTAGGGCAGCAACAAAGGATCTCCAGCCCTGTCTGTCCTGGGCCATCTTTGCGAGTTCCCCATGAGTGATTGAAGGATTTTATCTCTGCCTCGATTGTTCTCCGCCAGGTTGACTTGGGTCTGTCTCGCTTGCGCCGTCCCTCCGGTGTCCACAGAAGTGCTGTTTTGGTTATAGAATTTGCTTCCTTTCGCAGCACGTGTCCAAGCCATCTCCATCGTCTCTTCGTGATACCTTCTGGTACATATTATTATTATTATGTTAATTGTTATATATATTTATATATACTATGTTTATATTTCATGTGTCCCAAAAATGAACTACCAGATTCGTACCTTTCCACCCCCCCCCCGACCTTCTCTCTTCCATTCAAAAGAAATTGTGAGGGGGGGGGGGGAGTTAAACTATGCTATATAATCATTAATTCAGTATAGGAATTACCCCCCTGCACATGGTGCAGTTGAGGAATCGTCAGATTAAATAGACGAATCAACTACATGGGAAGAAGAAGAAGAAGAAGGAAAATCATAAAAATCAAAGACTTCCAATTAAAATGTAACAGTTCAGAATGCAATAGAATTCCCCCAAAACAATCAATATCACAACAGAACTTTTGTTTACCACCATAAAAAAATACTAATGAATCTGTGTGGAGATCTCAGATAGTTGGGGGCAGAAGAGAATCGTTCATTTCGCAGATAAAATTGACGCTTTCATTTTAGTACACTTTCATAATTATCAATCAGTTCACTACCTAATATCCATGATCGATGCCGGTGAGAGATAACATTTTTAGACCTCGCCCCCTCCCGGGCAAGGTATAAAACGACATATTGTGGCCCAGTTTTCTTTCTCAGTGTGCTTCAAAACACATGTATTCTAAGCTAAATTCTAACTAGAATAATAAAACAATATCCAGTCCAATCGGTCTAGCGGTTTCCGAGTTATCACTGTTTCAGATAGGGGTCTCCTCTTACAAAACAAAAATACAATACGCATACATTACACTTCACAGAATCCATTATGTTTATAACTACGTCTAAATTGGGTTTTCATGTACACGGAGACTTTTTCAACACTTCTATTGAATTTTAGCGCCTCGTCAGTTTTGACAGTGTCCTGCCAATGGAAGGGGCAAAGGGCACCAAGATTGGACTATGCTTAGGGCGTCAGTTGCCTTAGTCCAGCCCTGGCGATCGTGCTCTGTGTAATAGTTATTGCTTGGGCACATGCTTAATACATAGTACCTAATAAAGTAATATATTCATTTCAAGTTCAGTCGCTGTTTAACCCATGTGAGAATAATTTGCTTCATATCAACTGTTACTGCAAAACAATTTGATAGTAATACCGGCATACAGTAAAGAATTTGGGGAAATGATGTTGGACAATGTATAGACAGACTGCTATCGTCATAATTTATGACCCACTTGGTCGAAGTCGAATCAAGACGTGCAGTCATACTCATCTAGATTTTGCCAGGGAAAATCGACTTAAGTGGGGGCGATTGTAACAGGGTCACAGATTGGCAAGGTATAAATAGCGTGGGAAGATAGTTGACGGCGTGGAGACAGAGTTATTGTAGGCCAGAGGGGGAAAGTACGGGATGCAACGGAAAGCGTTGACACCCGAAAAGGGTAGTGTTTACCTGACCGCCGTACTTGACGATCAGATCACCTGGGAATTGCTTGGGGGGTAGAGATGCTTCAATAGTATTTGACGTGGAGTCGACGGGGGTGGCTATTAGGATAACTAATGTACACTCGGTGAGCGTCTTGGGACGCTACCCGACTGGGTATAAATCCCCGAACGCTCCTTCCAACTTCAGACCGCTGAGAGCACTCACCAGCTTCGTGCCGAAGAGGAGACCACAACTGCAACTGTAACTTTGTACTAGTCTTGTGAGTGGGGAAGGTCAGGGAACCCGCAAACATCCTTTGTCAGAGCGTGGTATCTTTGGTATCTTGTCGGCATTTGAGCTGTTGCTGAGTGGTAAGTTAATTGTACGATGTATGTGTATTTTACTTAATGTTCATAAATTGTAGAACCTAAATCTAGGGGGGGGGAGGGGGGGGGGTTTACTTTGGTATAACTACTGCCTCTGAGAGAGTCACGGAAATGCCGTTACATATGTGTTACGAAACCTTATAGGATGGGGTCTGTTAGAGAGAGCGTTATTCTTCGTGGGGAACGTGTAAATATCATTAAAACAGTATTGATCGTTTATTCTATTGCCTATATGGGAGTCTATGGAGTATGGGAGCTGCAGCCTGACTTATAACAGTGTCAGCGGTTAAAGGTATTAATGATGAATATCCGTCATGGAGTAAGTATGGAAGTCATGCCTTCCAGCAGTAGATTAGGAAGTTGCGATTGTTTTTCTACAGAGGAGGAAGAACAACACCTTCTTGGCTTCTCAACTTCTTGTCCTTTGATTAACGACATCGTGGCGTCTTGGCTTCCCGACCTATTGGTACCTGCCGATACCTGTTGATCTAACTGCGCAGTCAAGCCAGAGTAGAGAGGAAGAACCAGTGCCCAGATAGCGCCATACACCCCTAAAGGAGAGGTTTCCTTATGCTGAATGCACCCATGTGTTTTATAAAATGTGCTAGGAATTGAATATTACGAAGCCTTTTAATTATCATGTACTGATTTGCATCAACTTCATTCCATCGAAATTCACATGAAATTGTATGACCTATGTTCCTATTATTATTGAATGAATTAATAATTATTGTATATATATTATACAGATATCGTTCGTTATAACTTGTAGAAGAGAGATAGTCGATTATTTAGTGTGTTTGTGCCGTGCCCATCACGGCTGGTGTCAGAAGAAAGTTAGTGAGAGAAAGTGGAAACATCACACTCTGGTCACGAGGGAAAGTGAAGAAATGAAAATGAAAACTGAAAATAAATTTCTATGTAAAGACGGCCTAACACACGTTTCATCCTTTTCCCAAAAGCTGTGTTTAAGCCAGGCCATTCAGGTAAACTAATAATTTTTTTTTTTGTCCCAGGCACTTAATTTACTAACCACATGTATCGTGACATTCTCGATCTTCCCCCTGAACTATGTAAGGGTTCCACGTACTTTGATGTTAATTTTCTTAGCACACCTTTAGCAAGAGATTTGATTTCCAGCTCGTAGGGTACATACATGTCATGTACTGAAAAGCGGTTTAACCAGTGCAACACAATATCTCTCTAATTACCACATCAAATAATACAGATAAAGACCAACAACAAAGTCGTTCATTTTCTCCCAGTTTCCCCCTGATGAAAAACCTACCGGCAGGCGCACTTATGCAGCATGCTCTAGTACATGTATAAATTACACTGGAATTCATCATTACAGACAGGCATAGAAAAGTTTCTCAAATACGCAGATGCCCCTTTCTTCTCATTTCACATGTAGACGACAACCAGCATCAAAGTAAAAGTTTCCCCAAGATTTTCCCCAGTTCGAAGTTCAGATAATCAGTACTATGACATTGGTATGACGAATAGTTGCATTGTAATAATATCTAATATACATCTACATGTATATTAATAAAAGTGAAACCTTACGACAATTGCAGCGCGCCTTTCGCTACTCCTCCGTTAATGCTGATTTGGTGGCCCTCAGATTTTATACAGCGCTTAGTATAGACCGTGGTCGTGTCCCCGGCACAGAAAATAAAAAAATAATTTACAACTCGCAGAACGTTTGTATTAGTTTCTAGGTTGCGACACATTGGCGTTCGATCTATTTTTTCGACAAAATTATATGTAATTGAGGTTGGTTCTGGTATAGACTGTATCACACTCACAAAACAACTTCCGGTTAGGACTGGTTTGAATGATGAGATTGAGTTAGACTATCAAGTATTTATGAAACTTTGTGTGTTCTCAATGTGCCTCTGCTAAGAAAAAGAATGGGTCTGGAATTGGGATATTGACGCTGCAGGGCCAAAAGTACAGGTTTGTGTTTTCAATATGCCTAGGAAAATATTATAATATTTCGTTTTCATTAACACTTGACTTTATCACTTCCTGCGATGTGCAAACAAACTAACCCGTGCGCAAATCGTAGCCATCAGACACGCCGGGGACTGAATGGGATTGTTAGAAGGCGCTGGCGGCCATCTTGGGGTGGGTCGCGACTCATTATTTGAGTCATCGTGTTTGTAAACGGAGCAGTGTGTAGGCCTTTGTCTATGAGATGGTTTATCTGTCTGTGTACTATCTATCTATTCCATCTATCTATTCTATTTATCTTATCTTGTTATTCTGATCTGATCTATTTTGAAATATTCTGATCTGATCTATTCTGATCTGATCCTATCTGTTCCTATCTATCTATCTATCTTTCTATTTTATCTATCTCTCGCTTCTCTCTCTCTCTTTCTCTCTATATCTCTCTCCCTATCTGTCTCTCTATCTATTTCTATCACTGTCTCTCTCTCTCTCTCTCTAAGGTTTATCTGTCTATCTGTTCTATCTACCTATCTTATCTGTCTCTCGCTTCTCTCTCTCTCTATCTGTCTCTATCTCTCTCTCTCTATCTGTTTCCATCACTGTCTCTCTAGGTTTATCTGTCTGTCTGTCTGTTCTATCTATCTATCTATCTATCTATCTATTCTCATCATCCGTTGTCTTCCCTCTGGGCTTACCCTACCCTCTTGCACCGTGTCATGCACATTAATACCATTGGCTTTACATTGTAGTTGTGGTGAGTTCTGTAGGTTGGATCAGACTGGTGTTTGTTTTTTTTTCAATCGAGGAATTTTATTCAATTTTATGTCATAGGGTACGGAAATGTTATGTGAGTGACTATAAACAAATGAAAGTTACAAAATCAATCACAGTCAAATTAAAGCTACAAAATCAATCACAATCACCGCTATTTTTCAACCCCTTACCTAGGCAGCATCGAGCGCTCAGCCCACACCGCGATGGTGAGATGGGGTTTCAATGCGGACCATTCCGGCTCGCGTCGGGAAGCAGGGAAAGAGACGGCTGATGAAGCGACGCGTGGAATCTAGTTCACTAGTGTATATCTATGTTTGACGGATGCTGGCGGGACGCGCAGGACGTCAACGCGCAGAAGGAGAGCAGTAAAACGTATCTAAAAACAAACAAACAAACAAAAATAAAATAAAGCTAAAGGAACAGACAAAATGAAGCAGGTCCATAATAATCACCCAGAACTGAAACTAATACATGTAAATCGATTTATCCCGGGCAGGGCCGGGAACTCAGCTAGTTAATAAACGTAAGCGGACTATACCATTTTGTTAGACATAATAAGGGTGACAGGATAGATACACAAGCGAAAATAGTGTGGAGAAAAAAAAACGCGAAAAAAAACCGATGTCGCGGCAACCCAAAAAACAAAACACGAGGAGCAGCGTTGCTATACAATACAATATAGGCCTATATGTATTGCGGTTTGCACTACGTACACCACCATATTGGCCTCGCGTGTTGCTCGGGGAGGCCACCCGCAGGACGAGGGTTACATTGGCACGTGACATCCTGGTATGCGCTGCCTCTGTAAAACTAAAAGCCAGCGCATGGCAGAGTCATGATGTTTTGTCCAGTGCCAATAGCGACGAGTCTGCGCTGCAACCCGACTTGGACTATAAAACCCGAAATTTTTCTGCATTTGATTCCTCTTTGCTTCTTCTTCCACCTTGACGCCTACCAGTTTACCACTGCAAAATAAGGCAGACCGGAACAGCATACAGCCTGATTGAATCAATAAGAGATAAAGACAAGAAGGACAATGAAAATGGGAACAAACAGCTTTAGACACTTCACTTGCATTCGGAACGAAATTGGCAACAATTATACGGACCACCAGACCAGATTTATCAAAAGCATCGATCCTGTGGCAGTTTTAAGGACTCGATGGACGATGGAACGTTGCTTGCACCATGAAGCAATGGGTCCTTCGTCAGGAGATACACGGACTCCGGAAACTGATTGGATTTGGCACGTAGTCTGCCAAATCCGCCGTAAGTACCGACATTCACTGAGTGTCAAAGGTATGTTTCAAATATGGAACAGAATAAGTTACATGACAAGGTCTACGGAAAGGGGGAGAGGGACAGCATGTTGCTTGCACCATGAAGCAATCATGTGTCAGGCGTCAAGAGATACACGGACACAGGAAACTGATTGGATCTGGCACGTAGTCTGCCAAATCCGCCGTAAGTACCGACATTCACTGAATGTCAAAGGTATGTTTCAAATATGGAACAGAATAAGTTACATGACAAGGTCTACGGAAAGGGGGAGAGGGACAGCATGTTGCTTGCACCATGAAGCAATCATGTGTCAGGCGTCAAGAGATACACGGACACAGGAAACTGATTGGATCTGGCACGTAGTCTGTCAAATCCGCCGTAAGTACGGTCAGTCACCTGATGTCAAAGGTATTTTCAACTATGGAACGGAATAAGTAACATGACAAAGCCTACGGAGGGGAAGGGGGTGGGGGTGTATAATTAATGCTGCATCAATCAATGAGTAGGCCTACATTGAGGCAGTATTAATAATACACAGATGAGCTAAACAGATTGAACCAGGGTGGGTGAATCGACGTTAGCTTTTATTCCTCGACACTTAATTGTTAATTAATCTGCATGTTGTTTACCACAATATGTAGACTGGGTGATGACATGGCTATGACCAGTAGGCCTAACAAGGGACGTATAAGAACGGCAGGAAGTAAGAGATCCTGTCAGAATAAGTTTGGAAAAGCACCCGCCAAAAGAAGTTTGGAAAAGCACCCGTCAAAAGAAGTTTGGAAAAGCAGCCATAGAAGCCGGAGGCACAAAGGGAAAAGAACCAGTGCTCACCCCAGCTCAGCGGTATCCTGTATCTTGGGTATTACATGTAACTTTTTCTACTGATTAATAAATGGATAAAAAAACAAAATAAAAATTTGCATTGGCTTACAAAATTTCCCGTCTGTGGTGTGTATGTATTGTGGATTCAGAGTAGCAGTGCAGAATTAGGGTTAATCAGTATACAGAGAGAGACAGACACATACATTTTACATGTATAATAAATAGAGTGCACCGACCATTATGGTCTAACTTCACTTTTTTTTTAAACATGGCCCAATTCCATCCAGTGAAGGAAATAAATAGCATCTGCAGCATGAAGAAAAGCAGATAAGTCGCTTAAATGTGGTTTCGACAAAATGGCCGTTTAAAGGTTTTGGGAGCACGTAACTCCGGCCACCGGTGGCGTAGAGGAGTCAGTGATATATCAAATGAAGCGCCACCCAAATCATTCCCTGTATTCAGATAACCTATGTCGTGTGAACAACGGGTAAGTCCAGATGTACGATGTTCATTTGAAGTTATTTCCCCAGTCTTCACGGTGGCGGTAGTGTGAGGTTTGATGTTCATTTTAAAAAATTCCCATGTTACTTACTGACGGCGATGGCCGTGCAAAGATTGTTTGTGCATCTTGAGATTTGATGTTCATCTGAAATGATTTCCCACTATTTCCTAGTCATTGGTGTTTAGCTATGCCACTGTATGACAGGCGCTGAAATGTGGGCTTATACCCTCGGTCTTCCTCGTTCATACCAGTGCTTTGCCACAACAAAAGGCCCAGACTGCACTTGAATATGTATTTCGTTTCCATGACATTAAAGTAATACCAAGCAATAATCCAACATGGAGGATCTACAAGTGTAATCTGTTTTAAAAGTAAATCTTATGGCATAATCTTAAAGCAGTAAAATTGCATTGTCTATTGTAAGATGCACAGCATTTTTTAAATTGTGATTTTAAATACCGAGCAAATTGATTCTGTGTTCAATTTAGCCCTGGCGGCCACACTGCGCCCCTCACAGTCTATTTGGGTACATTTTCTTTATGTTTCGTATTCAGAGCTGTTAAGTTTAACACAGAATTAAATACATGCATATAATTTTAACACATCAGTAAAATTTTTAAAAACTGTTTTGTATAGGTCTGGAAAAAGTTTTGTAAATGAGTATAAAAGTTCTCAAATCAAGTTGTAGATCTTAGCCTCTCTCAGAAAAGATAAGATGCGTTGCGGGCCCACGTCAGAAAATAGTTCTTTCATGGATCCGCAAGCAAAGAGCTTTCTTCAGATAAAATGCATGAAGACTACACATTCACTTAAAGTATGTTTTATTGATAATTGGCAGTTTGGATGCATTGTTGTTCACAGTGACAATGCAGGTTCTGTGGTACAGTTACCGACAGCGCCCAGACTCAACCTCAGTTGTACATGCTCGCATCTTGCAAGATCATCAGTTCACTGTAGCGTTCATACGCAAGGGCTGAAATCTTTGTCTCTCGAGGGCCTCAGCCTATGGCTATTGCCATTGGCCCCCGTGCATTCATAAGCAGTTAAAAACAAAGCCACTCATTCAGCCGATACTAAAATTTGGCTATAACCAACCACGAGCAATCATCATTATGTTGGCTAGACCTTTCAACTGCCCAGACAAAGGCTTCCTAAAGATGGGAGGAGCTTATATTGCCAGCCACTGCCGAACAAGATCAAACCGATTGCTCATTGTTACCATTTCCCTCCAATCGGCACCTCATATTGAAAGTGAAAACGTAACAAAGACTCTCGCCGATGAAGGTCAGGGCTCGCAAAGCACTTCGCGCGAGTACTTATCATTGTAAACACACCCCCATCAAACTATACTTTCTAAAGCCAGTAAAGCGGCCAGTGTTCTTTGATATAGGAGCATCAGTTCCGATTAAAGTATGTGGGTGATGTGAACATTCTTTCTTCATACATATGAAATCCCCATGAATGCATTATACACTTACAAATGAAAGTGTTGTAAACATTAACTTGTCCATACCGGTATTTGAATTTCATAAACATGTATTATATGCTTAATTCGTTGTCCCTAAAAGTTTACAGCCTACCAGTGGGAATACTGTTAAATGAAACTTAAGTATGTGTGCAGGCACATGGTTATCATTCTGAACAAACTCTTCCGCTACCAGATCCCAAAGAATGAACACCATACAATCATACATGTTGAGTTACTGGTTGTTCACCCTTCACAATCAGATGGAAAGGGCAGGTGCCCATAAGATAAACATCATACATCTTGACTTGCACGCTATTCATTCTCTGTGATGAAGTGGAAAGCGCAGGTGCCCGTGCAATGAACCCCATGCATCATGAGATACACAATGTTCATCCTCAAAATGTGATATAGGTGAAATCATGAAAGTGTCAATATCTCCACCATTTATCAACATACAATAATGAGACCACTACCAAAATGTAGATCATTCTTTGCTGCTTTATTTTATTTAAAATACCAGAAATCGAACATTTTGGATAGTATTCATACCATGCATGCAAAATACTGTTTTTTTGCTCTCCTGTAAAATTTTGTAAAAAGCTCTTGGAGGGTTAGAGAATTACGCCAATGATATGATACTGTACATGTGTACTAATTCATTTGTCAAATACATGTCTAAGTACACAGTGAACTTCCATCCTTCCTGCTGTCCCATTTTCTCCCTCTCTTCAATTCAAAAGAAATGTTTTGAAATTTAAAAAGTGAAATCACATCATATTCAGAGAAAAAAAACAAACATCTTAAGGTTAGGTTAAAACTGGCAAACAGAATTCTTGGCATAAATGAACTGCAAATACCACACTGTGCTAGATACACGTTAGAAACATACAGAAAACACCATTTCATTTCATGCCCAATTTCTCCTTAATAAAGGATGGGGGCACAAAATTAAAAAAAAAACGTCTTTTTAGGGGGGGGGGGGGGGGGGCACACAGTTGTGACACGATATCTCAAAGAGTTACATAGGTATCATTTTGAAACTTAGCATCAGTGTAGAAAGTAATGCTACACAGGCTTTGGACTATTTTCATGTAGATACTGTTGCTACTTTTTTTTTCTATGTTTTTTCAAAATCATGGAGGAAAATTTTCCTGAAATTTATGGGGAGCAGGATACCAAAATTTAGCTTACTCCAAATGTTATGGGTCAATAACTTTAGGAATAATCTATTGTCACCTGCATACCATCAAGAACTACTAGGCAAAGTTTCAAGCCAGTAGTTTGAGTAGTTTTTGAGATATCTTGTCATGACTGCAGTCGCTGTCCTGAAAATGGCAAAACTGAGAAATATGCAAAAAACAGAAAATCTATACGAAAATATACATTTCCACTCACCCTAAAAATCAAAATAAAATACTTCTTGAAGTTCTAGAACATTGTAAAACACACAGAAATGTGCAGAATTGAATAAAGTTTCATATTAGTGAAAAAATGAAAATGGCTTGGAGAACAACTTCTTCATGCTACAGGGCCAGTTTAACCCAACCTTAAATATTGAATTAAAATGAAACAGTACAGAATACAACAGAATTCTCTAAAATAATCAGTATCTGCACATTTTTTTCCCAGCAAAATATGGAATCTGTTGGTTGAGGACAGAAATCTTGTCCCAGGATGTTCTTAGTGTATTGTGTCGTCCCACCATGGATGAAATACCAAATTATCCTAACCAGTGTCCGAACAACCAATTACCTATAACTGAACTCTCCACATTGCCCATGGAAGCAAAATTGTAGCCAGCCATTCCATTATGCAATCCAAGAAAAAATCTGGTCATTTGCAGGCAAGTTCTAACAAATTTCAACCACATATTCAAATACTACAAATACTGCACATTTTTGCATAAAGTGTTTAAATTGTACTGAAAGAGTTAAAAGTTAACACCAGTAACAAACATCAACCACCACTATTTTGATAGGAATATAGGAAAAAACAAGATTGTAAATTTCTGCAACTTACTCATGGCATAGTCTGACAAGCCACTTGTTTATTTCCTGTTACACTACTTCCATGAAAGAAAATAATGTCATTAGGTCTCCAACCAAGCTTGAAATATGGAACAGCATTCAGAAACTTGCCTATTATATCCACTCTGTCACAACATGAAGTATAGAAACTCACTGACTTCCTCACTGTCACAAATGTACAGTCTGTTCAAAACAATTCAAACTAAATGCCAGTACTAATGATCATCATGAAGCACCAGCTTTTTTCTTCATTGCTCTCTTTCCTTCACCTTTCTTGGGTTTCATTTTCCCTCTCAATGTTCTCTGTCGGATCATCTCTTCTTTGAAGTCTTGGTGTTCATCTCTGAAACACAAAGCAAATCAAGAAATTATATTTGAAACTACACGAAATAAAGGACATGCAATGTAATTATTTCAATATGAGGTGGTTTCTCACATCATCAGTCCTGTCCAGCCCAAGCAGTTCCTTTCTAGACAAGATCATGACCCAAATTAAGAGACAAAGACTGTTACCTTTACAATAAGCGCAGGAAGCTATTCAGATTTGAGCCTATGAGGTTACTATGATAATAATTAATGTATTAGACATACATTATTGTATTAAAAATTTAATTAAACTTATTAAAATTTGTGGGTTTCAAGAGACTGAAATATCAAGGGAAGTAATCTACGAAAGGTTTCTAGCAACCAAGTTATCTCCCTTGTCAACCCCCCCCCCCCTCAGTCTCGGCTAAAATCACTCGGATAATGTCCTACTCTAGGCAACACGCCTGGTTATTCTCGCTACAAAATATTGGAAAGAAAAAAAAAACATGGACTGAAATGTGACACAGCAGGATAAAATGAAAAACTGCACATTTCTGGGGAGAAACAAAGATCAACAGAAAGAAAGAAATACAACCCAGGATTCCAGCATTTCTCTTGTTCCGGTGAAGAAAAACAAGCTGTTCCAGTGGTCAAATTTGTATGAATATTGGTGCACTACGACAATATAAGTTTGTGTTGTTTGCTTGCTATAGGTAATAACTTCACTGTCTCTTATACTGGATATATTGCTCCCATTTTGTATTTTTAAACACTAGATAAGATCACTGTTGTTCGGAGACGTAATATTTTACAGAGTAAGCCCTAGCTGGACAGTGGACACAACACAGTATTTTCTCCATTCGGCTTTGTAGTTAGACCACAGTTCCTGACCAATATCCATGTAAGACAATGAAATTCCCCTCATTTCCTGTACCTGATTTCCCTAATCCGGTCAGTGGTCTGTCACATGCTGTGACTAAATGCAAATTGTGCATTTGCATGCCTATTTCAACTTATCTGCATCTTAACATGCTCACATAATGTTAATAAAAAGTGTCTGTACAATAATCAATATCATACTACATAATGGAGCTAAGGGTGAAAGTTCTGCTGTCAAAGGCTCTCTTTGGGAGGGCTCCAAAACTCTAGAAGCATTCTCATCGCTTATAACCCAACTTATTGTGATGTAAGGATATAATATAAAAATGCTGCAAACCCTGGACAGTTTGTTCATTTTGTATAATTCACACTTAAAATTCGCAACAAACACTTCCGACTCCATGTTTTTAGAAAAGAGACACACTATTATGATATATTTTTAGTACCGTGACACAGTTCCCTTCATCGTTCATTCGCTTAAGGAAGCAAATTGTGGATTAACGAGAACATGGACGGCCTGTAAACTTTAGTGAAAAAAAGTAAACAAACTCCAGAGTTAGCGCGGAATCAGAGTCGATACTGATTCTGTCATTTTATTTCTTTGTCTGTGAAAGGAACTTTACATTGTGTCCTCGATCTAGATCATTATAAGTAATAAAAATATTTCTCCTAGGCAGGGCCGGGTAACTCAGCTAGTTCAAACAATGTACCACCTGGAAGGTTGGGGTAATCCCTGAGAATCGCGATTAAAGATTAAATTTAAGTTTATGTTTAATTACACTGTTATTACAGCAACAAATTAAATATCACATTTCAAAAAAGTGGATGTCAGGCAATCTTTGCCACATCAACGTCACATGTTGGTGGCCAATGACTAAAAAAATACAGAATGCCAAGAATGATGTAAACACATAAACCTGTTTGTTTTCACTTGCTTTGTTTCTAATGGTTTTGGCACAACAAAAGATTATGAACCATACTATAATATTTAATAAGTCGCTTTTGTAAAATACAGAAAAGTGAAATGATGAGGTTTACAGTTCTCTGAACATCATCATAGAAATCAATGTCTTCATGGCTGAGATGTCTAGATGTGTAATATCAGTGCTGTTATTGACTAACTAAATATATATATGAAGTTTTTTCAAGACAGCTTCTTGAGCATCAACAAACCTGAAAAGACCATGATAACGAAGATTCTTGAATGCCAAGTCAATCTTCATATATGGGGGATAATAGTTGACTTCATCCATGCGTTTATGTCGTGGATTTGCTGCCAATTGCCTGACAATCTTCTCATTTCTGTAGCTTGTTCCTTTCATGACTTCCCCGAAGATTCGTGATGACAAGAATGCCATCCGCCTGGCATACTCACTCATCATGTAGTTTTGTACAATGCGACACCTGAAAAGACATTCACAGCATGAAGAGTTTCGCTTTGGTGATATTCAAGACGGGTACTGTACTTATGTATTTCCTAACTGAGATCAAGGGACTCTTTTTACTTCACATTTTAAACTGAAAAAATGGATACATCCTGAAAAAATGGATACATCCTGAAAAAATGGATTCACCTGAAAAGACATTCACAGCATGAAGCTTTGGTGATATTCAATACGGGTACTGTACTAATGTATTTCCTAACTGAGATCGAGGGACTCTTTTTACTTCACATTTTAAACTGAAAAAACGGATTCATCCATCTTTTCATTTCGATACAGTGACATCTTTATAACCATATCTGGTAAAGTTAAAGAAAGAGACTTTTAATGTAGCATAATTATAAAATCTAATGTACATCAAAATCATACAGATGCCTCTTTCTGCCTCCCCATGTTTCATCAATGTGATTGTTTCCTTCCTTCTCCCATCCATGGGGTCGTTTTCACTGAGATGCCAGTACTTAAATATTACAATGTACAAGTCTTTATTCTTACTCCTCTCAAACTTAGTTTAGAATCATGTAACATGTAATGTTCCTTTTTAAGGTAGGCCCTATTCTTTGCAGATGCAAGTGACATTCCATGATTCCCCTCACTTGCCTCCATCATATGGCATCTTGCAAGTTTTAAGGAAAACAATTTCAAGCTGCCTAAGTATGACTGCAATGTTGTCAAATGGAAAGCAGTACAGCAAAAGTTTGAATGATCTCTTCTTTTAGAAGCCATGAAATGGGTCATAAAACCATCAGCATTAATGGGTAATGTGCATTATAATTAATATAGAGGAATAGACCTAGATCTATTCATAACACCACAGAGACTGTGGTGATATGACATTACTCGGGAAAACAACAACTAGTTTAAATTTCAGTGGGAAATGCATTGGGATGAGTTCCATATATGTCCCAACCACCCAGTCAAGATACCTAATTCTATCCCTAACCCTGCCCTTATCCCAGGCTCTACATAAATCGAAACCCTAACCTAACCCCTTTTCCCTTTCAACCAGAAAACAAGTCAAAAAAAAAAAAAGGAAATTGCAGTTCTGTATGTCCCACCCAGTGAAGACCACCGTGTCCCTAGACGCAACCTATCCCAAATCCTTAACTCTAACCCTTACTCTTTCAACTAGATCTAGATTAATACAATCAACTTCACATAACTTGAAGTCAGTTTAACAAGATAATTATTTCTTCAGGTCGATGTCCTTAAAACTGATCCTTTCTGACATACCAGATTCAACCCATTTGTCCAGATCATTTTGAAGACATCTATGTAGTTTCATAAATTCATATAAAATACATGAGTAATAATAACTTTGATCTTCTTGACCGACCCAATCAAATGACACTGGCATATCAAGTCAACTTTGCAGTGATGTTATCTCCAATGCTTAATTTGCCAAAACAATGTGACAAGCAAGCCACTTACATTAGTCACCGATTTAAGCGATACTGGGATAGGGGCCTACATAATGGGCAACCCACATGAAAGTACGGGAATGATAGCCTTACTATTTGTTTTCCAATAACTTTCCACACGTTTGTCATCATGCGTATAAATTTGTGCATCCATTGTGTGGTGACAGTGACAAGATAATTGACAACAATGACATTAAAACTAAAAATTGAGATTATAACTGACGCTGCTGAAAAACAAGGGAAACAGAAGAAAATTGTTGCTGAATTTGGCGTGCCAGCCAGCACCGTATCCTCTCTTGTACAACTGAGAAGAAGAACACTACAACTACCAGCATTCCCATCAGCAACTATCTAGTCTATCTAGGTATCTACTTCTCAGGGCGAAGTGAGACCTCCAAACTGAGACAACGTTGATCTACATCACCACTTGAAATTTTGTACACACATGATGATACACACAGAAACTACAGAACTCTTTCCCATGCATTTTATGAACAAATCTAGAGTCTAGAAGTCTAGACAGAGTATCTAGATCTAGATCCAGTTCCAAGACCAGAAATTAAAATCTCAAATAGAGTCTACATCTAGCATGACCGGGAGTTATCACTTGAGCTGAAGTCTGCCACATTTGTTTTTGGCTGCCCTTATCCGTCAACATTATCGGCTGATACTGCCCAGGTTTATCCGCCGATAATGTTGACGGATACTGCCCAGCTTTATCCGTCAACATTATCGGCGGATACTTGGGTTTATCCGGCAACACTATCGGCAGATCTTGGGTCACCAACAATATCGGCGGATAAAGCTGGATTTATTCCTAATGATGTTGGATTTTAAAAAAATTACCAAACAGATTGATTACAGATAAAAAGACTTTTAGAAGAAAAGAAGAAAAAAAAACCTACCCTGCTGAGAATCAAACCACTGTCCCCCGATTGACAGGTGTAAAAAAAAAAAAAACTGGACTTCTTCCATTATTGTTCTTGGGTCTAAAAAAAAAAAAAAAAAGATTGATGCCTAACCTAATAAAAAAAACATGAAAAAAAAAAACAATCTGCCTTGCTGAGAATTGAATCATGGCCCCCTGATTGACAGGCAGATGCTAACCACTACGCTACTGAGGAACCTGAGTAATTGTGAGCATGAGGATTCTTGAGGAAAGTCTTACTAAATAAGCAGGAAGGACCTCCAAATGCGTTCCACAGGCCGAGTGAAAACAATACATAGCTACCCTGGCGGCTTTCCCTGATATATATGTCAATCTGACTACTGCCCAGATGAATATCGGCCTACGGCCTCGATGATACAAACTGACTAGACCCTCACATCCTTACATCAATCTGACAATGGCTATGCACTTGTCAAGCTATGGAACGCATTCGGAAGTCCTCCCAATAAGTGACCAAACCAAGAAACCCATATCAATGGATTAGACCTGAACCTTCGTGTGTATCCACTTAATAAATTTCGGCGCTTTGCGGCTTTTTCGGTAGTTCCCACCCCAACTTACCTAGGCTATATTAGTCAATTGTCAGATTGATATCTAACGACGTGAGGGTCTAGTCAGTTTGTATCATCGAGGCCGTAGGCCGATGTTCGTCTGGGCAGTGGTAAGATTGACATCAGGGAAAGCCCCTGGGGTAGCTATGTATTGTTTTCGCTCAGGCTATGGAACGCATTCGGAAGTCCTTCCGTTAACTGGGGAGGAGTGGGAACTACCGAAAAAGCGCCTAAATTTCCAAGTCTCTCCAATTTCAGTATCGTTTTCAACGCTCAAGCAATACCAACGTTGATCGCGTCGGGATGAACGGAACAAGGGAGGAAGACGGAGAAAGGTTCGAATCAGGGGAGATGACTCGCAAACACAAAATTTTTGTTGACAAATGAAAAAAATACGAGGGGAAATTTTATCCGTCAGTATCGATGGATAAACACTTCGTTTGTTTTTACATTGCTTTTCAAAGTGGGATCTCAGTCTTTGTGACAAATTTGTGTGTCTCAAAAAGTCTGATCTAGACTCTAGATCTAGATCTAGATCTAGATAGATCTAGCCCTAATCTCCAGCAGAAAACTGACTAAATGTAACACTTACAAAACACCATGCCTTGACTCTTGCCTGCTCCAATGCGCTGTCTACTGCTACTTTAGCCAGAGATGGTGATTGTACAGTAGATACAGCAGAACTGGAAGGCGAAAGGTTACCGGCTTGAGCAAAAGAGGTTCTCGTAGTTATCGAAATACAAATGAAATAGTGCAAATTACGAATCAAGACAAGACTAATCGAAACCCAGCCAGCATCTCCACGTCAATCCAACCTAGAAATATTTATGATTTCCGTAGGTTTGAGAGGATTACCTATCCGTGACGGCGCGAATTTGTAACCAGTGGATCTACATAGGAACGATTTCATTCCTATGAGCAAACCTGATGTCTGTCTCACGCATTGGATTTCCTTTGGATTGCTAGGTGGGAATGATCATGAAAAAATTGTTTCATGAATAAGACGATTTTTTGTTTTTGTTTTTTCGCTTAGTATATCGTGGAAGGAAGAAAGGGAGTTGTGAATTTTTAAATACATTTTTTGTGGCAAATATTTTTCCTGCATGAAGAGTCAGCCGCTTTTTGGAAAGTGCAACCTAGGTGTAACTGGCGCAAATAATAAAAATAACAATAATAATAATAAGATAGTAACAATAATAATATGTTTATCTTCCTATTATTCATGAAATTTCAATCTGCCTTTTGAAACTTCAGAAAAGAGGAAAGTGAATTATTTATGTTCATATACTGATGGACAGCTGCACAGGTACGTCTGTCTTTGTTTGAGCCAAAATTATAATAATCAAGCCATTATAATTCTACAGTTGCCGATATACTTGTTTTATAACAAGTATATAAAATTACAGAAAGAATCCATCCCAGTCACGAAATCAGAAGAAATTTGCAAATATTCTTGAGATGACAAAACGGTTGTGAATATTAAAAGATACTGGGGCAAAATAGAAAAAGAGTTCTGTGTAACATTTCCTGGGTATGAGAATATAATATTATCTTTTTAGGCTATGTCGTTAACTTCTCATGTCATGACGTCACTCTCGCTGATATTTCATGGTTTCAGAGACATTTGCCCCCCTCCCCCCTTTGCATCGATCAACATCGTGGACCATTGTGTGTACAAATTGAAATATCTAGGGTAGGAATTATTTTTTTAAATATTCCATTGATATAATGGCCTCCAAGATCTGCAAATGCCATAGTCCATTTTTGAACAGACCTTGAATCAAAATATGAACATGTAGGAAAAAGTTTGTGGTTTAGTTCGTCTCTTAGTCTTACATTCCCCGGAAGTTGATTGCTCATCCAGAGTTATCTGCCCCCGACACCCCGACCGACATCAAATTTCGTCAGTTCAAAGGCGAAATGGAGTCTCTAATTCCCGTCATAAATAAACTTCAAGACGTATTTAATACTGTTGGTTCTGAAACAATTCAGCTGCCACAAATTGTGGTAATTGGGAATCAGGTACGCCGTAAATAAGTACATATAGCACACATTTTCAGTTCAAACTGTTGTCAGCAATGTCAGACTTATTTATAAATCTTTGTCCTGAAAATTTTCTCTCTCCTTTAAACTTTATAAAAAAGAAATTTGATGAGCGCATAAAATTGGACAATCTTATAGACTAATTAGATTGGTATCTGTGCCGTTGTCTTTGTTCAGTGGTACATTTGGTAGACATGACATCAAGGTGATTCGGATCTGTTCATGATGTGAAAATTAGACTAGAATCTAGGAATCTAGATTCTAGATCTAGATCTAGATCTAGACTCTAGATTCTAGATATAATCTAGAGTCTAGATCTAGTCTAGAATCTAGGATCTAGTCCAACTCAAGTCAAGGACTCATCTGGATCAAGCGTTGATCACTCACCAGTACTTACTACTTAGATGTTGACACTGCATCCCTTGTGGATTTAGACTGGGGGAGGACTTCCATATAATATGAGATACACTATAATTTATAGGGATACTATAACCAGTATAAGGATGCGACTTTAGGAAATAGGAGTGTCTGTGAACAGGGGGCAGCCCCCCCATGCCCCCTGGCCACGGCCGTTCAGTTTCACTGTCCTAGTGGTGCACTTAGTTTGCCCCCGGTCACCATGGTCGGCTGACCGCCAGAGGTCATAAATTTTGCTTGACAGGCGGGCCCCGCTTACAAATTTCAGCGACATTGCTGTGAGCTGAGTCAGGTAGAATTTCTACAATTTTGCCTGAATTTACAACTGCATGAACTTTAAATTATAGTAATTAGTATACACTGACTTGCGTGTGCAAGGTATCAAATAAAAGCTGAAACTCTCATGCAACCTGCACACATTACTTTACCTCTAACCTTGCATAAATCAGTCTTCTTTCACACTCTCACTGAAAATGTATAAAATTTGTGAATAAGTTTTTTAATTTAAAAGTGTGAATGATAAATTTGTTTTATTCTTCCTTCTTCTGTTTGCAAGAACCAATTACATGGGTGCCAGACCTCCGGTATCCGGTTTCGCTACATATGTCTCAAAAAAAAATGTTCCGGTTTCGCGATGTGAAGAATTGAAAAAAATAAAACACCTGGTTATTCAAAAATAAAAAGAGCAAGTGTGCGTTCGAGATATTGGCCTACTCTGCGCCTATTACCGTCGTGTTCTGGCTGATTCGCAGTTTTAGATCAAGCGCTTCACATGCATCAACAGCTCTTCATCGCGCTGACAATAACGTGAACTTAAAAGTGACTGAAGGGTCACGCATTGTGTCCGGTCAAGACCCGCTTGTTCCACGTATCGTTTGAGTGGACGTCTATTATGTGTTGCGCTGACTTCATTTCGTGTGTCAGGCCTACGCCAGAATTAATGCTTAAGACGCCTGCAATGGTAGATCTACGAACTTTGATTATCGATTGACGAATGATGCATTCGTTTGGAATACCCGGTTGCTTGGTTCCGCGTGTTCTCTGAACGTGTTGTGCGGACTGTTTCGACGTGTTACTACTGTAGCCTAAAGCAAAAACCTAGAATCTAGGTCAAGGTCGAGCATGCCCCCTAGACCTGTACTGATACACGTTGTACGGCTACTAATCATTGTACTAGATCAACCCGATCACAGATGCTTTGGTTTATAATGGCCTGAAGGGGCCCGCCTCAGTATGTTCTACTTTTTTTAGTTTTCCGGCACCAATATCATCGGCATAGCCGGATTTCACTTCATTCAGTCCAATAGAGGGTACTTATACATCAAGCGTGATTGAGGCCTTAAGGCCTGGCGCTTCTATTATAACCGTAAGCAGTGCGAGTCAAACAACGACATATTGCCTAAGCCTTGTTTTCATATATGTTCGGAAACGAAACGTCAAACCTCCATCAAGTACATGTACATACATGTTGTTCTGTTTCACTACTTGATGGGTTTTTGACGTTTCTCATGCCGTTTCTATTTCCGTACAAAGGAAACCCCAGCTTAGCAGTGTTGAATTGAAAGGGAGACAACAGGACCTATTTTATTGGCTCAAGGGACACAAAATAATAATTAGTATCATTAATAAACTTGCACAAAAGCCATGGTTACATGTATTGTCCGTTGGGTATTTGTGATGTGTTTTACAAACTTGTTGGAGAATTTTTCCCACATTCAGATATAACTAGGAAATAATCTTCATCTTATATATATAGAACAAAAAACTGCTGCAGTCACACATTTTAAATGAACAAATAAAGTTATAGGTGTGGTACGTTATTGTGACATGTAAACTGTTTTATTCTCTGATACATGTATTTCAAAATTGCCTTTATACGGCATTGGTGTACGCGATTTAGGTGTCATTTAGTTGGTAGGTCAGGTCAGAAAAATCTGCTACTGGTAACATGTAATCCAGTACAACCTGTTTCATGAACTGGTACGCTAGCATGGTATCAGTGGGCGTGCACCTGTCGGTGCAAACGGCCAGGGCGGAGGACGTTTCATCTAACCCAACGGCCACATGCTAGGGCACAATATGACCCTCAGTACTTGAGTCCTTCACATTGGCCCCCGGTAGCGGTGTGGTCATAGGCTTGTTTGCCAAAATCACAGACGAAGAATTGAGCAAACTTCCCGGACGCAGCTTCGAAGCTGGCGGCAGCAGGCCAGTGGTTGATTGATAGGGCAGATGGCAATATACCGTCACTCTGGCCTGGATATCGTGACACAGAGCATCCACCAGTATTGGTGTTCTTTGGTTTGGGTCTTTCACCCTAGTCAGTTGGGACTGCGAGGCTGTGGAGTAGCCTACAGGCAGCCGGTCAGGCAATATGACTGTCCCTCTGGCATCCTCCTGCACCTAGATACATTTCCAGTCGTCTTGACCCTGTCTTGCCACTTGGATAAGTTGTGTCCAGGCGAGAGAGTGAGTCTGATGTTTGCGCAGCTCTTTCTCACTAAAAACAAATTCTTTGCGCCAGTCTTAACACTCACCTCGTCTTCTTTCATCTTTGTCTCGTCTTCTTTCCTCTCAAAATTCCAACGGCGATGGGTGAGTGCGGTGGCAGCAGGTTTGGATAGACTGGAAGCTGTTAGCACAGACCTACACGTTGGTGGCTGTGGGCTATGGTCGCTTCATTGTCGATTGAAGTGGAGGCGTGGGGAGGCAGCACCCACAGTGGCTGAGCAGCCTTATTTAAGGATAGCACTGCTCACCTCAACTGAGGAAGGGGCTAGAAAAGGTGCCCTAAAGAAAGCCCACTTCACATCACCCTGACTGGTATACCGCGACCAGTAGGGATCCCTTTTTGCGGTCGAAACAAAAAGAAATTCAGCTTACTCAGGCTAGGAGCCTGGAATATACGCACACTACAGGACAACTCAAACAACCCGGAAAGACGCACTGCACTTATTGCCATTGAGCTCAGCAGGTACAACCTGGACATAGTGGCACTCAGTGAGACCACTCCCTGATAGTGGCCAACTCAAAGAGCTCAGTGGTGGATACACCTTCTTCTGGAAAGGCAAGGGTGCAGTCGAACCGAGACAGCATGGTGTTGGGTTTGCAATTAAAAATGACCTTGTCAGAAACTTGCAGTCCATGCCAATTGAAATAAATGACAGGCTAATGACACTCAGGATCCCAGTTGGGAAAAGCCAGTCAGCCACCATCATTAGCGCATATATGCGCCCACCATGACAAACCCAGATGAAGCCAAAGACAAGTTCTATTCTGATCTAGAATCTGTCATATGCTCTGTCCCGGCAGCTGATAAGCTGATTCTCTTGGGGGACTTCAATGCTAGGGTTGGCTCCGAAATCTCAGCGTGGCCAAATGTTTTGGGCCCTCATGGAGTTGGTTCATGCAATAACAATGGGTTGCGCTTACTTACTTTGTGCGCTGAATTTGGCCTGTTCATTACCAACACAAATTTTAGTCTCCCCGTGAGAAACAGAACGTCATGGATGCATCCCCGCTCAAAGCATTGGCATCTCATAGACTATGTCATTGTGAGGAAGACTGACAGAAAGGATGTCCTTGTAACAAAGGCGATGTGTGGTGCCGAGTGTGGAACTGACCACAGACTCATTGTTTGCAAGCTCAGACTAACATTGAGGCGCAATAGACCACCTCAAGGGAAAGCGCCACATAAACGCCTAAATGTTTCAAAACTCTGCTCAGCTGAGAAACAGAGCGAGCTCTCATCAGAACTCTCCTCAAAATTGGATTGCGTGACTTTTGACCCTGAGAACATTGAACAGAGCTGGACTGACCTAAATACGACTGTACACTCTTGCGCCAGCAGCACAGTTGGTTTTCCTGTCCGCAAGCACCAGGACTGGTTCAATGATAATGATAATGAAATCAAAGTGCTCATCAAAGAAAAAAATAGTCTCATCCAAGCTCACTGCAGTGACCCCTCTTCCACAGCAAAAGCTGATGCACTGCGTGCATGTAAGGGTGTACTCCAGAAGAAGCTGAGGAAAATGAAAAATGACTGGCTTGAAGTGCGAGTAAGAGAAACTCAGAAATATGCCGACACAAACAACACTAGAAAGTTCTTTGAGAGCCTCCGAGCTGTGTTTGGACCATCCCGCTCTGGCACTGCGCCACTTCTTGCGTCAGATGGTTCAACACGCATTGATGAATTGAATGCCATAATTCAGCGTTGGGCAGAACATTTCGGAGGTGTGCTAAATCGGCCATCAAATATAAATACTGAGTCCATTGACCGCCTCCCTCAGACTCCTATTAATGCAGCTCTTGCCAAGCCATTCACAGCAAATGAGACCCGAACTGCCACAAATCAGATGTCCTTTAACAAATCACCAGGCGTGGATTCAATTCCTGCTGAGGTGTATGCCTTCGGTGGAGAAAAGCTTATTGAAAGGTTGACCGAGTTGTTCAATCATATGTTGAAAGCAGGGAAGCTGCCACAGGACTTCAAAGATGCTTCAATCATCCATCTGTACAAAAACAAAGGGGACAGCCAAGTCTGTGACAACCATCGGGGAATCTCTCTACTTTCAATTGCTGGCAAAATATTGGCAAGAATGCTTCTGAATCGCCTTCTTGATCACCTCTCGTCAAATGACTTGCTTCCCGAGAGCCAATGTGGCTTTCGTAAAGAGAGGGGAACGGCGGATATGATTTTTGCTGCCAGACAGATTCAGGAAAAATGCATGGAACAAAATAAAGCGCTGTATATCACATTTGTTGACCTCACAAAAGCATTTGACACAGTGTGTCGTGAAGGCCTCTGGAAAATCTTGGCGAAGTTTGGGTGTCCACCCGAATTCATCACAATAGTGCGCCAGTTTCATGATGGCATGCAAGCTGCAGTCAAAAGCAACGGCAGTGTTTCAGAGCCCTTTGCTGTCACAAATGGGGTAAAACAGGGTTGTGTCTTAGCCCCAACTCTGTTCAGCATCATGTTCTCTGCAATGCTACAAGAAGCCTTTAGCTCTCCTCCTCAAGGGGTAAGCATCAAGTACCGAACTGATGGCAGTCTATTCAACCTCAGGAGACTTCAGGCAAAAACCAAAACCAAAAGTACTCAAGTCTGTGACCTACTATTTGCTGATGATTGTGCACTTCTGGCACACGATGAGGATAGCATGCAAAACTGTGTTGATAAGTTCTCTAGTGCCTGTGACAACTTTGGCCTCACAATAAGCACAAAGAAGACGGAAGTGCTCCATCAGCCTACTCCAGACGACAAGTATCCTGTGACCCCAAATATCAAAGTCCATGACAGTCTTCTGAAGGTGTCGGAGAACTTCACCTATCTTGGCAGTACACTGTCTTCCGCGGCTCGTGTTGATACTGAAATTCTCTCAAGAATCAGCAAAGCCAGCTCTGCATTTGGCAGGCTTCGAAAGAGAGTGTGGGATGTTGCCGGCATTCGCACAGACACTAAGCTGAAAGTGTACAATGCTGTGGTCCTTCCCACCCTACTCTATGGGGCTGAAACCTGGACAGTGTACCAATCGCATGCCAGAAAGCTAAATCACTTTCATCTGGCCTGCCTTAGAAAGATCCTAAGGATCAAATGGCAGGATAAAATTCCAGACACTGAGGTCCTCAATCGTGCCAAGGAATTGAGCATCTTCTGCCACCTGAAAAAAATTCAGCTACGTTGGGCAGGACATGTTGTCAGAATGCCGGACTCCAGACTCCCTAAGCAAATCTTCTTCTCTGAGCTCTCCAATGGAACGATGAATGTTGGGGCCCCAAAGAGACGTTACAAAGACACTCTCAAGCAATCACTGAAGGCCTTTGCCATTGATGTGAGTGAGTGGGAAAAGCTCTCGCTTGATCATGCAAATTGGAGGGCGACCCTTACCAGAGGCAGCAAAGCATGGGAAGCTGACAGAGTCCAGCAGGCTATCAAAAAAAGAGAACGGCGCAAGAAAAGGCCCAGTGGTACTGAACCAACGGAGCACTCTTGTCATTTATGCGGAAGGGTCTGCAGGGCAAAAATAGGACTTATCAGTCACATGAGAAGCCATAAGTCATGAAAGAACAGTCTTTCCATTCTGTCCTCTGTGTCCTTTAGTTCTCTTTATTGTCCATGTGTTGAAATTCTCAACAATTTCTGTTCTTTATTCCTCTGGTGTTGTTAAGGTCATCATCATACCTGATGGACGAACTATTATAGTTGGTAGGTCTGTTGTCTTATCACTACGTTGCTCAGTGCCTGCGACTTCAGGTTTGGCTGATTTGGTCAAAGTGATTTTCAGGTTTCAGATGGCTCCGTTGCTGGCACCCATGCAATTAGGAATGATTATGTGCAAAGATTTGTTCATTTTACTCTAACGCTTGGGGATTAGAGACATAAAATTGTTACTGCTTTTTGTGTGTGTGAGTACTGTATTGTGTTCTTGTGCCTGGTTTCACATTGGCTTTCAAGACCTAGCGCACAAATCTTTACTTCTTGTAAAATGTAGTGAAACGTTTTGCTAGAAAACAAAAATGGACTACTCCAGTCTTACAAACTGCATTTAGAGTGTCTCAATAAACTTTGCTGGACGTGTGGGGAGAGAAGCCATAAAGCAAGCAAAGAAGGCTAACCAGAGCCGATTTATGTGTGCTGTGCAACAAATGTGTTTCAACAAGTTTATATAATCTAAGAAAACAAGTAGCTATGGTGAAGTTCACAAACTCATCTCCCATACACACAAAATCGATCCATCAGAGTGTGACACAATAGAATTAAAAATTGCAGCATATTTAAAAATTGTACAGACAATTTTTTCCAAACACAGTCACACCAAAACTGCACATGTTAGTACACCACTGTCTGCTGTTCATTAGAAATATGGATTTATTTGGTTTGCTGGGTGAACAAGGTGGTAGGCTGATTCACTCCAGTTTAGCGAAGATAGAGAGAAGCGACGAAGCACTCCGCCCCCAGTGAGAATGCTTCTACCCTGAGGAAACTCATTCCCGAGACAAGGAAGAGAAAGAAGATGAAGAAATAGTCGGATTATATTTATAGACCTAGCCTGCAAATAGTCCACTAGACCCTATTTTGTGCATTTGTCATTTTGTGCGTGTGTATATTGAGAACAACCATCTCACATAGTCTAGTGAGATAGATTCACTAAATAGGAGATTATCGATATTTGAGCTGTAAGTGCCGTATATCTGAATAAAATAGAAAAAACAAAACTGTTCCTGAAAACTTACATTTTTTCAATGCTTTTGTTACATGACACCAAACATTTCAATGTGTCATTCAGATTTTTAAATATCATTTTTTAAAAACTTCATTTACACATTGAAAATCTGTCAGAAGGTACACAAAATTTTTGCCTGTTCTACATGTGCTTGTAATGCTATTTACCTTATTAAAAATTAAACTGCGTTAAAGTTCAAAATTTGTTCTGTCTGATGGGATCATTTTTTACTTGATTCTTTGTGTTAAATGTCAATGGTGACATTGTTTTGTTGCATGAAAATAGTAACACACTGTCGGTGGCCCACTGAGACAAGGTCAGAGTGACCGCAACTTTAATTGTGCATGGCTAGGCTGACCGGGTCAGCGCCGGGTTAAGTGCGCCTGCTGTGGAACAGCCGTGTGGCGAGTTAGTGCTCTAGAGAGTAAATGCAGAGCTCGGTGACTAACACTAAACTTAGAACAAGAAGTGTGAGTCTGACTTAAGTTAAGTAACTCGTATCGTTCTTCTGCCGACTAGTCTAGACTTGTTGCCATGTTTGGCACTGTCTGATGGATGCTGTATTTTCCATATTGTAATGCATTTTCCATTTGAAGTAAAAGTGCAGGGAGGAATAGTAATGCACTACCTAGTAGAACTAGAAGTGCATCGTAAACAAGTACTTGTAGCAGTACTTGTGTCATGCTCGCACCAGCTGTGAGGAAACAAGTTACCTAGGATATGAGAATTGTGTATAAACACTATAGGCTTCATAAAATACAGTTTACTCAAGTATAGCTCTAGGTACCTTGTATTATGCTGTGGCTTCTAGTGGCAAGTGTATGGAAATGCCTCACAAGTAATGAACAGAAACGAAGTGATGTACAATAAAGAAGGAGTCTTTTTTCCCACCTTGTCATCAGTGAGTTTCTTCCATGGGATCCCAGTAGAAATGACATGATTAGCACTGTGCAATATGGAATGCAGCGGAAAACTTAAGTGAGGTTGGATTTTATTGGATTGGTCAGTGACAGTAGATGGACTGTCCATGTCATGCCTGACTAATGACTGTCATGACAGGAATTGTCTGTCAGGTCTGGATAAGACACAGAGATTGTTAACTATAAAATTAGGATTAAGACATTAAGGTTGGGTTCATGTAGAAGTTGTAAATGAAGAACATTTAGTTAGTAGCTCAAGCCAGCCAGGCAAGTTTGGGATTGTATGTCATCTAATTAAATCTGTGGGTTGACTGGTAATGGATACCAAAGAGCGGTTTTCTTACTCCTTTGCACTGTCAGGGTGTTAGAACAGGATCATCAGTCATATTCTTTTTATAAGTTGGTTTTTTTTTCTTGGCAAACTGAGGTTGATTTCATGTTTTTTTACCTCGGTTAAAAGAAAAAGTTACTGTGCTACTAAGCTCTATTGTAAGAAATTATCCACATTTCAGAGTTCAGGGAAAAGCTCTGTCCTTGAAACACTTGTTGGTCATGACTTTCTTCCAAGAGGCACAGGAATTGTAACACGCAGGCCACTAGTGCTGCAGCTTTTGCACATATCAAAGGACAATGCACGCATGCGCCAAGAGGATGGGCGTGAGTAAATTGTATTAATTATATGTTTTCATTACACTTTTACTTTTATAAAATAATTGGCTTTTTCTTAATATCATGCGCAGGGAAACAAGTGTTTTGTCACAACAGCTATCCAAATGTGTACACAGTACAGAATCTTGTCCTCTGGGGATCAATGCTGTACTGGCATGTATCTGTTGAGTGATGCCTGTTGTGCAAACAACAGATTTGAGAGTCTGTAATAGGCATGTTCAACTGTTCATGCAATGAGGGCCAGACCTGAAAAATGTGAGGATGCTGGGAGCAGGAACTCTCACCTCTTAAAGCCTTCCCATAAATGATGTTATCTGTTTGGATGTGGACTTGTAAAGAAAATATTCGTGATTGATTTTGAGTGGGAAGGAATAGTATGTGGGTGATATTCATTTATTTTTCAGCTAAGTGACTGGTGTATAAGGTAATTTTCCAATCAACCTTCAGAGCTGACCAGGATCTGGTCCTTAGGCCAGAGGTTGCCTTTGTCTGCTCTAATTATTGGTTGTTGCACTTTTAATGCCTGTCATGCTATTTTTACAGAGAATGTTACAGCACGAGAATGGGCCAAATTCCTGCATACCAAAAACAAAGTTTATACAGATTTCAAAGATGTCTGCAAGGAGATTGAAAATGAAACAGATCGTATGTCAGGGACCAACAAAGTAAGCTCACAGTTTTTCTTTCACCAGCCCAAGCCATAAATATACGTACATGTAATTTGTTTTGAAAGTGTCCCTTGTCTAGAATAATTTAGGTTTTCAATGTGGCAAGTTTATGTGAAAAAGAATTTTCATTCTGAAAGGAAACTTTCATTGACTTTCCAGTTAGGCCTGCATGATTTGCTGGTATTGCTGCTAAGCAACACAGTGTCAGTGTGATATATTCTAGTTAGAGCCTTTTTGAGATGGTTTTTTAAAAAATGGAGCTGAGTAAAAGAAAAATTGTTTGTGGCATGGGCTTTAACATAAATTCATTAATTGTATTTTGAAATAATCTTCCTAGTTTATCACATTTTTCCATTTCTTTGTAAAAGATTTTAAATAGATTTAAACTGAAGTTGTGCTTTCTTCTGGCAAAGAGCCTTTGTTTTGTTTACTGTGCATACATTTCTTGGCTTTTTTCTACATTTTGTCGTTTTCAGTAGGGAGGATTTTGTGGTCATCATCCAGTTATAATGACAGCATTGATTTTTAACATTTGAAGACCATGTAGTAGCAAGGGAAGACCACATAAAATATAGTCTCAAGTGCACATGTCAATTTGAAGAAAGATACAACTGTTAGAGCCATCGCTCTATATGAACTATCAAACTGGAGATGAAAATTTGCATAATGTCCTTCTCAGGCAGCATATTTACATTTAATTACGTTTTAGAGGTCCCACATCAGTTTTACTTTTAGTCCATTTCAGTGTAAAAAAAAAAAAATTTAACGTTAATTATATTGCTCTTTTATTCCAGGGTATCAGTCCTGAACCTATTGTACTGAAGATCTACTCCCCCAAGGTGGTGAACTTGACTCTTGTTGACCTCCCAGGCTTAACCAAGGTGCCAGTAGGCGACCAACCAGTAGACATTGAGCAACAGATCCGAGATCTATGCATCCACTACATCTCCAATCCCAACTCAGTCATTCTGGCAGTCACGGCTGCCAACACAGATTTTGCTACTTCGGAGGCCATTAAATTGGCAAGGGATTATGACCCAGATGGTAAAACATCAATACATTCCTTACCAGCATGTGACATAACAGGTTCAAATAACATTAAAACTGATGATGCCTATGGTGCCGTCTCCTGATTGATTGATGCGAAAAGAAATTTAAGCTGAAAGAGATCAGCTGTGGAATGGTAGAGAGGAGGCAGAAAGTTAAAGCTCTTGGGATGAGAATCTAAAACTTGAAAGAAAAGTATACACTTTTATGGACATGGAATATGTGATGCGGAGGGGGGGGGGGGGCAACAGGGTGGTTATAGATTTAAAAAAAACATACGAACATGAGTCCCAAGAATAGGTTTAAAGTCTAATTCAAAGTTTAAGTAAATGAAACTAGCATAACTCAGTGGTTGAGGAATTCCATTTACTGGTGACATATATAGCTTTGTTCAGATAGATATTGTATTTAAAGTCTCTTAGAAACTTGCAGACTGATATGTATTTGGGAGAGGACACGGATGATGAGGGTTATGGTCTGGTAGTTGTGAGGCAACATACCATGAGGCTTATTAGTATAGCAGACTTCGGATAGATGAAACTATCTTTAATTTCACTTCACCAAAATCTGTCTAGAATTTAGGGTATTATATCACATTGTAGTACTGTATCAGTCCTATATAAATTTACATTCTCCACTCAGAAACCCATCAGTGGACAGAAATTGAAGAAAGATGTTCATCTCACTTTCTACATTTTATCTACCATGGTTAATATCCAAGTTTGAGTCAGTTTGTCCTTGGAGGATTGTTTTCATTAGTTTGAGTCAGTGAATCAGTTCAGTTAACCCTCACGCTGCGCAGGGCGTCGAATGTCGATATTGACTTCCCAAACGTTCACTCCGCATTGGCTGGTTTAGTTGGCAAGGTCAAGCTGACCGCGCCACGCGCAAGCCGTATTTTCACGCGTCGGGTCACTGACCTTTTTGAGATGTAACCAACGTCTTATTGTTCACTGTATCTCTTCTAAATCAAAGGCATTTTGACATGGACATGTTAACCAGTGAACCACCAGTCGGAATCGCAAAGACTTAAGCTTTCAAAGGCTCTCCCCACACTATCAAAAGATGTAACATCGACATGCGAACTGTTGCTCAGCAAATTTGCAATATTATCTCATTTTCTCACAAGCTGACCACCATCTGGAGTTGTCTGTATCTAAGAACCAATCAGAAACAAGCTCTGAAATGATCTTTGCCCCAAATGCCCACATTAGTATGTGTCAATCAGGATGAAACCATTTGTGTATGGCTTGGGAAGGCGTGGCTAGTTATCATGCTTCGTTCTCACGTTAACTACAGCTGTCAGTTTGGAATCATAAGTCAGATCCTTGGTTAGAGACTGACAGACTAAGATTTTGCTGGTTAATTCATTATCAAGGGATAAAGCATAGCAGTGAATGTTTTCATACCAATCAATAAAAACCGAACCACGGGGACAACAGTAGTGTGGTCATCGTACTTCGGCAAGGGTCAGTGACCCCAGATAAGATTCTCCATGAGTAAGGTCACTGACCACACAGCAGGCTGTAAGCCGGCGCGCTCAGGCTGAGCGTTAAGATATTAATCAAAGCAACCGAAGAAAAAGTAGATACAGGAAGTCACAGTTTAGTTGCACGGTGTAAATTTTTAGGAAAATTTCAAAATAACAGGGTTGGTTTTTTTTTGTCTTTGCTTTAATTGTTTTGATTGTACTCAAATTCTTGTGCAGGCCGACGTACATTAGCTGTGATCACAAAGCTGGACCTGATGGATGCCGGAACTGATGCAATGGATGTCCTCTGTGGTCGCGTGATCCCTGTCAAACTGGGTATTATTGGTGTTGTCAACCGCAGTCAAGCTGATATTAACACACAAAAGGTGAGCCAAAAATGCTTCAAATGTTGGCAAGTCTGCATATATGGAGTGACAAAAATCTAAATGCTAGAGAGAGAAATATGTAGTTATTCTATTGCATATTATCCAAACTTAAAACAGTCTCAAAGTAGCATAAGTTGTGTGAACGTTATCTTTGCCTCAGATTTATGTGAAGAAAATGTCTGCCATTTTGGTCAGAAATTTGTATCGGCAGCTGATGCTCATATTTGCTGCAAATCAAAATGTCCAATTTTTTTTTTTTTTTTCAAATCTAACAGAAAAGGGTTCTTTCCATTGTCATGATCACGTGCGTGAAGATGGTCACGACCACGTGTGTGATGAGTACCTAACTTATTTACCTTTCAAACCCAGCTAACAGGCCAAGCAAGCAGACCAGCGATCAACGGACACATGGAGTGAAATTTAAATGAAACGATATTTAATTATAAATGCATGACAAAACTTATGTCAAAACATTCAACTCATGATAATCACATACATAATCACAAAAACAGAGATACTTCAAATTTACTCTTGGGGATCATGGCTATTATCTATTCCCCGTTTCACATCTAGATCTAATCCCTCTGTCTATAAACTTAACTACATATACTTAATAGTCTCTGTCAACAGCTGCCCTCCTCGTTGATGCAGTTTTACGTCTCCAGAGTTCACACGATCCTTTCTAGATCTTTAATTTCGACGATAAAAGGGGAAACAGACGTCCCTGGCTTCACACAAATAAGAACACACAGTTCACACCCGCCACCGTAGATTACCAGCTCCTTGAGGGGTTATCATCCCGTCCTCAAAGACTCTTCCTCTGCAAATACACACATCACATCGACGGTTCACACCCGCCATCGCAAATCACGAGCTTCTGATGGGTTCCCATCCTATCATCAGAACTCCTCAACTTCTGGTCCCCATGGCACGACCTTCCACTTGTCGCCCAGACCGATTAAATTCTTCTTATTGGGAAATAAATGTGAACATCACGGATCCCTCACACACCTAACACTTCTGGTCCCCACTGGCACGACCTTCCACTTGTCGCCCGGACCGATAAATTCTGCGTCTTCCTTTTAGGAATGAATAACTTGGGGAACCTCATAGATCCCTCACATACATAACACCTCTGGTCCCCACTGGCACGACCTTCCACCTGTCGCCCGGACCACTTCTCGCTGCGTCTTCCTTTAGGAATGAATAATTTGGGAACCCCGTGTGTCGAGCTTCTCCTCTACTTATACTCCCGAGGTTTTTGCACACGCGACTAGTTTAAAGCGAGTCGTGTGTATCTATCCACGCTCGTCAACAATGTTAAAAACCGTGTTTTCCCCTGCTAAGCTCACCCCCCTAGACTCGTGGCGCACAAGGCCACCGACCTTCCTCGTGATAGTAATCTTTCATGCTAGTCAACAACTTAAAAACTCCCCTTCTCCCCTACTAAGTTTACCCCCTCTATACTCGTGGCGTACAAGGTCATCAACCTTAATCGTGACACCATCATGTTCTTTCACTTCATCTCCTTAGTAGTATGTGTACTGTTAAGTCATATCATGCAGTGTTGTGTGCATAATTATGTTAGTTGTTTTTGTGGTTGGGTGCCACTACATCATGTTTAACTTCTTACCTTTGGAAATACAACAGAATTTACTAGAATTGTCATTATTGTGTTTGACAGGACCTATCTGATGCTCTCAAAGATGAGGCATCCTTTCTGCAGAAAAAGTATCCATCAATTGCTCCTCGAAATGGCACTCCATATCTGGCAAAAACACTGAACAGAGTAAGTCTGCAGTTGAAAACAGGACTTTAGGAAAACCCAAGAGGTTAAAAGCAGGTCAACCGTGAAAGAGAGTGGTGAGCAGCAAAAGTGATGTAGACAATAAGCCATGGGTAAAACTCAGACCAATTATACCAACTGATTAGTACAAAGAGCAATGTTTGTCTCTCTTTAGGGTACATGTGAAGGTCAGATATTTGATGAAGCCTATTTTGTCTCATATTTTGCCCACAGGAAAGAAAAAGTCATTAAATCTTGAAGTTATATATGCATCATGAACATTAGATTTCACTCTGAAGTTGCTTTACTGGACATTTACATCATTATTCATATTATTATGTGTGAAACAGTTTGTCTAAAGTGGATGAACCCCTGTAAAGGCTGTATGAAGGGTGTGGAAGATGTGAAAATTGTTCAAGGATGGTGCTAATGAAAGAAATATGTGGTTTCTGCAGCTGCTAATGCATCACATCCGAGACTGTTTGCCGGAGCTGAAGACTCGAGTGAATGTCTTGATTGCACAGTTCCAGTCTCTACTTAACTCTTTTGGGGAACCCATTAGTGACAAGGTTAGTACCATTGGTGAAACTTTCCACTTGACCTTAAAATTCTCATCAGGTTTTGGCTCAGGGTACATTAACATTTACTTATATAAGCAAATGAAAACCCAGGAATTATTTCAGTTGTATTCTAACACAATCTGTTTAATTGTGACAAAAAAAAAAGGCCTGAATCTTGTTCTGGTGGGCCTTCTGGTTACAGTTCTCAGTACCTGCTAGTTCCATCATATGATTTCTATCCTAATGTGCTAATGTTGCATCTGCCTCTACACCCTTCCATACCAGTAATTTTTAAACAAAGACACTGAAAATCTGTGTGGTCGCAGCAGGGCTTGGAACAAAGTTAAAATATGGCACCAAAAAAAAAATCAGAAAACGCTGCATTTGCAAAGTCCTGCATCGGAAATAATTAAGAACATTACAAGCAATCACACAAGAAATGGATATGAAAGGAAGAACAATGCAAGCTTTCAGTCACAAAAGACAGTTTCTCTTTATTTTGCCAATTTTTAACCTTTCCACACCATCATCACTGTCCTACTTCTCCAGGAAGGTATCAGACCAAGATTGCCATGGAAACAGGACACAGCTATTATCTACGAAACACTTACTCAAAATAATTGCATCACCACCACACCCTTTCAAAGAATGGAGTTGAGGAGAATCAAACAATAAAAAAAACTTAAGATGGCCTCAGGCTTTTTAGTGAGAAGTCAGGGGCGGAAATTTTTAAACAGATGTAGCCTTGTTTCTTGCATTAGTGATCTCAACACCCTGAGGAAAGAGATTCAATAGTGATCAGATATTATTTTTGTACTAGTATCAAGTCAAATCGTTTTCATCAGTCTTCTATCATGTGAGAGATTTACAAACCAATGTTTGTAAGTGCTGAATGCTCAATGAACACAGAAGTTGCAGTGGAGCAACAAAACAAAAAAAGAAAAAATGGATGCATTTACAAACCCTGTATGATTGTGAACAGTTCAAAAGAAAAGTTGATGTAACATGAAGACCGTAACAAACTTGCAATAGATGCAAAAGTGAAGATTTACAAAGTTCATTGTGATGCTAGCAAAGGCAATTCAAGACATGTGCAAACCTAATGTTTTGACACGGCAATCATATGGTCACATTGACAAAGATTTAGAACTCTTGCTGTTTGATTTTCAGAGCCAGCTTCTCCTTCAGATCATTACAAGATTTGCCTCAGCCTACTGTAATACCATAGAAGGAACTGCAAAGAACATTGAAACATCAGAATTGTGAGTTTTTGTACATCTTTTCATCTTAATGGTGACGGTACCTTGACTGTGAAAGCACCATTTGGCCATTTCTTCCATTTGACTATAGGATACTGCAGACAGACAGACAGAGACACACACACACACAAATGTTAACAATTGAACAATAATGGCATATGTCAAACTTATGCCAAAAACCAACTAATGCTTTATTGCATTCCTGAGCATGAGGGTTTTCAGGTATTATAGGAAAAGAAATGCACCAATAAGAAAATGTAATGATCCAATGGAATCATAATGACAGGGCTGTCACCAAATGACAGGAAAAGAAACAGTTTTTCTTAATATCTCAAAAGTGTCAAAAATGACTCACACCATTAGCATAGAGCAGTAACGTCATGTCATCTTGGCTAGAAAATGGTGCATCATTTAACTTTGGTTTGTTAACACAAATTATTGAATAGAAGAATTCTATTAATCTCCATACATATTATATTACTTTATTAATTCTCTACGAGAAGCATAATGGGTCACACAGGCAAAATGATTTTTACAATTTTGTAAGGCATAAGCATCTCATTTTACAAGTCCGAGAAATTCAGCGTGGGATGTCAAATGATCCAACTTCAAATAAACTATGCATTTTTCCTGTAATCTGATTAGATGTGGAGGAGCACGGATATGTTACATCTTCCATGAGACATTTGGGCGCACATTGGAGTCAGTGGACCCTCTCGGAGGACTCAACACAAGAGATATCCTCACAGCTATCAGGAATGCAACTGTAAGTATGTGTGCAGCAACATTTTCCACATATTCCGAAACCTATATGGCGGGAGTTTTCAGATGGACAATTTTTGTGAATTGGAAATGATTATTGCACAAATTACTCTTGTATAGTATGTAGAGAGATCAAACTGTATTGATTTCTAAATATTTTAGTGATTGTTACTGTAATTTTGTCATCATACCATGTTGCACAGTGAACTGGCAGGAGTGGATTTCTCCTTCATGTCCGTGTTAAATATTAAAGTACAGATCCCTTCAAGGATTGCTATAGGACATATTTTTTCAGGCAAAATGGCACATCATTAAATTAGGATTTTTTTTTTTTTGTTTTTGTTTTTTTCGAGAGTCATTGGCTTATTGGCCAAAGATAAGAGAAGTTCATTGATCGGTCGATTGAATTCTTCTGGTAGTTACAATTTAGATATTGGGATATTGAATGTAATAGCATAGGCACTTTGCTATGTGCCCTGCAGTTTTGTGAATTCTTTCACGCAAGTACATTTGTTTACAATGTCCCTTGTGTTATTTCCAGGGTCCTAGGCCTGCGTTGTTTGTACCAGAGATTTCGTTTGAGCTTCTGGTGAAGAGACAGATTCGGAGGTTGGAAGAGCCAAGTTTAAGATGTGTCGAGCTAGTGCATGAAGAGATGCAGAGAATGATTCAACACTGTGGCACACAGGTATCTTTTGTCTTCACTTGCAGAGTTTGCAAAATGGAAGGATTTGACATAATTAACTCATGAAAACCTTATGAAACTGACTGAACCGTAATATTGTAACCGCTTAGATATTGAATGTGGATTTTTTTTTAATTTCTATTTATGAGAGAAAATAAGTATAATATCAGCTGCATCATCTGCTCCTTCCACTTGAGGGCTATTTAGCAGTGAATGTTTGGCATTTTCATCCCAGAAATGAGAGCAGTAGTTGTACAGTGACGTTCACATCTCTTCAGAAGTGGCAACTGAATCATTCAGAAATGAAGCTCTGTTTGTGCTCAGAAAATGAGACAGTTTCAGCAGGAGAGAACAATTTTGTGATCAAGACTCTGTGAACAGAAGATTCATTTTCAAATGAATTATGTGCCAAGTTCATCGAAGACGCTAAGACTTCATTCTTTGCCTTCAAAGGAAATAGCATATAGGCTGTTGTTACTTGTACAAACGTATCCCAAGCATTTTGCGCTAGGGGTGTACACATTTATGTACCTATCCTCAACCCTAAATCTTATTGAATCCCTAACCCTGTCCCTTACCCTTTCAGCCAAAAACAGGAGGAAAACAAAAACAAAACCTTGAAAGAATAATTAATTAAGGCTGTTGTTAGGAGTATTTCGGGGAGGAGCTCGCTAGCTCTGAACCCACAAATGAGTTTAAAGTATGTTAGGGAACATACGTAGGGGTAACAACAATCTAGCATTAGCTGTTAAATGTCATCCACAGCAAGAGATGCTGCGCTTCCCTAAACTTCATGAGCGGATAGTTGATGTGGTGACAAACTTGTTGAGACATCGGCTACCTCCTACAAATTCAATGGTAAGGAGTACTTTTGGTTTTCTTGTATTTTATACTAATTCACCCAGCAGATCATGCACTGTGACTGTGCCCTCACTCTCAGTCATGAAATAATTCTGCAACAGGTCAAACACTATTTGACATTCCTGTACATTTAGTTTTTGAGATATTTTCTTTTTCATTCATTATTTTTTTAAATTTATTTAGCTATTGGCTTTTCATACCATTTTCCTGTAATTTCAAACAAATGTTTCTCCCAGTTCATGTGTTTGGACACGCTGTATCTTCAAATTTGATTATCTAAATATGTTGAGTGGTTTTTATTTCACTACATGTAATGTCAAGTACATTGTGCATTTCTGCGTTAAAGTATGAAGGAGAGGAGGTGAAAATGTAAACACAATTTGTTTGCCTCATTCTTCTATTTTCTGTATGCTGCTCTGGTCTGCCTCTGATGTTAATGGCATTTATTCTCCCTTTGATAGCATTCTATCCCGTGTTTCCGCACTCTGGTGAATTCATATGTTGATTTTAAGATTTCCCAACAGAAGAGAGTGGTACTGATTCTAGTTCAGGCTGCAGTCTAAGCTAATCTTCATCAGATGGAAACTGTGGTCCACATGAACTTGGGCTTATATCATTATGTAACATGCACAAAACTTATGAAAGAGAGTTCGAGATCAGTGACCTTCTCCTTGTATTCCCAATTTTTGTTAATCTTTTCAGGTGGAAAATTTAGTCCAGATAGAACTGGCTTACATCAATACAAAGCATCCAGATTTTTCCGAGGCCCACCTCGTACACCGCGCTATGACCAGCACTACAGGAGAATTGGATGCCCAGAAGGCTCTGACTCACAAGAATATGGTGGATAAGGGTCAAGATGACAGAGATAAGGTAAGGAATCACCAGTGAATAGTAATCTTTTTCTTTTTCTTTCCTTTGTGTGTGTGTGTCAAACTGACCAACTGGATGGCGCTCTCTACCTTTAGTGCACTGGTTTAGAGAATGATGCTTCTCCTGTGATTGAGACAGGTATGTGAGGTCAGCAAAAATTTTACCCACTCACTGTATGGTCTTATATTTATAGGGATTTAATTTGCACAAAATTGTACATGGGGTAAAGTTTAAGCATTGATTTGCAGATTAATTTTATTGAATGTGGAAAAGGATAAACAGGACAAAAAAATTGCCACTTCCAACAGAGTGCCAAAAACAAGGTCAGCCTAACAAAAAGTTCCCTGCAATTTCAAAGTAACGCACAATGCAACGGAATTCTTCAGATTTGCAGTCTGGGAAAAATCTAGGCACTTTTCATATGCGATTCTGTTCAGTTTCTTGCTGCCACTCTTGCCAGTATTGTTTGGTCTTCAGTGCACCTCATTCATTTCTCTGTCTTGTTGTCAAAAACAACAAAAAGAAGTTTCTGACGGTGCAGGTGTCCCCAGATGTGCTGAATGCTTCATATTTATTATCTTTGAATGGCCAAGACAAGAAAGGCATACAAAATTTGGTGAGAACAGAGTAGTGGGTCACAGCATTTGTGGTGGTCACTTTGCTTAAAGAACAAAATGTTTGTTGGCATTGAAAATGAGGGTGAAATTCACAGATATACAGGAGAGTTCATGGCACAAGTGTCAGTATGGTATAGATGCCACTGATTTCAGGGGAGGAATGCTCCAGAAGTAAATACATCATTATTGGTTTAACTTGCAGCTCTGCGAAGTAAGGAGTGAAACAGACCAAGGCTGTTGTGGGTGCAAGACTGGTGGCTCACACTCACTGCCTAATTATTATGCATCACACTAATACACTAGCACTGCCCATACCGCAGTGGTGTGTGCAGTGATAAGTGTTTCAGTGTGGTGCATAATAATTAGGTGGCGAGCCACCAGTTTTGGTGCCCACACTGGCTTTGGTCTGGTTCACCCCTGAAAGTGCTTGTTTTCCTTAAGTCCCAGTGTCAAATCAAGGAGGTCAGCCCGCATGCTGCTTACCCGGGATTCAATAAAGGAAACAGTGTCTTTGTTGCCTTCCTTGTTGCCTTTTTATTATGTTGTCATTTATTCTATATCCCTATATTTATATGTAAGGGCAGGGCAATAGTAGAAATTTCCTGGACAATAGTAGTATTTGATTTGATGTTAGAGGAGAAAGGGAAAAAGTTGTCAGCTGTCAGATTAAACCACATTTATACATTATATTTCACACTAAAGAATATTATCCCGTTCAGTTCTCCATTGTTGTTGAAATGCTTTCAGAATAGTAGCCACCGACACTTTCTATCAGTTTCTTTCAGATTTCAGGTTAAAAGCTTGTATATATTATAAGGCTGTGAATAAAAATATTATAATGTCAGTGTTAGCAGCTGAAAAGTAAGGCAGTCTTTTATCACTAAGCGCTGTATGAAATTCCTAGAACAGCCAACCTGCTTCATTCATTTTTTACATGACAAATGTTGGAATAGTTGTACATATTATATTGGTTTCAAAAGTTTACACAGGGCTTGGAGAGAAAAATACTTCTTGAAATAGAACCCTAGCATTTTAAGATGCATTTTATTGAAGCCAGCATCCCACTTGCATACTTTACTGTAAAAACAGAGATTAAATCAGACCAGTCCTAGATACAAATTTTCTCACAACTCAAAAAATTTGGAGTGGTTGCAACTGCCTTTGCCTTTGTTGCAAATTCCAACAGTTTTTTTCCATTGAGCACATAATTATATCTATCATTTTGATATCCACTGCTTACTGTCGTTTTGGTCTACTTCCTGTCCTGTCTTGAAGGCAATGTCTTCCTCTTTCACAAACATGAGGGTGGCTGCAGGAGATGAGACTCCCAATGTAAATAAGGAGAAGAAACCAAAGGTAGAGACTGGCTGTTCTTTTTTTTTTTTTTTTGTACTGAATGTTTGTAGTTTTTCTACTTCAGCTGCTTTCTAGTCACAGCATTGAAAAAAACAAATACACAAAAAAAAAATTAAATAATTCATTTTTGATTCTGAGTGCTTTTGCTTTGATTGACACTGACATTCTTTCACCTGTCATTTGCTTTATTGACCTGGCTGTGTTATGGCGTTTGTTTTAAATTAGGAGCACTATTACGAAAATAATTTCACCGTAGAACATTACTGGCCAATACAAGCTAGAACAATGGGAACTGTAGAATATTTCTGGTCATTCTGACAGGTTTTTTCATCATAGAACATAACTATCCATAACAAGCTAGAACCCTTACAATGATGGTATATTTCTGGTCTTTTTAACAAGGTTTCAGTATTGGACATTACAGCTCTGTAAAAAGCTTTTTACCGCAGAACATTAATTGAAATTTTCAGGTCCATTTTTCCTTTGAACAGAACTTTTCCAGTCTGTAGAAAGCTTTAACCATATCAGAAATGCTGCTCACTATTGACACAATTTTCTTGTTGCTGACAAAATTAGTTCCACCAGTGCAGCTTTATTTATTTATTTGAGTGTTTCTGTTGTTTTTTTCTTTCATTTTGCCCATTTTGTTTTCTTTATTTCCAACATTATTTGTTGTTGCATGATAGCAATCTTGAGCAGTGATTGTTTCATGAATATAATACAAAATATAAAAATGTTACTTGAACCAGGTCATTGATGATTTAGAGAGCTCACATAAATACAATGTACCTGAGTTTCCAGGAGGTGTGAAAAAAAGATGTGTACAGGTTATTTAGCAGCGCTCATAAACCCTCATGACTCTTTGAATCACATGGGGTCTTCTGTTTGATTGGGTCAATTCAGTTGTTATTTAGGGGCAGGTTTGGACGGTGTTGCTCTACAGTTAAAATGTATGAAATTTGTAGGCCCAATTTTGCTGTGGATGGATATTGTTAGACAACAATGTAAGAATTTTATATAAAGACACCTCAAACGAAGATGGCAACGGTGGCGGCTTTTTTATAAAGTAGTTCTCCATTGTATGAGCAAATATGTGATTATCAATACAAAACCCAGGACTTTACCAGGCATTCAGAATTTAAGGGTTGGTAGGGAAGCTGCCCAGATATATGCAGGTCTGGAATTTATAAGAAAAAGAGAGTTGGGTTTTACTGCATCCTTTTCCAGTTCCTGCTCTCTTAGCATAAACTAAATTTAGCTTTTATGTGTGTTTTGTCTCTGGATGATTTGAACTGTTTAGTGTGTCCTGAACCCAAGGCTGAGTTATCTCACTGCATTAAGGCTTCATTTGTGACCAAGTCATAACATGCCTAAGTCAGGCATTATTGGCTTAAATATCTATATATATAGCCAGTGAGCTTTGAGGTCATGTTACCTCCTCATGCATGTGAACCTTGGTTATTCTGTTAGCGTGGAAAAGTTGTGAATGAATTGTAGTTTGATATCCATTTTCTGAAACATCTAACATTTCGTCTACTTGTGCATGTGTGAGTGCCCAGGTTTATTTGTTCTGTTTGTTATCAACTGAGAGAAAGATTCAAGTTTTCAGTAGGATTTGGATTTATAAATCAGCCAGTAAGTGTGCACATTGAAAAATCAAATGTGGCAAATTTCATCGTTGTTTATGTAATCCTCTGGATGTTTAGTACTGGAATAAATAAACCCTGGTATCCTAATATTTTGGATTGTTTTAACTGTTTGTCTCATAATGCATATACACATTGAGAGTGACACTATAAAGTACACAAATTATGGGTCCCCATAGATAGAATGTTTCCCACAAGCAATCAACTTGGTGTTGCAATTTGCAGGTAATTAAAGCTGTAATTGTTGTTAGTATAGGATAAAAGTTAAAACATTTTGTGTTACCCGACAGGCAAACCCAGCCGCAGCTGTAGAGAACATCAATGGCAGCTCCTGGAAGATCACAAACCTGATTCGGTCGGGTCGTTTGGACCAAGCATCTAGTGATAAATCTTCCGAGGCCTCGTCATCTCAGCCAGGCAGCGGAGCAAACAGTGCTGTCCCCTCACCTGCACACAGCAAAAAGGGCATCAATTTGCTGCCAGAAGTGGTCAGTGTACTTTTGTCAGCAACATGTCCTAGAGTTAGTCTAGAGAAAATTTTTACTTTGGTAACTTTGTAATTATAATGTAAGCTTTGCAATGCAAGATGAAAAAAATTGTTCTGGGTGTCACTATTAAATGTGCACTCTGCACATTGTCACTGCTCTACGATGAAGGCTTATACCAAAAGGCAACTGGCAGTTCATTACATTCCTGAATATGAGGGCCTATCAGATAATATAGAAAAGAAAAGCGCCAATATAGGAAAATGTAATAGTCCAATGGAATCATAATCGCATAAGTCGCCAAATGATAGGACAAAAACGCCAGACATGTCAAAAGTGACTTATGCCATTGGCATAGAGCAGTGATGCTGTATCATATTCAAACGCCTAAATACTATGAGTAGTTTTTATCACTATCAGAGGCATTGGTGATTGGTCTGAGTTTTTTTTTATTGTGTTAGAAGACAAATGCTTGAGTGAATGAGCTTTCACTGGAGCATGAAGTATCCTCCTCCACAGTATAATCTCCTATTGGAGTACTGATGTTCATGCGTATTTGTAAGCAGAATTTTATGTTTTTGTATTTAGTGAAAAGAATTTTAAATTGGTCTTTGAGGGCACATTTTAGATTTCGGTATTTTGCTTTGCAAACTCAAAGTTATTTTTCTGTGAATTATTTAAATATAGAATAAGATTGGTTATTTTTGCTTTCCTCAGCCTGAGCAGCCTGTGATGAAACTTTCAGCCAGGGAACAGAGAGATTGTGAAATTATTGGTGAGTTTCCCCATCGCTTGCATGTTGCATGTCACCAGCAATTATTACCAAGTATAGTTGTTTTGTTGTCCAATTTTTTAGTCATGCATCAATGGTCTTACTGCAAGTAGGTGTTTCTTATCAAAGTGAACTTTTCAAGTTGTGATTTATTAATGGAATTACGTCAGGCAATTTTTCTTGGCAGAGTTGTTCAAGTTGTGATGTATTTATAACAAATGTGTCTCCTTCTTGGTAAACAGAATTTACCAAACCCTCTCTCCCCGGCTTAGATACGTATAGTTGTAATCAGTACCAATCACAGATTGAGTTTACTTTTCTAATGTAAATATCATTGTAGACAGGTTATTGGATAGATTGTCAAGCTGTTTAAGTTAGTCTAGGTCACATGACCAGGCACAGTGCTTGGCATACATTTTCTATTTCTATGTGTTTAGTTATCTGTCACTGGTTATATTTTGTTTTATTATAGGTGTGTTGATAGAATGACACTGTTGCTGAGAATATCCTTTTTTGTGTTAAGAATTTCATATTTGAGAATGTCGTTTGTGGCTTCAGTAGTACTTGTGAGTGTTGTCTAAGGGGAAAGAAAGTAACAGTATCCTGTTTGCCTTTTTACTCATCTACGTCCTGTCATCCTCCAGAACGCTTGATCAAGTGCTACTTCATGATTGTGCGAAAGAATATCCAGGATAGCACACCCAAGGCTATCATGCATTTCTTGGTCAACTTTGTAAAGGACCATTTGCAGGTGAGCAGTCACAGAATAATGCACAGTGTTAACCATGGTACATGACACATATCATCATTGTTCCAACTGTAGTAATCAGTTTTGACTACTTTTCAGGAGAAGCAAAAAAAAAAAAAAAGAACTGTTTTTACTTTAGCACCACTGGTCTGGTTACAATGAATTTTTGAAAGTTTGATGTTCGATTATTTTTTGGCTTAGGAGTCTATTGCCAAGACCATTCGATGAGACTTTGAATGTAACTTGTCAAATTTTTTGAGTTTACAGCAGTGTTAGGGAAGAGTGATGATATATGGTCATCGCCCCAGCATTGCTTTATTTTATCTCCACAGAACGCTTGTAAAGTCTTATTTTTCAACAGTGCAGTGTTAGAATAACTATCGACACCTTAAAATCGACTCCAAGAGATCAGGTGCTTTCACAATTTTTGTAGGAATGGTGCAATACACTTTGTTTTGTCATGCTAGGGTTTTACATCAGTATTTGTAAAACTGGAGACAGAGATACTAATACTGGTACAACGATGTGTGAAATGCCACAGATTCAGTAATGTGTCACAACCATCCAAATAGAGAACATCAAGGCAGATGATGGTGGGAGATCAAAATACAGGGTTTTCAATTTTTTTGCCAATTTAGATTATTATGTCTGCTTTTGCTTGCTATTAACTGTTAGACTGGCAGTTGTGACAATAGTCACGCCACACTCCGGAGGCCTGCAGTGGCAGTCGTTACTATAGTCGTTTTTGATGGAAGACATTTTCAGAATGCACCTTATCCGTTATGGAGCTATCCCGTGCCATGAAATCAGTTTAAATCTTTTATAGAGTGGTTTCGCCTGCTATCTGTGGCCTAAGACCCCAATACCGTTCTTGTTCACACGGAGTTGAAATTCCTGAATAGTTAGCATATTTGCAAATCAGCAGTGCCTATCACAGCGAACAATCATGAACACAGAAACTTGTTTGATGACTTGTAGGCCAATGCTTCTGATGTTTTTGATGAAGGAACATATCAGAGAAGTGGCTAGAGGGACTATCACGGCCTCTAGGCCACTTTTGCAAACCCCAGGTGACAAAATTAATTGATCTAGATCTACAAAATATGTGGTTACTTGAGGCCTCTTCTCCTTGTGTGGAGCCTTTCAATTTGAGGAAAGTGGGTTTGAATCAGATCCTTATTTAATTTCTCTTTTTTGATATAAGATTTATGGCTGTTGATGCAAATTAAGAAAGTTCTGGATATTTTCTTTTACCAAGCTATTTTTTTGCTTAAGTATAAAAATGATCTGCCACTGGGGAGTCTTGCAGCACAGAATTAATACGCCAGTCCAAGGGTTAATAGAGCAGTAAATTTTTATCCCAGTTGATTTTCTCAAATCGAGGGCAAACCGGGTAGCTGAGACTTAGGACCACTTCTGTGCCATTGCCTCACATATTAGTCATATTTGGCCTATTGAGTGTGAAGTATCTGTGTATGTCCAAGTGTGGAGATTAGTCATATATGTATGAAACATGAACAAAGAATCAAGTTGATAGGTTAATGTGCAAGTTGGCTGATGAGAAGATGGTACCCATGAAAGATCAGGCTTTTCTTGTCTTTGAGGTTCAGTATTTAGGACAGAGACATTTTTTACAGAATTTTTTTTTTCAAATACATGAACTCTCCCTTGATGAAATTCTATTTTTCTTAGTGATTGCATCACATGAAAAAAGGTCTACTTCACGTATTGTTGTGTTTTTGTGAATCTGATATTGGTTAGGTCATATTGATGAGAATCCATGGTATATTCTTTCCCTCAAATGAAAAGGCACAAATAGAGGTTCTATATTTGTGATTCTTCTTGTAGCTCAGTTCGAAGCTTACAACTCTATGCAGTTGTATCACATGCCTGTATAAAATTAAGAAATCATTGTGTCAATGTAATTGCTTGTACCAAAGTTGAGAGATACACAACTGTATAACTTTTACATACTTTTGGAGCTAATTTTTCTGCAGATTGTTTATATGTTACGTTCTGTCTGTTTTGACAGAGTGAACTGGTCAGTCAACTATATAAAAAGGAAGAGATAGAAACGCTGTTGGAAGAATCAGTACACATAGCGGCACGTAGGAAGGAGGCCTCGGAAATGCTGCAGGTAAACTATTGTGTGGTACTGTCCGTGTCCTCCATGTTATCTCACTCTATAGCCATAAGAGCCCCAAACATGGACAGTATACTAGAGTTCCACAACTTCGGAGTAGGCAGATGGGACAAAAATCTTAACAACAGATTTAGGGCAACGCCGCCGTGCAAAGTCAGAGCGGCAGAAGTGCTCACTTTATCTCTTATCACTGACGTTCTTCTGCCTTTGCACGGCAGTAAAGTCAGCCAGGCAACTAAATGATCATGAGAATATATCACTCTGTATCACTGCAGTTAAGATTTTAAAATGTGGCCAGAATTTGAGAAAAGTTGTTATTCTGGGCATAAATGATTGTTAGATTTGGAACACAAGTCATTGCTGGTGAACATACTGTGAACTGGGGAAAGAAAAAAAAAAAGATTGATATGTTTTCACCTCCCCAGCTCTAAATTTTTACATTTCCTGGCCCAATCTCTTTATGAGGTTGTGGTTTACCTTATATGTATAGCACATCTCACTGGGATTCACTAACTCTGAATCATCCTACATTTTTCTTGATGTTTTGAGGTTGTAGGCCCTTCTGCCTGCACAGTAGGTTTGTATTACTGTGTGCCTTGTGTATCAGATTGAATTGAGTGTATAGAGTTTTTCAGTGGTGCCCTGAGCACAAACTCCCCTATTCCAAAATTTGGGAATTTTTAACTTTTTTTTGCTTTTTTTGTCACGTTAACATTCTGTATCATACATAAAAATATTTGCTGTAGAACAACAAATACAGAGAAATACTTCATGGTCAGACTTTCTGTTATATTTGTGTTTGCTTTATTTAATTAAGTTGGTGTCTCTGAACTTCAGCAGTTTGTGGACTTGGCACACGCATGTGGTATAGACAGATCTCCCACACAGGTTTTGAATTCCTGGGATCCCTGAAAAAGCCATAGAGTTTTAAAATTTGAGAAGATGCCCCAGAAAAAGCCTTAGGATTTAAAAATTTGAGAAAATGCCCTAGAAAAGCCCAGGAAATGGAGGATTAGCCCTGGAATAGCCGTGAAATTCTTGTGAGGTTTAAGTAAAGCATTAGAAAAGTGGGGGCAAAAGTCAGAACAAAAATAAATAAATACATGTAAGCAACTCTTCTTTAATTTTCTTACTTTTAAGTAGCCCTGGAGTTTAACATTTTAACCCTGAAAAAGCCATGGCAAAGGTCCTGGAAAAACATTCTCCAGGGGGTGCAGGATTTTTGTAGAAAATGTTGTAAGATGTTATTCTGTTATAATAAATATTAACTATTGTCCATCAGATGAATAACTATGATCACTTTCATATCTGACTTTCTGCAGGCCTTGCAGCGAGCTAGCCAGATCATTGGGGAGATACGAGAGATACATTTATGGTGATATGTGGAGTGAGACAGAGTGACTCAAGCATACCATGAACCATTGGTGCGAGCAGATCGTTTCTCACCTAGGGCATCACCTCACACAGCTTAGATCTTCGACTCCATTTCGACTTGTGTTGAACCAGATGAAAGCATATTTTTACGTCACAGACCTTTCTGGTTATTTTCTTCTAAATTCTCTCGATTTTGGTTCATTTGCTCAGCAGTCAAGTAACATTTCAATATTCATTTCATTTTGACCACAGTCCCTTTTCAGCGCTTAACAGAGGTAGTAATTTTTTTTTTAAAGTTCAAGGAAAACAGTTCAGTGTATTGGGCTATTATGAAATGATGGCTTGTTCATATAATTAATTGATGTTTGTCCTCGGAATAGTTGCATTTGTCGTGTTGGTGGTGATTAGCTGTAGATCCCTTGAAAAACTGGCTGTTGAGTTTATGCACACAGTTACTCAAATGTATGCATCTTCACCTCTAGCATTTCATTCCCTTGTAAATAGCTTGTGGTCTGAGTGTTGTGGTTGAGAAAGAGAAAAAAATCATGTGTGATTGTGATAATGAATCTGATGTCAAGGATTGTGTCAGAAATGTATACTGTGATGTCTAGAAGGTTTGGGGGGTGGGGCTTACTGAGTAAATGCTTGAACTACTGTCATATCAGGCACATTGTAATGCAATGCCAAAGTTAAGTAATAGGTCTATGATGATCAGTGAATCTAGAACCGCACCTTCATTCAAATTTATTACTTCAGCAGGTTGCAGTAACATTATCTAAAACAAATATGAGACTACATTGATTGTCTTACCTAGGGTGTTAATTGAATTTGGGAGTGTTTGTTACTTTAATCAGGCTGCAGTAACAATCGCTATATGTAAGTAATTGATTCTAACTCTGATGGTCCTACTTAGGTTAGAGCATGGGCTTAATTTAGAACATGCATTGAGATTTGTTACATGGAAAGGTTGCGGTAAAAATGTCAATATATAGCGTATATGAATCTTCAAAAATCTGTTTTAAAGTGCATGCAGTCTAAGGGTTCTTTTCATGTTTAAGAGTTCATCACTATGGGGATGCTTTAGAAATGTGCATATATATATATTAGATTCATTGCTCTAGAATGATATATAATTTGCCATTTATAGCTATGGTTTATGTAGTACAAATATCAGGAGAACAGGCCAGGCCAGGCCTGCATGGAGATCTCATTAAAGTTGATGAAGGTGAAAGTTTGAATTGTCAAAGAAATTATTCTGTATGAGTTTTGACTAGTTTATTACTGAAACTACCACTGAAGTCTTTGCACATGATTCAGATTTTTCATGACATAAGGTGATTACCTGTAGACCATCTTTCCAGTGGAGTTTTTGAGAGTGTAAGTGATTCAAGTAGCTTCACCGTTACAATCAATGAGAAATTGGCAAACAGAAAATTGTAAAATTTTACTCCACAGTAAATTGAAGTGAATTTTCTGCAGATCTGAGTAATCCTACTGAGAATGTTTTGTATTGATTGTCATATCTTGACATAGTCTGTATAAAACAATTAAAACACTGACTGTTTGTCATGGATTTAATAGGTTCATTTTCTAAAGTGGGTGCGAGTCAAGGAGAAAGAAAAACATGCATTGAGCAAGCAGCACTGTATTGTCTTAAGTGGAGATTCATTGTTGTTTTAAATGTGTCAAAGAAATGCAATTACATGGACAAAACAATGATGACAGTTGGGGTTATCTTTATCACAATACATGCTGGACCAAAATTTGAATTTTGGGGGAACAGATTGAGGACAACCTCACATATTTTGAACCAACTTGCTGTATGTTACAAGTTTTACTGAGCTGCACTTCACTGATAAAATGCAACAATGATCAGGCATAAGATTAAAACAATAGAAAACTCATACTATACTGAAGAGGAGTGAAAATTGAAAGTTTTGGAAATTCGGTTTTGATTTACTTCCTTCTTATAAAATTTGTAAACTTAACTTGGAGAAATGTTTTGCAAAAAGGGATGAGAAATGGTACAAAAGTGTAAATCAATACGGAGAAATTATGAGAACCAAAGAAAATAAAGTACTTGATCAAAATGTGGATTCCAAACCTTTTTATTATCGCTACTTTTGCTTTGTATATTCACATACAGTGGCCACTTAAAACCTTCCTAACAGGGATGTGACTGCCAATTTTTGTTGGTTTTCAGATTTTTTGGCCAGAAGTATTTATTTCAATATGTGTTGGTCGGGGGCATTGCAGATGTATTGGTAACAATTAAGCGTGCGGGTAGATTCCATTCAGGATTTTCCTGCTTCTCACAGAAAGGTCACTTACATCCCTGCTGCAAATATTATATGACCCCCATCTGCTCTGCTACACAGATTTCTGTAGTGGAACTGCCACTAAGTTGTTAAATGCAAGATCACAGGATGTGCATACAAATACTAATGTTTGACATAACATTCAGCAAATCAAACCATTGTAAAGGTGCTTTCACAGTCTGGACATTCAGGTAGGGATGATGGTTTCTCAAGTACTGTAATGTTTCTTGTTTTGTGCAATAGCAGTTGTAATAAACTTAAATGAATGAAATGTAGACAATGGTATTTTTTTTGTTTTTGTTGCTGTTGTTTTTTGTTTCATACAACATTGTTATTGTTTCTGTTGTTTTGCTTTGCATTCCTCACATTGCAGTGGCCAAGTTTATGTTCTTTTGCACAGTGGGAAATTCTTAGTTGTCCACATATTAAGTACATGTATTACACACACAGTTTTTTACTTTATTTTTTTCCACCAGGAACTTACAGATTTCAAGTTATTTCTGAAATATCTTTGTTTTCCACTTTTATTGCACTATACCTACCTTACACTCTTAACCTTTTGATTGGTCTGTCTGTTTATTTCTGTCGTGCTAATGCATCTCATCTACATACCTGTATTTACTTACAATGGAAAGAATTGCTTGTGAGAATCTGTTTTGAAGTAAATCATAGCTTTTCCACTGTCATATTGACAAATTTTGATACAAAGGCTAAGTACTAATCTTATTTTGCCTTTCAATTACAGAAATTCAATTGAAACCATTCTGTTGTTATTTCATTTTGCATCTCAAGCGTCAGAAATCAGGAAGGAGTACCATATAAGTTGCAGAATTTTAGTCTGGCATATATTTCATGTTCTGAGTGTTAATCTCTGAGCCCCGTATTTACTATAAATACATCCACCCAGAGGACTAAATCGCCAGGGGGGCAGCGATCCCCCACTTAAAGATGCTCCTACTAAAGTCATCTCCTTGAATTATCCCTATACTGCAACTCAAATGGAACTCCTCCCAGAAATCATGGACAAGTGTTCACTGAATACAATAGTTCCTCATGTCTTCATGTACAAACCTAGAACCCACATGTATATGTCAATTCCGTGCATTTTCTAAGATTAATACATTTCTGTCTTGAATCTTGTAAGCTTCATTTATCCCAATAGACTAAACAAGTATGTATTTTTTTATAAATATAAATTGACATGAAATTTCCTTAATTTCATTTTTCAGTCATTATATAGGTTAAATAATCCTCTTGTGCCTTTACTCATTCTCTACAGTAACTTTGGTGGGTGTGAACGGGAACTCTCAACACATCCAGTTTGAAATTTAGACCTAGTTCAAAGATGTTTTTTCTTTCACTCAGTATGAACACAAGACATAATATATTAGACATTAAAGGGAAATCAATGAACCAGGATGGATTTCAATATTTCGAGAAGCCAGAAGTCGGTGTCGACTGGAGATGAATATTCGGCTTAGGTAGCAAATGAGTTAAAACAAATTCTGTCTTATGGCATGGATTGTCTGATCTGCATATTTTACAAACTCCCAGAAATAGATTTGGAGTTATGGGCCCACTCTGTGGAAGGCAGTACATAACATTAGGTACTCCATCAAATCAATGAACTATAGACTGAAAACCTGTGACCCAGAAACAATCTGGATGCTGAGCCCACAGCAATAAATTTGCTGCTGTAACATCAGTCATCAGGGTTAAGTTGGAAACTGCACTTATCATTCAAAAATTATAAATGGTGAGGCAAAGTTGGATACATCCAACAGCTGTGCATGCAGAACCAAACTGTAGTGTACCATAATATTCACTGCATAGAAATATCATTCATATGAAAGGATGTAAATTACTTTTTTTGACTTTAATGATCTTGAAGTTACAAATGTAATACGAAAAATCCCAACTGTAATTTTAAAATAATAAACACTCATATTGAGTTTTTGTTGTTTGCATAGCATTGACACTTGATAGAACAGCCACTGCATGGTTGTGTCCCTGCAGGCATAAACTGCTTGTGTGTGCATGGTGCTGCATTAAACATTTCCAAATTTAGTTATCATTCAAAATGTTCTTTTTTTTTCGACAAAATATAACAACATGGACGCCTCAGCAAGGAACAGATCTTTGTCTTGATGACACGATAAATATTGTGTCTGACTGATGTGAAGTTCAAATCTTTTGAATTCTTTGGTTGTTTCACTTGAGGTTATCTGCAACATATAGTTTAGATAGTAGATAGAACTTTATTATTCAGGTCATGAAGTGGTAAGGTGTTCACAATTCTTTTATCTCTTTTTCTTTTAAATTTTTTTTTTCACATTTTGTAATTTTTCACTTACTAAAAATGCAGTAATGTGATGAGTTTCTTTGTGACAAAGTTTAAATGGCAGATACAACTTTGCTATTTCAGGTCATAATGTAAAAGGCCGTTTTCATTTCTCAACTTCCCCTTATTTTTTCTTTTATTTTAATTTTTTTCGTACTTTTTCACTCATTAAACCCTGTAAGTAATTGGTGATAACCAAGTGTATCTGATAAACACAAGTAACATTTTAGTGTAACTCAGTGAATGGTTTTTGTATTTTGCATTGTGTGTTTATATTTTCAGGAGTTAATAAATGCCTTAATTCTATTTCCCCCCAGCAACTAAGTGTCACCCAAATACTCAAATGTCAAATCCTGTATGGTTTGTAATCTTGACATGTTTTATATTATGAATTTTCATTATATCCAGAATACTGTGTTGATGCAAATCATCGTATCTAGCCCAGAGCCAGAGCAAAATATATTAATCAATTGGTGGGTAATTGAACTTCTAACAAATTGCATCGTGCAGTCCAGTCGTCCAGCTAAGTTTGAGGTTTGTTATCTGGTTTTCTGTATCATATTATACTCCATGTCATCTTTTATCCAAACGGCAAAAAGTTTTTTTAGTTTCAATAAAAATGTGTCAAACAATTAAATCTAGCTAAGCTTGAGGCTGTCATCAATTTTTTTCCATGGTCTATTATGCTTCACCTCATCACTACCAGTCTGTCAAGAAATTTTACTGGTTGTTAGAAAATTTTGTCAGACAGTTGGTCTGACTTAGCTTGAGGTTATTGACAGGTTTTCTTCCTTCGTCTTATCGAGAGTTGTCAACCAGAATGTGTTAAGCCCAGTTTAATTCATTGCTTTTAAATGCCTACACAAGTCCAAGACACAAGGCGTGTGACTATATTTCATAACCCAATAAAACTATTCATGTGACCGATTAAGTTAATGCAATTACAATGTATTTGAATTGCAAAAATTACACATTTCAAACCCATTTTTCTCAGTTTTGACTAATTTGGACTTGAAACACTCTGGCTGCCAACCCTGGATATTATTTACATTTACTTCATATCATGTTCCACCCATCTAGCAAGAACTTTTTACATGCTGTCAGAAAATTGATCGAGCCAAGATTGGGGCTATTTTCCGGTTTTCTCCATTGATCACATACATTTCATGTCATGCTGTACCTAAAGAATTACTGGTTGTTAGCAAATTGTGTCAGACATTTAGTCTAGCCAAGCTTGAAGCATTTATCCGGTTTTTTCCATTGACCATATTACACTTCATGTTATATTGTACCAATCTAGCAAGTCAGTGTTACGTATTTTTAGAAAACTGCATTGCAAAATTACTGGCAAGGCACTGCAACCAGGTTTGCACAAATCAGTACATTAGCTTAAAATACAATTTTTCAATATGAAGTTTTTCCTTGTAACTAATTTACAGGCAGACATGAGATCCCATAAAAACGTGGGAATTGTTTAGCAGTTGTGTTGCACCACAAAGAGATGTAAACTCGGAATATGCATTTTATGAAAACCTTGTCAAAAGCCCAATGTGAACGGGGACAAGGTGGTCTAGAGGCAAGGTGCTCGCCTCTCATGCCAAGGGTCCCGGGTTCTAAACCCGGGCAGTGCAGGCATGTTGGAAAGTGGATTTTTCTCATATTTTCAAGTCCCTGGTCCTATTGGGGGGTAGGATCGAGTAGTTCTTGGAAATTGGATTTTTCTCATATTTTGAAGTCCCTGGTCCTATTGGGGGGTAGGATCGAGTACCTAGTCTTCTCGGATAAGGACGAAAAAATTCGGAGGGCCCGTGTGCACGTTGCGCACGTTAAAGATACCTTGGCAGTTGGAAATCGTAAAGAGCAGGCCGAAAGGCCGCTGCCCGGGCAAAATTGAAATTAATAGATTAAAATTTATCCATATCATCCCCCCCCGCCAGAACAAGAAATAATAAAACAAGTAAAGTGAGGTGTAAATGCCAAGGGCAGCGAACCTCCTAAAATAAAGACCTCAAATCAAGCCCAATGTGAACATTTTAATGCTTGTTTCAATGCCAAATATGGACAAATCCACAATCATTTTCATGCATGTATTTTTTTTTATATATATATTTTTCTTGTGTTATTTCCAGTTTCATCTTATTGTCAGGCATAAACAGCTGAATGACTTCATTGCTTGAGATGAATACCCCTATAAGCTGCATAAGTCTCAGTAGTCATCCATGACTGATTTTCATGAATGTGTCAGTTCTTTAGTATGTAAAGTACTACAGCTGCGGCAGTCAAATACATGTATAACTTTTGACTAGTTAACCCACCCTCCACTCTGTATGTAACTTTCAAACCTAAAATTTTGATGTAAGTTCAATAGAAGGAAAATTTTTCACTGCTGAATGGAGTTGGCTAGTGGGGTAAACTTATGTTAACTTTCAGAGCCTGGAGCCGCATGTTGAAACTGACCATTGGTCAGACCTGAAGTGTTGCATATTGGAGTGTTCAATTCAAGATAATGTGTTGTTTTTTTTAATAGCGTTTTATCATCTATCATGTACTGTGGTCACATTCAGCTCCCTAATAGATTGAACTTTGTCATGTGACATTATTATCTCAGAGGTAATACTTGTGCTCTCTGCACTAAATATGTGTAACTGTATTTATTTAAACAAGAAAGATAGTGTATGGCGTGACATCTGAGGTTGCAGAGAATGTGAATCAAAACAGATGTAAGAGTCATAATTTGCAAATATGAGAGATTGTGTATGAAGATGTGCAGAATAATTTAGCCTAATGCAACATATTTGTGCCACTGTAAGTAGTAATACACCAACTAAATAATTATAGATTGCAAGAGTGTAATGTTCAGCTGTGGTAACTTTTCCTATACTGATGTCAACAAAAGAATTAAAGAAAGGGATTTTTTTCCCCCATCGATAATGAGCATGCAATGGTTTCAAGGACAAACCGTCCAACTGTAAGAAGACCTACTATGTAAAGATATCTTACTACAGAAGACAACAGAAAAAAAAACGATCACTCGATCAATTTCAGTTCAATCTTTTCCATATTTAATCCATTAGTCTAATGCCCAGACAAAAGCTGCCTTATTCTGATGCATATTTCTGATAAGAGCAAACCTGATTTGAAATGGTCAAAATCCATGCAAAAATATAAATGCATTTACAATATTTACCATAAATATTTTTTGGTAAATTAGGAAGTGTTCTAAAGACTGGCTACCAGGTATCATATTTCAAATACAAATCTCTGGGAACTAAACACTTAAAACAGTTAATTATTCTGCCTCCTGTCAAATTGACACTCTTTTGTTACCACTAAAAACATGTTTTTTGTTTAATTTAAAAAACTGCCAAATTTCAGAGTTTGGCTGTTTGTTTCTGAGACTGTTAATTTTAGCTTTGTGATTTTAAATATTGTTGAATTGTTAACAGTTTCAAAATTAGTTCATACCATGTGTTCAGGATTTGGCTTTTGTTTACTCTTATCACAATACAAGAATGTACACCTATGTAACCTGCTTTCACCATGAATGCAGCTACCACAATCAAGCACTAGGCGTGTAGTAAGCAGGTAATGAATGTGTAAGTTGGGATAGTATATGTCACGGTGCAGTTTCTGTGTGCCTAGGGTATTTGTTTTTTTGTAGGTGTATGTAGCTTGTTCTGTTTGTTGGAGTTAAAGAGTAAGAATGACATTTGTTGAAGAGGGAGTGTTTGTATTTTAGTTTATGTGAAAGAGCATAAGTGTGAAGTCTCTATTGTTATAAAATGTGGTTGTCTATCTACATACATGCAAAAGAGAAATGGCTGAAAATATTTTGTACAATGTTTGTATAATCATGCCTTGTAAACTTGTTTTCATTACTGGCATCATTAATACCACAGGGATACAATTAATGTGATTTGATTGATTGTGGTAAGTTTTATGAGTATTTAGAGGAACACCAGACAAAAACAAAAAATGTTGAAACTGCAGAGTTTCTATTTGCATAACATGTATAAATAGATTTGTACGTGGATGTAAAATTTCCCAATGTGATGAGAGGTAGTCAGTGGTGTAGAAGTTTGTTGGTTATTTTTGTATTTTTTTTCTGATGAATTTCTGTAGCTGCACTCTTCAGAGATCTGGCCAGTTTTGTAACACGGTGGTGTCTTTTGTATTTGAAATGGGTGGGTAAATTAGTATATTAATTGTGAATATGTACATTGAAAATGTGGAAGTCAAGAGCCGTCTTAAGGCATGGGCAGAATGGGCAATTGGCCAGGGGTCCCTTGCATGCAAATTAACTTTGGTTTTTGAAACGCGGAAGAAAATCCTATTGTTTTGCCTAGGGGCCATATTGATGTTAAGACAGCCCTTGTGAAAGTGTGTGTAGTAATTGTATACATATATTAATGGTAGCAATCTTCCAGTGCTTGTAAATGCTTAATCAGAAGACAGGACAACTTTGTCGGTCAGTGCAAGAAGCGAGTATCTCCTTATTTATGACAGTGGAGATAATCACCTCTTGTACCGAGCTGACGGTTTGTCAGTTGTGTTGTAAACTTGGACCTACCCAATTCCGCCCATATATGTTAATCTCATCTCAAGAATATATCACTCACACGCAAACCATAGAATGGAATGTCTGAAGATAACTCTTATAACATCCGTCACAATATTTTGAAAGGTTAACATCATTCCTGTGTAGAGTGAGGTGTTGTATGGTTAGAAGATACAACCACTGTTCTAGTCATCACCTATTTAGTGGAGTAGTTATGTCACATTGACCGGGATTCTGTCTTAGAACAATATGTGGTACTGGTATATGGAGGTTGACCCCTGAATCCTGTCCTGGCACATCATTTACAGAAGTTCAGACATTGAACCGATGCTGCAGCCAGTAAAATGTCATGATCATTATGCCTGCAAGCAACTGACCTGACGGCATGACATTTCAGTATGAAAATGACCACTTCACATATTAATTTCAGTGAATTTCTCCACTTCTCACAGACTTTGTTACTGCCATCAAGATAGCTTTTTTTTTTTTTTATATTTATATATTAATTTTTATTCATATGGATAGTATTTGACTTCTGCAGATGAAGCTGTTATGGCAACACAGAAACACCATAGAGAAGTGGGAGAGAAAATCTGTTCAAACATCGCATTTTAATTTTACACACGCCCTGAATCTCCCTGCTGTAGGTTCATAGACCACTGCTGAGTGATGAAGGTGTGCATGTAATTCACCAAATTTTTTTTTTTTCTTAAAATTATTTGAGTATGAACCAACTTCAAGAATAAACAATAATTTCTGTTTGATGATTCTAAAACAAAAATTGTAAATTTATAAAATGAGTTTCTGATTAAGTTAGCACTTTGGTAACATGCCTGAGTTTCATTCAGATAAGATGGAACTTTGTTTATTCCAAGACCTGAAATACAGCATTCATTGGTGTCAGTTCACAGAGAGCTGTAAAAATTGCCTGCCGCAAATATTTACATATTGCCCATAGATCTTAAGCTGAAGTTCCCTGATCTAGAAATGAGCCAAGAGTGAAGACTGAGGGTCGACTGGTCCATGGTGAAATTTATGATTCTTTAGCCTTATGGATAGAAAATTAATGATCCTTGATGCACAGGTAAATGATAGCCATTGAAAATTGAGTTCAGTCATGACCGCAAAGTTTTTGTGTATGAGAGATTGATTTATTGTATTATGTGAGTTTTGTGCATTTATTAGCAAATGATCAAGCATTGCAAAGATTGGATTCAGTGGTGATTTGAGCATATTTTTACTTTCAGCATTGTACCAATGATATGAAGAATGAACATGCTTTACTCAAATTACTGCAATGTAAAAGTTCTTGAGTGAGAGTGTTTAAATCCTAGGAATTGTAGTGTACAGGTTTGTGCATAGATGTTATTAGAACTTTATTTTGTAAGTTAACCTTATTTAATGAAATGTCCTTCAGTTAGCTTGTGAAGGGTATGAAACGGCTTTACCTTTATGTGTATCTGATGTAGTTTTACTTATTAAACTGTCTGTGATTTGTTTCTTACAATAAATTTCATATGTCTGACCAAACTGTGGCTTCTCCTTTCATGTGTCATGTTGCACTTTTAACTTTTCCATATTACTGCACTTGTCTCTGAGAGTGAGACATTATGTGTCAGGACAGATGCTAGATAATGGAATACAAATTTGTGACAATAATTCGTCAATTTAAGGTGCATTGTCCAGGTTTGGACTGAGTACGCAATGAAGCAAAACGTTTTCACTGCCCACCATGATGAATCTTCTGTGGAAATACCTGTAATTCGCGTGTTTATGTAATGCTTTGTAAATTCAGTGGCAGAGTATGATTTGAACTGCGACAAACAATAAAATGAAGTAAAAATGTTGCAAAAAGAAATTGCATGTTGCAGAGCTTCACTTTATATGAAATAACACAGAAATGATACAATAAATCATATAGGAAAAGGAAGGATAATAAAATGAGTCTCCCACAGTCAGGCCAAGGAATTCATCACAGAAGTTAGAACATCACAATACACACAATGTTGTGCCAGTCGTTACTAGGCAGCTTGTACGTTGTGTAGGATAGTGTAAGATATGTTTATGACACTGTTTAGCAGGCATTTTATACAGGGTGATTAAAAAAGAATGAACCGATGTTATGAGCAATGCTCATAAAATCGGTTCATTCTTTTTTAATCACCTTTTATAATTGAAACACACTTATTTCTCGGAGAAAGGACGTAGCATTTTACCTGGCTTCCAATCACATTTTTCAACAGCTCTCATGATGGATATTACAGGATGTAGCAATTTTGCAGTTTTAATATGAAGATTTCACATGTCGTGGATACACAATAAAGTTTCTATACGTACACACAGTATATATATTCATCAACATTGGAGATGTGTTTCAGTTGAAATTGCCGTAGTTATCTTTAATGAACAGATCTGATTAGCCATTACAACAAGTGGATAAGTTACAATAAAAATTAGTGCACAGAACAAAAGTATAAAACATGTTTTTTAACAGAACACCCATAATTTTGTTTCCCCAACTGATGTGATGTTGTTCTTAGGAAGCATTTTAACTCTTTAGTGAACAAAACAAGTGTAAGTTTCACCCATGAAATCATTCTCTATTATAAATTAAACACCGGAACTTTCCATGAATAAATAGACAGTGCCATATCTCCCATCATAGTTTTAGGTAATGAGAAGTTAACTTTGAACATGTGTAGTATTATAGCTGATGTTCATTGATATTTCATTCCTGACAACTCAGAAATCATACTGCAAAATAAAAAATTAAATTCTACACTCTGCCAAACAAGTTCTGACAGTCACTGTTTAAAGCAGAGAGTGAAGTTGTAGTACCGGTGTAACAGGCCAAAATATACCCCCCGCCCAGACTATACCCGGGGTTAAACTGGCCTAGCCCAGAATATACCCCGGGGTATATTCTGGGCTAGGCCAGTTTATACCCCGGGGTTACTTTGGGCTAGGCCAGACTATACCCCCCCAGTCCAGATTATACCCCCTACTTTTTTTTAAAAAAACAAGTCAAGACCACAGTTTATTTCAGTCTGTTTTTCATCACTGTCATCAGATATCATATTAATACAAACATGAACACATTCTTGACACCAACAAGTCATAATGCAATTTAGAGAAAATAATAATAACAGTTTATTTCAGTCTTAGTTTACTTTGGTGTACATACATACATTCTCGACTCCTGTAAATCATGATACATTTTAGAAGGAACAAACATGCATTAAAATGCATTGATGTACAAAAGAGTTGAGTATCCATTCAAACTGACATGATTAGACTTCCGCATTAATTTCACTCGTGTGTGTTGATGATATTATTATTATTATTATTATTATTTTGATAGTTGGTTGGCCATGTGTAAAACATGCATTGTATCTTTTGTTACAACGATGTAGAGAGAAAAGGCCAGAAAAGAACACACAGAAAAAAAAAAAAAAAAACATAATGATAATCCAACTGACAGATAGTGCAATTCCATCATCCAGCAGACATAAAACTAAATAGGCACTAAATGTTGCGACTGATGAACTCCACCTGTCCAGATCCACTTGAAACGTTACAGAATGCTAACCAGTAACAATGATAACAATAAGAACACGAAATCATGTTATTTACTCTTGAAAATATAGAGAAATATCAATATCAGAATCATCATCATCATCTTGGAAATTGCAAAGATATGAGAGGGAGTGTAAAAATGGCAGCGTAGGCCTACAAATCATTCTAGAATTTATAAGCAGCAATGTATGTGTATCAACTGTATATAAAAAACGTGTTAAATCTTTTCAAATATTCAAGTAAAACTGGACAGAAAGCTTTAGTGAAATAGCCTTGACAGTTGTGTAAGCCAACAGAGTAAGTCCACAGAGACAAAAGTAGTGCGTTGTAAAAGGTAATTAGATCTATAGCATGTTGAGGCAAAATTCAATGGATCGTGTTACATTAACAGTATTTCTTGTTAGTGAGTATCATTCTTTGATAGGTTATTTGTAGAACATTTCATGCACATTACGGTTTAAGATACTGGATTAGTTTGCAAGGCTTTTGAAAGATTGAACCTATGTGTAAAAGTGAATAAGGGTATGTCACTCGCGAGTGAAATAATAATAATTTAAAAAAAGACCTTGTCCGTCTTTACCTTCCTCAGCTTAACACGTCCCTTGCCAAGGGATTTAACAACTGTGTATTTGTACACAAAAAAATATTTAAAATGACTTCATTTTTATGAGTCCGTTAATTATTTCATCCATTGGGACTAAGTGTATGTCAGTGCCAAACAAACAGTACCGTTCAAATTTTACTCAATGGCAACCAACTACAAAAACAACTACAACATGCCAACGAACGTGAGTGAAACTAATCCAGTGCCTTAAACCATGAGCTACATAAAATGTATAAATTTCTACAAATACGCTATCAAAGAATTTACTAATAAGACATGTTCATGCAACATGATCCATCGAATTTTTGCCATAACATACTGTAATTACTTTCTGCAATGCACTGTTATCTCAGTGGATTTAATCTGTCATTTTACCTGACTATCAAAGCTACTTCGCTAAAGCTTTCAGTCCAGTCCTACTTGAATAGTTGAAAAGATTTAACACATTTTTTTTTACATGTACTTGGTATATACACACATATATTATTGCTGCTTATAGATTCTAGAATGATGTGTAGGTCATTTTTATATTCCCTATTATCTTTGTATTATTCCAAGATGATGGTGATTCTGATATTGATTATATTCTCTTTATTTTCAAGAGTAAATAAGATGATTTGGTGTTCTTATTGTTATTATTGTATATTACTGGTTAGCTTTCTGTAACGTTTCAAGTGGATCTGGACAGGTTAAATTCATTATGTGAAACAATTTTAGTATGTATAAGATAAGATAAGATAAGATAAGATAAGATAAGATAAGATAAGATATGACTTTATTATCCTGTTTCCAGGAAATTTGTTGTCACAGCAGCAGTAACAGTACAACAGCAAATACAGTATCTAAGACCTACAAGTCTTTAATGCCTACAGCACACATGCACATTGCTCACACAACATTACCAACAAGTAAGAACATGGCTCATTTAGTTATGTGTGAAGTATTTAATGTCTGCTGGATGATGGAATTGCACCATCTGCCAGTTCAGTTGTTAAAATGTTGTTGTTGTTTTTTTCTCTATGTATTCTTTCCTGGTCTTTCTCTCTGCATCAGTGTAACTTTGTATGTAGATCTAATTGTTCCGACAGATCAAGCACATTTCTGATTTTCAAAAATTAAAATAAGATTCAGAACTTTACACTTATGAGTCTTATAATTAGTTCATACCTTGCCACTAAGTATATGTTAGTGGTGCCAAACAAAAAAATTACAATACATGTTTAACTCATGGACAACTAGTTATAAAAAAAACCAAAACAATAATAATACCAACGGACACAAGTAAAATTAGTGTTAAAGTTTAATTATATCAGTTTCAAGGGATTTTCAATCCTTTTGTATATCAATGCTTTTTAAGCATGTTTATTTCCTTTTAAATTTATCATAATTTACAAGAGTCAAAAATGTATGCTTCAATATGATACCTGTTGACAGTGATAATGGACAATTCAAACTAAAGTTGAAATAAACTGCGGTCTTGACTTGTTTTTAAAAAAAAGTAGGGGGTATAATCTGGACTGGGGGGGTATAGTCTGGCCTAGCCCAAAGTAAACCCCGGGGTATAAACTGGCCTAGCCCAGAATATACCCCGGGGTATATTCTGGGCTAGGCCAGTTTAACCCCGGGTATAGTCTGGCGGGGGTATAATCTGGCCTGCTACACCGGTAGTCCACAGACTAATAAATCAACCAGACTGGAAAGACAAGCTTCGGGCTGTGTCGTTTTTTACAGAAGTTAATGAGATGCGGCCGTATAACCAACGTGGCCGCCGCTCGGGAAATTCCGATTCTAGTTCTATCTGCAGTAGAAATTTCTTTTTATTTGTCAAGATTGGTTGTACATATATTAATAATGCATTAACTTGCCTATCCTTTCATTTTATTGTCTCCAGCTGCCTTTTTTTTTATTGTTATAAATGATGACCGTATGGACTTTTAGCGACCGCTGCATTGTAGCTTTGCTGAAGCGTCGGTCGCAACCGTAAACCTAATGTGGCGGATGGTTCATGACCTTTTGCTGTTTTGTGACGTTACACAATGGGCTCATCCAGTCTGGGTATTTTATTAGTCTGTACGGTAGTCCTAATTACTTACATGTATTGAAGTGTTTAAATATTGGCACGTTGAGAAGCTACTGGTGTATCAAGGAGTTTGAAGTAAGGAGTAGTCTATACGGTGCATAATGTGTTCACTACATGAAACCTTTGAAGCTCACCAAACTGTAGCTGGATAATACTTCAAATCACCTTTGCGATACAATCCTATAAGAAGCTCATTTCAAATCATAGGTCTGCCAAAGTTAAACACTCTTAATGAATGTAAATACAGGGCCTCAACAGCTTGAGAATGGGTGTAAACTTCATCACAGATTCTCATGTTGGACAAATGCACAATAGACAGCAGTGAGTCATACTTTATACAAACTCACAATGCTGTACGGAATTTTTCTAGGTAAAAAGTTACAACAGTTGTGAAGGACAGATATGCAACTGTTTGACAACAGTTATGATCACAGGTATAATTACTGCTTTCATCCCAATATAAATTATGATATATTTCTATCACCATACATGTAAATATTAAGAAGTCAAGTAAATGAGGCACAGCATCACCAGTGAGAGGCATCAGAAAACAAACACTTCACTACAGCACTTCAGGAGATGAAATACTGTAACCACCTTCTTTTACCGTCTCCCATCAAGATTTGTAATTAGCCTTGAACTCCAGACAGAATGTAAATGTTACTTCTTTGTACATTTCCACTGTCGACTTGAGACAGAGCCTGGATTATATAGCATATAGTTATTTTTTCTCTCTGTCCTTTCCTCCAGTTCTCCTCCTTCTTGTCCTCATTCCTATCTATTTCTCCTTCTTGTCTCTCATTCTCACCTTCCTAGAGCACAGCTCCATCTTTCCTTTCTTATCATCACCTCCCACATCCTCTTCAAACTTTTTAGCTTACAACTGTTTCTCCATTCTGAAATCTTCCATTTCTTTCATTCACATTCCAGGGAAATTACAGATATTTAAAGTGTCACTGTGGTCTATTCTTATATAAAACATCCATAATGATTTTTCCACTAGTAAGACATATCTCTCGATCTACAGCCTGTAACTCAATTAGTGCAGAAAGGTATCCTGGATTTGGGAATTAATTTTTTTAAAGTTTTTGTTAACAGCAGTTTGCAACTTGTCTGCTGACAGTAGTATAAGTTACAAGCAAGTGGAAGACAAATGTTCAGTATTGTTAAAATCATTGACTGTTATTATTAAAGATGCATCAAATGAAAGTCAGACTTAAGTGATGGTAGCCATTGCAGTTAATGTCAGTAACTCACGTTTTACCTGAATTTAGTAAAAATTAAAATTCATGTTTTTAACACAGTTTTTTTGAGATTATTCACATCTTTTGCTATCTGTCTTTCTCGTCCTAAACTGCAGACACCTCTTCGGTGAATTCTTTTTTTCCTGGAACTATAGATATCCTGCATGTCACTCTCTCTCTCTCTTTCATTCTATCTTCTTTCATACCTCCACTATATGGTCATCTTTATTTCTCATTCATACACACTGAGATCATTGAAACAGGACTTTCTTCATCATAGGCTCTTAGCAAAATCCACAACTGCGTGACAGGCCTTTTCATAATCTGCTGGTATTGACTCTGTGTGGACAACTTTCTTGGAAACGATGGTGGCCAGGTATTTGTTCATTTGTGGGAATGTGGTCAAATTTGCAGCTTTGTCTATCAACTGGCCAACACGTAGAGATAAATGACTCTCTGGAGAGAAACAACAAACAAATATAAAACTAACTGCACCTGTAAATCAAACTTTTAATGTTTAACCAAAGTTATGAAATGCTGCACAAGATACCACATTGAAGCCATGGAGGAAATATTTAAAACAAACAAAATCAAGACAGGAAACAAATGCATGTACTAAAACTAACAGCATCGGTAAATCAGTTAAGTGTTAAGAAATACTAAACAACTCACTACAGTGTACATTGAAGCCAGGGAGTAGACCTTCAAAAGAAATGAGATTAGAGTTTAAAAGAATTAACATCTTTGATGGGGAAACAGAACAAAAACACAAAAGTAAAAAATAAATTCATTATGAAAATATAATAAAAATATATATTATTACCGCTTCCCCCAAACGTTCAAGTTTTGATTGTCCAAATTTTTATAAGCTCCTTCTTAAACTTCAGACAACCTCGCTCTAGTACCCTAGCTAAGGTGCACTGTTCACCTCTTTTTCAACTAGCTCAAAAAGATGGGGCGAGGGGAGTGTCATGAAGTTTCATCATCCAAAGGATCACCAGTAGGGCCTATGTTGTTTCAGCCCCTTTCAACTGTAGCACTCTCTTATCTTCCCTGTTTGCACATATTCTGAACACAGTGAGATTTCCCAGCCAACATTCATATCTCGATGCAGTGTTGATTTGTAAAGGACTGCCATGGGGTTGGTAGGATTACTGTAGGGGTAGATTTCCTACAAAAACTTGACAGTGGTATGACGTAAGAAACTTGAGGTCAATCTTATATAGTCAGATTGACGCAGGATTGCTGGCTGGGATCCCCTATTTCTATTACATACATGCAGCATGCAAAGACTGCCCACACTTTAATTGATTTCATAAACTGAACTAACGTACGAAAAGTTTGCAATGGATGTAGTAATGTCAACATTTACATGATGGTCCTTAAATCCTAAACTCAGTCCTACAGTAACTTTTGTTGGTGTGGACAGAAACTCTCAAACTCTATCCAGTTTCAAATTTAGGGGTGGTTCAAAGATATTTCTTCTTCAACTCAATATGAACACAAGACATAACATATACATTAAAGTATAGGAAAATCAATGAATCAGGATGGGATTCAGTATTTTGAAAAGTTGGCTTAGATATTAGTGTTGGAAAATCGGTGCCCACTCGAGCTGAATATTCGGCTTTCCGTAGCGAAGCAAAAACCGAAAGCTGCATATTCAGCTTACCATAGCAAAGGAGCTAAACTTCCTCTAAACAAATGAAATAAAGAAAATTAGAGTTATTTTTCTTACCATTTGGCTCCAGAACAGGCAGAATGTTATCCACAAACTTTCCATAGTGAGCTGTGCCAGCTACTATGGTCACTGCCTTGGAATCACCATATTGTTGAGCTACATAGTGCCCAACAGCTGTATGAGGATCCATTAGGTAACCTGGAACAAAAAGGTCACATGACCAATCACAAGAGGAGATGACAAAAGTAGTACATGTAGATTTTGACTGACACATGAGCTGGTGAGGTCGAAATAGGAAATACAGTTATGGTCGGAGGAATGTGGTCACATAGGTAGATGATATTTAAGGCCTTAAAGCTAAAGAGATCTTTTCTCACAAGATCTTTAATACTTGACTAACTAGGGATGCTCTTTGAGAAAATGTTACAGTCCATTTATTTGTGCTTGTAGCTTTTTTTCTTTTCAAATTTCTGGCACTTTAGATGTGTATCAAATTTTCTGGGCACACTGAATAGTATTGATGAGAACTGCTCAAATGAATGAACCTCAAAGTTATAAGGAATAAAATTATGGACATAAAGATTCAATCTTTGAAATGAAGATTACCTGTTCTACTGAAGACATTGAGTAATGTTTCATTTGTATTTTCCTCATTAGAAAACCCTGCAGTGAAGTGTTGCTGAAGTGAAGCCATGATCTGCAATTGATAGTCACAATTTTACTAACTTACTTATTTCCCTAAGTGCACAAGAATTTGATTAGCACAAATTCTTATAAAGATTTAAAAAACTTGTTACAAATCCTCAGACAGAAAGTATCATCAATAATCCCGATATCTTACAAATTTTTAAAATTCTATGGTTTTCAACAAAAAAAAAGGAAATAGAGAGAGAGAAAGACAGTAACTAATGTCACAGCTGTTCATAATAATGAATGAATATGTAATTCTAGGGAAAAAAAAGTCTGTGATTACCAAGGACTACAAATTACCAAACCACTGATTCTGTGAAGAATGTTGTTACAAGTACGTACCATACATCCCTGAAGTTTTTTGCGCTAGGGGTACATACTAGGGGTAAAGCCTTCTGTGACTCCAGAGCTAATGAGCTCCACCGGAAATGTCCCTCACAATATCTTTTTATCTTCCTCCTATTTTTGAGTTAAAAGGCTAGGGATTTGATAAGATTTGGGGTTGAGGATAAGGATGGGGTTAAGGATAGTATGTTTAGCCTATGTATGAGCCACTGGCGCAAAACACTTGGGGTGCGCACGTCCTTATAATATCAGCCTTCTGTCAAAAAGATAAAACTTCATTCTAGACTCATAATACTTTATAATAGATAATAATGATATGCTAGTAATGTGAAGAACAAAGAAATATAAAGCTGCACAGTCTGAGATCGTAATTATTGTCTGTGTTGTCTCTACCTTTATTTTCACACTTATATAAAACCACACTTTATGGCAAGAGCCACCATTTTCTATATCTGTTCTACAGATAAATTTATCCTCTAGAATTGTTGTTATGATATTTGAATTGTACGATTAACAGACTTCACAAATCACTGTTCCGAAAACAAAAAAAATTAGAAACAGAATAGGCACTTTACTTTTTCTGATACTTCGGCTCGTCCTTTCTCCACAACATCTGTATAGAAATCATTCACTATCGATGGATCTTCACCAGACAGATGGTACAACAGGCGTTCGAGATTGGAAGATTTGATGATGTCAATGGAGGGTGAGATAGTTCTCTGCAAAATTTATTTAAAGGGTTTTTGTGTGAGTTGGTCACCAGGAATCCTTTCTTGATCAAACTAACAGTGTTCAAAGATTTTATTTAATGGGAGAAATCTGTTTCCAAGAGATTTAAAGTTAATAGCAAACTGAATTTATTCAAGTTTCATGAAATAATCTGCTCACACAAGGACTCAGCTGTAAGATTTACTTGGTCATATTTTATTGGTGTCAGAATGCAAAGTGTTTTACATTTCTTATAGCTGCCCAAAACCAATCAATTAAAGAAATTAACACTTCAATGCCATTTTTTCTTCTTTTTTTTTGTTGATGACCTTATGTACCATATTTGGATTAAACAGTAATAATTACAGTGATGATAACTTGCTAATTTGGAGAATTAAATATATAGAGGTGGAGAAAAATGTCAAGTATATGTAAAGCAGCTGATAATTTATTCAATATCTAATACATATAGTTCTGTGAGTATTCACCTGTAAAGTGTAAGCCGAAGGATTGTAGACTCCTGTATGCATAAAATCAGTTAAAATGCTGTTGCAGTTTGAGGCGCAAATTAATTTCCTGATGGGAAATCCCATTTCCTTAGAAGAAGAATAAAATACACACCATTTTATTCAAAGTGACAACACATAGGTTCGTTCTTCATAGCAATTATGTTTCTTACAAAAAAAACTGACTTGCCTGTTTGGAAACATACTTAACCTATGAAGCATTAATGTCATCTCTTTTCCATTCTTTTGTTCTTTTTGTTTTCCCAGAGTTGAGGTGTTTTATTAACAGTTAAATTTCTAAAAACAAAAAACAAAAAAAACCTTGGCTAATTCATAAGAGATAGACCATCAGAAAACAAAGAAAAATCAGTGAAAAAAACAAAAAACAAGACAGAATGCAGACTGGGATCGGCCCAAGAACTTCTGCTGTCATGGTGAAGGTTCTTAGAATGAGCTGTTGTGCAGAATATATCAATAAAACAGTGGCTCCCTCCCCAGTCAGTTGTATGAATTCATTCAAAGTCAAAAATACTCAACAATCACATTCATTAATTATTTTGGTAAGCAAGGGAGACAAATCATCAACTGAACTTTTGTAGCCACTTTACCACCTTATATTGGTTAGGACTACCATTCAATGTTTCTCTATCGAGTAGGGTCTACTGTACAGAAAGTGTTCTATGTATCTCATACTGTATTTATTGATAGCAGGGTAAATTGTTAACACTAAACAGGCTTGAAATGAAATTTCTGCAAATGAGAAGGCAAATAAAAAGCATTTTTTTAATTTATAAAGTGCTACTGAAGTATTACTAACTTTGCAATAGAAGGCACTGAGGGTGTTTCCAAAATTACCAGTTGGTATACAAAGGTCAATGCTGTCACCAAGGGAAATGCGGCCATCTCTCACAAGATTCAGATAGGCAGTGGCATGGTACAAGATTTGGGGTAGGAGGCGGCCCCAGTTGATGGAATTTGCAGCACTGGCAAAGCATTATGATTATATTGTCTCAAAATAATCACCTCAGAAATGCATATCAAAGACACAAAGTTGAAATTGTAGTATTAATAATATATAGCATATTGATTTTGAATTGTGATTCTAAACAAAATGTAATCATATTAAATATATAAAAGTTTGGAAAAAATCTGATAATCTTGAACCCAGACTAAAACATCTTAAAATGTCAGCAAGATTGTTTTTTAAATCAAAGAATACCAGAAGTTAGAATTACAACAGACAAACAAAACTGCCAAATCAGAAATTATGATATTTTCATATAGTGACAACTATACCTTGCACTGAAAAATTTCCATGAACATGCAATAGGACTAGAATTTTAAAGTACATGTATTAGACTTTCTTCATCATGATGTCAGCAGTGAAAACTAAGCATGGTAAGTGTATCTGTCTGCCACAACAGATCTAAACTTTCCTACCTCAATCTGCAGTTTCCCAACGTTTCTTTGACCTTTGGATCTCCAAATATCTTCTTCACAGTTTGTTGACAGAAGTCAAAATCCCCATCCACACCTGTGAATGTTTGTTGGCTTGTCTTGTTACTTCTCATGTAAATCAGACAAAAGCTTATTTGCTCCCTGTTACAAACAATTGTGCAGTTCAGAATTTTAATTATGTTAATTTTTACATGGATGATTAAGAGAAATCTCTAAATGGCAATAAAGAAATAATTTTTCACATCTCATCATCTATCTTCTTAAAACAGTAAAGTTTCCAATATCCACTTTCATTACCAATATAAAATAAATATACAACAAGTTGTCCATAATTATGCTTTACAGTTGTGTTTCATTTGTGTTCAGTCCGTAAATCAGTTATCTTTCGTACCAGTAAAATGATGAATGAACTAACATCTTAAATCAAAATTATCTATGTTAGACTTCAAACAAATTACTTCTCTGTGGCATTTACAGATGGCTTTTATATTCTGAATAATTGAAGTTGTTAACATTTTAATATTATATATATTGGACAGTTTATTAGTATCCTGAACTGCACACGGTAAATGTTGAGGGTTTCATGTATTTCAGTGCAACATAGCATTCCATGGTATTTGGGTAAAGGAGGATATCTGACAATGATGTAACTCTGTACAATAATAGCTTAACACCAGCCCTGACAAATGTTTAAGTTTTCACCGTGCCATGTGTTAACTCAAGTATTCATGTGGTTTTCAATTAAAAAATACAAGTCTCCCTGGGGTGAAAACTTGTGGGATGCATTGAAATAATGCTGATTCTGCAAATTATATTTATAATACTTGTTGCAGTGTGCCACTGTGATGTTACTGTGGGCCATGTTGCTACCGTGGGCCTGTACAAGCACAGCTGCTGCCAGTATTTAAAAATCAATCATTATTTTATTTCTGATTACAATCTTAAGTTATACAGTGCATGGCACCTCATCAGATTACAATAAGACTGCTTGCAATTGCAAAAACATAAATGCAGCATGAAATAACTAAAGATAAAACGGTTAATATTTTGATTTTACCAGTTTCAGTGTGTAGTTATCAATACCATTACCAATGACAAACAGCCTCCATCAATTTAACAGTGTAAATTTTTGAGTACTAACTGTGTGGCATTTCTCAAGTCCATTCACTATTCAGGAAACAGTCCAAGTAACAACCAAAAAAAAAAAGAAACCCCTTCGGGCCTTCAAGGCAAGCATTACACATACAACACAAACCTTTCTGAATTACATGAACTATCGAAGTTTTTTGTTTGTTTTGTGCATATTATGGCTCACAGAAAACTTCATTGTCAGTAAATTCTTCTCTCAGTAACAATTTCAATCCTACCTATCACTTTGATGCCACTGCCATCCACGATTGTGGTCTGTCTTTTCTGAATCTCACTTATGTTGTGAGTAGGGTACAATACCATCACCCCAACCTTTGCACCACCTGTGAACAAAGTAATGCCATACATTTTTAATGTACATCCATAGTGATTTTAGGACAAACTGTTCAGCATCCTGTTAGAGTACTTTTAAATTAAGTATTTTTTGCTCTGCAAATGTGTAAAGCTGAACTTTAATTATTTCATCAATCCAAATCATCATATGCTAATAACTTAGCTCTTCAATAAACAAACATGTAAACAAGTAAACAACTGACAAGTGATATCCATGGATTTTTATATCATTCCACAACATGACAGTACATAGAAATGTAAGCTAAATAGATATGTATAAAACCTTTGTAAAATGTTATGCCTTATGAGTGTGACTAAATGTCATCCTCCTTATGGAATATTTTCAATATGTATGGTAAAACTGTGAGAACTGTGGGTAAATGGCTTTGTTAATATCACAGGGAGATAAAAGAAACATACCAGTATGTCTGCTGAATCCATCTAAAGTTGCACTACCAGTGTCTCCTGAAGTTGCTGTGAGGATGAGATACCTAAAGGAAAAAGAATATATTCAAAAGTATTTATCAAAAAGAGTTGGACCATAATTGTAAGATATTATAAAAACATTTGTGGTTTTTGCATACAGTGTCTGGCCCGTTTCATCAGGATTCCAGACTGTGAACTTTTTTTTTTTTTTTTTGGTCTTCTCCCATGTATTTTTCAATTTTGCAGATGCTGCAGATCTCATTCATACCCACCTGTTACTAGAAAACTCACTTATCTCATTCTGCCAACCTATTCACAAGATACTCATTCTACACTGCAAACCATATATACATATTTATCTCACACTTGAAACTTTAAAATTCACTCATACTCATCCAACACTGTAAACATCTCTCATCCCCATAACTGCAAACCTCACTCATCCCCATCTCACACTGAAAACCTTACTCATCCCATACTGCAATTAAACCACATTTATCCCATGTTGAAAACAGCATAAAAACACACAAAACTAACTTGGAACCTGGCTCTGCTTGTTTCATCGCTTTGGTGAAGAATCGCGGCATCAGTTGCAGTGCCCAGTCCTTGAACGAGGCTGTCGGACCATGAAACAACTCCTGGGTGAAAATTTTCCCATGAAGATAGGAAACTGGAGCCAAATCTGGACTAAATAACAATTTTACAAAACAAAACATGCTTGAGAAAAATTAATGTATCACATTTTACAGTCTCTGTTAGGAATTTTGTTTGTTTATTCACATCAAGTTTAAAGTGAGACCATCACTGACACGATTGAAAATTTTCACGCCCATGTTTCATAACAAACATTATGAGTCTCTTTTTACATGGACAAAGACTGCTTCATTTGGACTTCATTTGGACTTCATATCAGGCCAGCATCTGGTTAGCTATCACTCTATTTTTTTACTATTTTATTTTATTACTTTATTTGCCCCCCCCCCCCCCCCCCCCCAACCAGAATGATGGAGGTGGGATACCAGCAGGACGAGAGGAGAATGTGCAACAGGGCCGGACAAGTCCAACAAATACGGAATCAGCTGACCACAAAAGAAGGTAACTAACTGCATTGCTCATCTCACCAAATTGGCACTAGTCATAATATTCTCTTGCTTGTTTCTGATCTGCAGAATTCCTTTGATGCAGAGTCATTTCCTGTTCAAAATGGACCAAATTCTAATTTTCTTTTTAGTTCTGTGGATACACCGTCATTTCTTGTGCAAAAATGTAAAATTTTTCCCTTTCATTTTTCAAATCCGCATACTTTTTAAATAGATCTGTAGTGTAGGACTTGTTGATGTAACTTCGGAGTTCCTGCGGAGAGATATCCAAAGGATGTATCCAGGTTTCTAATATCCTCAATGCCCTCTCCTTGTAGTCCAGAGGAACCAATCTTTGAATATCCTTGAGTGAAAATTTTGGCCTTTCCTGAGGTTTCACATACAAGCCTCCATCTGGTGCAAGTCCTGGTGGTGAATGAATTCAAATCATTTATGTAGTTCAACTTGGAGTTTTGAGTCACTACAGTGATATTACTTTCAATGAATTATGTTTGAAGTAACTCCATTCATAATAACTCCTGTTTCTGCCTCAGCTTTCTTCAATATGTTGCAGTATCCTTGATCCTATGATTTTCTGATACAAAAAAGGTTACTAGGACAGCTCCATTACAAGTTAAAATTAAAGTTTCATTGAAACTGAATGATGTTCCTTTTTGGTCTCAGAGGTTTGATGATGAGAGCAGATGAAATGTTTGTTAATGTGTGTGAGTGGGAGCATGGTGAATTGATCTTATGGACTTGCCTTTTAGAGAGTTTTTGTACATGAACTTCTGTTGCAGCGATGCAATACTGGAGGAAAGCCAGTGATTACTGAAAACCAAAACTTGCAATAATGCTACTGTGTCCATAACATTATGCAGTAATTTCTCAATATTTGTATTGGAGTCTGAATATTTTTCATAAATATCTCTTTATGTCCTTCTTGAAATGATCACTGTGCAGAGACAGTATTTGACAAAAGAAGATTGACTTTAACGTACCTTGAAGAACTGTATCCAGAAAGTAAACACTTTTTGTATCTGCAGATGCTCGAGTGGAAACATAACCTGGGTCATTCTCAAATTTATGCACAGCCTCTACCACTTTCTGGGCCACTTGCTCTTCAGTTTCATTTGCATGAATCAGCACTCGAATGTCATACCTGACAACAAATGTAGAAAATAAACCTGTCATGTCATTTCCAGGACTAATAATATCTTATAAATCTGCGAGCAGAAAATGAATACTGAATGAAGATTCACAGATTTGTTCATGAATTTATGGGTCTTTTCAAAAAAATGTAGAACTTTAACCATGTCATTTTTTGAAAAAAATATTTCGACTGAGAATCTCCAAATTTTCTGTGCTTAATTAAGTGTGTCTCCACCTTCAGGATGTAAAATATCTTAGCTTAATCCTGATAAACATTAGTGATATCGGCCGCTGATGATAGGCCACCCTATGCTGTTTTCCTTTCCGTTACCAACACATAATGGGCCACTAGCTTGGTGATTTGACCAAAAAGTGTTTTTTTTTTGTTTTGATCCTTCTGGACAGTCAAGAAACATGGTTCAGAACCATTAAAAGTCCGTTTTTCTTCTTAGTGGGTTTTTGATACACATTATAAGTGCCAGTTTATGAGAAGAGAGAAAAAGTGACGAGAATTATTTATCATAACTCTTGGACTCCATTACTGTAGAAGGATTTGATCATATGTGCAGAGAGACATCTTGATGGGCTACTGTTCCCACCCAAGAAAACAAATACTGAATGAAAATATTTTCCACAGTGGCCCATTAAAGTGTCGGTAACGGAGAGGAAAACTGGTCACGGAAAAGAAATCTGGGTAACAGAAAGGGAACCTGGGTAACGGAAAGGAAAAATGAAGTAACGAAGCAAAACCAAATAAACAATTAATTACACATTAAATTATTAATACACAGCTAACCTTTTTTTTATTAAATGCTGAACAGCAAAACAAACCAAATCAGTATTCATGGTGAACTTCCAACTCATGAGCAAAATATGATTTACATAATATACATGTACTAAAGAATAGGTAGTTGTTAACTTCTTACAGCTGGTTAAAACATCGTACAGCCATGATTCATACATTTAAAAAAACAAATTTTTTAAAAAGAATTTAATTAGTAAAACATTGCCCTCTGATCAGAAAGCAAAAGAATTGACAGAGTGTATGTTTCAAGAGCCTTGATTGAGTACATGGCATCTGCAAGAAATTTCATGTTGGAACAAATCTTGCACATGCAAGTTTGTCTCTCTGAGTCTTTTGGCCGCACAACCAAAAAGGCTTACATTTGTAAAACGACACAAATTTCATCTTGGTCTCTGGATTTTCTGATTGAAATTTCTTGTGGAGGTTGTACATGGTGTCTGTCAAGTGTCTTTTTTGTTCCTTGATCCTTTTTCTGGTGATCGTGTTTTTCTTCCCTGGGAGAATTTTCGAAATGTCGTTTTTCAGGAAGAACTCCAACACCAAGTTCTTTTCTCTGGAACACACAGTCCCTCTTTTCGAGTACGGGCGTGGATTGCAGATCCTGAAATCACGTCTAAATTTTTGTTGGAACTTGTATTTATGCAGACACAGACAAAGACGACTTTTATGAACAACTCCAGGGGGAAATGGACATGACGCCACGGCATGATCTCATCATTATCATGGGAGACCTCAATGCTAAGGTAGGTAAAGATGATATAAATTATGAAAGAGTAATGGGAAAACATGGAACTGGAACAAGGAATGACAATGGAGAAAGGCTTGTGGATTTTTGTGCCTTGAACAACTTAGTCATCGGAGGGACCCTTTTCACACACAGAGAAATTCACAAACTCACATGGAATTCTCCAAATGGAAGAGACAAGAACCAAATAGACCATTTGATGATCAACGGTATGTGGAGACGATCCCTTCTAGATGTGAAAGTGAAAAGAGGAGCTGACGTAGCCAGCGACCACCATCTAGTGGCAGCACTTATCAAAATTAAACTGAACAAGATCGCAATCAAGACATCAAAGCAAAGACACCTTAATATTCAGAAACTGAGAGATGCAAGTGTTAGAAATGCCTTCAACATACAAGTCAAGAACCGATTCCAGGCTCTACGAGAGTCTGATAAGAACAACCCTAATGAAAGAGGAATCGATTCAGAGTGGAAAAGAGTAACTACAGTGTACACAGAGAGCAGTGTAGCCTGCCTTGGATTTAATGAGAAAGGGAAAAGCAAGGAGTGGATCCAACAAAGAACATGGGATGTGATCGAGGAGAGGAAAGTCATGAAAAAGAAACTCCTACAAGTGAAATCGGAAAGGCTGAAAGAGAGGTACCAACATAGCTACACAGAGTTAAATAAGAAAGTGAAGAGACTAGTAAAGAAAGATAAACGAGAAGCCATGGAACAGCTAGCGGCAGATGCGGAGGAGGCAGCAGCAAGAGGAGAACAGGGTAAGCTCTACAAGATCACTAAGCGCATTTGTGGCAAGTACGGTGGAAGACCAAGTGTTCCAATCAAAGACAAGAATGGGAAACTACTGACTACAGAACGAGAACAGGATACACGCTGGACAGAGCACTTTCAGGAATTACTAAACCGGCCACCACCTGAAGATAGAATAATAATACAAGATGCTGCTGAAGACCTTGACATCAACATAGATCCACCAAAGAAGGAAGAGATAGTGGCAGCAATAAAGAGCCTAAAAACAGCAAAGCCCCAGGAAAAGACAACTTGACTGCAGAACTATTCAAAGCAGATCCGGATCAGTCAGCCACCATCCTTCAGCCACTGTTCACAGCTATCTGGGAAGCAGAAGCAGTACCAAAGAGCTGGAATGAAGGCAGAATAGTGAAAATACCCAAGAAAGGAGCACTCAGCGATTGCAACAACTGGCGTGGTATCACTCTCCTTTCTATACCCAGCAAAATCCTTGCCAAGATCATTGTGCAACGTATGTCAGATGCTGTGGACAAGACACTGAGAAAGGAACAGGCCGGATTCCGAAAGGGGAAAGGATGCATTGACCAGATCTTCACACTCCGAAACATCATAGAACAGTGTTCAGAATGGCAAAGGCAGCTCTATGTGAACTTCGTTGACTTCGAAAAGGCCTTCGACAGCATCCACAGAGAGAGTATATGGCGCATTCTTCGGCACTATGGGATTCCCAGCAAGCTTGTTGAACTCATCAAAAGCTTTTACAAGAACTTCAGTTGCAGTGTCGGAAACAGTGATGCATCCTTTGAAGTGAAAACTGGTGTACGGCAAGGATGTGTGATGTCAACAATTTTGTTTAACCTCGTAATCGACTGGATTATGCGGAAAACTACAGAGGATGCACCAAGAGGCATCAGATGGACACTCTTCGACAACCTAGAGGATTTGGACTTTGCGGATGACCTTGCGCTATTGTCACATAGTCACCAACACATGCAAGATAAGACGCAGAGACTACATAATTTTGGATGCAAAGTAGGCCTTCGGATTAGCCAGAAGAAGACAGAGATTATGACCCTAAATGTAGACACTCCAGCACCAGTGCAAGTAGATGACAAGAACCTCACCACGACGGACAAATTTAAATACCTTGGTAGCATTATCAGACCAGAGGGTGGCACAAAGGAGGACATCCAAAGTAGGCTGGGAAATGCAAGGGCTGTCTTTCAAAGTATGAGCAACATCTGGAAATCGACACAATACGGCATCAACACCAAGATCAGACTGTACCAAAGCTGTGTCCTATCCACACTCCTGTATGGATCAGAGTGTTGGCGAATGACAGAAGGTGACCTCGCCAAGTTGTCTTCCTTCCACACCACATGTCTTCGTAGGATTCTCCGCATCTTTTGGCCAAACAAGATTTCTAATCAGGAACTACTAAGGCGATGCAAGCAAGAAGAAATAGCCAACATCATCACGAAGAGACGATGGAGATGGCTTGGACACGTGCTGCGAAAGGAAGCAAATTCTATAACCAAAACAGCACTTCAGTGGACACCGGAGGGACGGCGCAAGCGAGGCAGACCCAAGGCAACCTGGCGGAGAACAAGCGAGGCAGAGATGAAATCCTTCAATCACTCATGGGGAACTCTCGCAAAGATGGCCCAGGACAGACAGGGCTGGAGATCCTTTGTTGCTGCCCTAAGCACCAGTGGGTGCAACAGGAAATAGTAGTAGTAGTAGTATTTATGCAGCAGGTCACCGCGTTTCAGCTGGGTCAAGGTTTTCCTGCCTTTCCCCTTTAGGCCCTTTAGTTCAGCTGTCAAGGCAAAATGATATTGTAGAGTCTTCGAAACATGACTTTTCATGAAGGCCTTTTGGGCAACTGAACATCGGTTGAAATAAGACAAAAGCTTTTTTGTCTTGCTTCGGGGAGTAGTCGCTTCTTTTGGCGAAGGGGTAATTCGCTCTGCCCGCTTTCTGTAGCGCTGTGTCTTTCTCTGTTCATTCTCGAGTTCAGACTGCAACTTTTCCACTTGGAGCTTGAGGCTGTCTCTTTTTTTGGTTATCTTCAAGAGTGATCGGACTTTTTGTCTTGAGAGAGTGGACTGACAAGTTTTTGCTTTTTTCTTTTGATTCCTCCAATAGCGTTTGGCACACCTGTGCTCCCTTTTTGTCATTTGTGCCACTGGTTTATACTTTCCCTTTTTCCTCTCACGGTCTTTTGCCAGTCCTTCACTTTTTCGAATTGGATCATTGTTCAATTTTTCTCTGTATCACTTCATCTTTTCCCTGGTGTAAGAGGTTTTTTTCTTCCCACCTTTTCTGGTACAGGTTCCTGGATGAAACAGAAAAGAGATGTTACACTAAGATGTTACACTAAGTGAGAGGTGTAGGGAGAATAAAAGCAATGAACACTCACACAACATACTGAGAGAGAGTGAGAGAGAGAGAGAGAGAGAGAGAGAGAGAGAGAGAGAGAGAGAGAGAGAGAGAGAGAGAGAGAGAGAGGGAGGGGGGGAGGGAGGGAGGGAGGGAGGGAGGGAGGGAGGGAGGGGGAGGGAGAGAGAGAGAGAGAGAGAGAGAGAGAGAGAGAGAGAGAGAGGGGGGGGGGGGGGAAGAGAAAACAGAAAAAAATGGCACTGTTGTGTATCCCACCCAGTGCTAGTGTACTGAGATTGGGCAAACCAGTCCCAGTATTGTACCTATGGCCGATACTACCGGTTTCCTAGTGAAGAAAATACTAGACTGTTCAATTTTAAAGTTTGTACGAATGACTCGGCTGGGGCTCGAATCCTTCTCAATCCGATAGGGAGATGAACAACTCGCCATTCAATAGGCCTCCACAACCTTTCTGCTAAACAGTGAAGGAATGGAATTCCTCTCCGTTACCCTTAATAAAGTATCAATTTTCTTATTTCTAAAAATAGATCTAGGCCTTATGTAAATTAAACTATTGGTTTTGCACTCTTCCCCTTCTATATGACATGGAGCACAACAGCAAATAGATCTAGGCCTAGGCCTATTTGAAAACAAGCTAGAACATTTCAATGTTCTTCACCTTTACCTGGGCTTCTTTCCGTTACCATCAAATTGTCAAGCTAATTTTCCTTTCCATTACTCATTTCTTTTCCGTTACTGTCAAAGAATCCAGTTCCGGTAACGGATCGGGAAGTAACGCCTAGGGAAAAAACATGTTTGTGGTGCCACACTGCCTCTCTTTTCGGAGGGTTTCATTTCACTTTCATACACGTTGTAGCAATAAAGGTGGTCTATTGAATGCCCATTATTTTGTTGAAATGGGCATTAGCAGGTAATATGTAAAATGCACGGTTTCGGAAAGGAATTAAGCCTCTACTTACCATGGTAGCTCGCTTTGACCGCTTTCCACCAGTTCCCCTCAAGCTTCAGCTTGCCATGCTTGTGTTGGGATGATGCAGAAGAGGAAGGTAACTACAAGAACACATCAACTGCCACTCAGAGTAATTTACCTTCACGGCGACGAAGCCAAAACCTATCGGTAACCGAAAAGAGGGCTCCCAAAGGGGACACAAATTCGCGAGCGGAGTAAAAACCCTCAAACATGTAGGAAATTGAATATTGAGATACATTCTGTCATATCACGAATGGAATTAACGATACTTAAGCTCAAAATTACATTTTTCATCAAATGAATAATGAAAAAAAAAGTGGGGACAAGCCATTTTGGGGTACCTTGGCCTACATATTAGGTCACAAATAACTCATTTTAGGATTTAGGAGCTTAAAATTTTCATTTGTGGTTACTGAAATGGTTCCTATTGAACATGCAAACAGAGAAATCACCATCAAATCTTCCGGTTTTTTGTTTGAACATAAAAAGTGCCAGGGACAAAAAGTTCTACAATTTTTTGAAAAGGCCCTTATATTTAGTTGACAGGATGACAACTGTGGTCATGGTTGATGCGGATATTTCCCGGAGGGTAGGCTGATGAGTTGATGGCCATTTGCTGCCTGTTCATGAAGATCGTTGAAGCAACATGCATGATAATCACACGCACAACATCAACCTTATGCCCATGCACAACTTACGTTAATAATTATGTCAGTAACACTTACAACTCACAATGCTAGGTAGTGACAACTACTTCTTTAATATACCTCAGCATTTAGAACCTGATATTTCCTTGATAACTTGTTCCTTTCAATATTTTCACTGATTTTGTTTATCTTACAAACAATGTAACGTACCACTTTTCATAAAACTGTCGTCGATAATGCAGGACTTCTTTGAGACTTGCACCAGATACCATTCCAAGAATACGATCAACTTTCATAACCTGCGGAAAAACAATTATCTTACCTCTGGATATGAGATAAAAATTATAAAGTCTGAATAAAGGACTCATTTGTTTAAAATACTGCATTACATTTAACTAACAAAGGTGATCTCAAACAGTTTCTAAAAAATGTAGAAATCTTCACTTAATTATTTATTACAGAATTTCCGTCAACCTCACTGATGAAATTTAACTCAACAACAAGAAGAGAAAAGCAAGCAAACATATTCGAGTATGCACAGCACCCAAAATCAGTTCTTTAGTTTGTTAAATGTGTCAGTGATTATTGATAATAATGTAGCAAAGAGTTTATCTTTAGGTGTTAGAGATTCCAACATTCAAAACTCTTAGGATATGTATACACATGTACGAACACATGTTGAATAATACATGTATATAATCAAATGTACCTCTTGTCTCTTCAAGATGACATCAATAGCAGCATCCAGATACACCAGCATGCCTAGTTGTGAAATTTGGGCCATGGATTCATTGTGTAGTGGGTTGGAGCCGGTGAGAGACACAACAGCATTCTCTATATTTAACCCTAACAATGCTTTTCCTTCTTCTTCCACAAACTTTTGTTCTCCTTCTAGCGTGAGCTGTTTAGAGAAAAGAAAAGGACAACAAAAGATCTGTGATATAAATAATTTAACAATACATGTATTACTTCTGAAAGTGTATCAAATTAAAGAAAGAGAAGATTTTATCCACCACAAAGACCAAGCCTACAGATACAGGAGATCGTTTTTACCATCCACAATTCACCTGAACAAGTCATTTTAACCAGATATGTGCCACATTTCATTGAGATTCTTTACCATGTCATTTCATGTATACCTGTTATTGAGTTATTGAGTTGTGATATGTTTATATTATGACACATAAGAAATGTGTACATGTCTGTGTTGTTAAACACTCTGTGAAAGAGAATTTCCCCCTGGGATAATAAAGTGGTCTTATCTTGTCTTATGAAGAAATGAAGATAAGGAAGGGGGGAACAAAGAAGTCCGTCAGTTTCCTCTTCTTGGACAGAGGGAAACAATGATCCCTTATCTCATCTATTGTTTCATCAACATCTTCTTTTCTGATTCCTTTTCTTCTTATCAGTTTTCAGTCAATACCTCTCAGCTCTCTCTTTCTCTCTCTGTCCCTCCTTCCCTCTTTCTCCTCCCCCATGCCTCTCTCTCATTTTCTCTCTGTCCTCTCTCTCTTCATTCTCTCTGTCCTTCTCTCTCCCTCCCTCCCTCCCTCTTTCTCTCCTCTTTCTCGCCCTCCTCTCTCTCTCCAAATTTGCTAATCTATGACATCACACCAACAACACTACAAGGGACAGCTGAGAGACTGGTCACCCATTTCCCATTGACATCCCATATAATGACCTTGTCAGCTACACTCATTCCCCAGAGTGGTGTCAACAAGTCATCATCAATATCCAGCACTTTCCTCCCCAACACAGATGCCAAAATCCTCCCTGTGGTGGTCTTGCCACAACCTGGGTTGCCCATGAGAAAGATATTGCTCTGTAAGCAAAGATAAAAGGCCGTGTAATAATAATAATAACAATAACAACAGTAATGAAGATCATTTATACAGCTCTGAATCCAAAAGAATTTCCTCTAGGCACATGTAGTGTCATAGTACACTGTAATTACTTCCATATCCTCGAGCGGCTCTTGGGACTTTGATAAAACTAGCCTTTGAAAGCTGTTGGTGGGGAACAGTGGTGCAAAAATAATTACATAACCAAATAGAGATAATACTGAGTTGTGTTCACTGCTCAGCTATAGCTTTCTATGTAAAATACTACTGTCCTGTCCTTTCAATCAATATGGTCGGCCAGCTGTTGGAACCTCATTTGAACTAGCCTTTCAAAGCTGTTGGTGAGGGACCGTAGTATAATTACAAAGCCTAATAGAGAAAATTCTGAGTTGTGTTCACTGCACAGTTATACTAGCTGTCTAGTGAAATACTGTGCTCCCCGAACAATATCCTCAAAGGCTAGTTTTAATGAAGTTCCAACAGCCAACTGACGATATCATCCTTATAACTATCATAATTATGTCAAATTTTCACAAAAATTGAAAATCTCATATGCTATAGTTTATGACCTCGCTGATCCAGTTGCCGCTGAGTAAAAAAAACTATTGTTTGTAAAATCTTCCAAGATTGAAATCTGGTATGCCATAGCTCATGACCTCGCCGAATCAACTTGTAGCGATTCCAATTTTTAGGAACTTTTCTTTTGTTTGACACAAATAATAGGAATAAAACGGGTTTTTGCTTTTTCTGAAAAGTGTATTCCTATTGACGTACAGCTTTTCTGGACGGCGACAATATGTGGATATTATATTTAAATATAAACTATCTTTTAGACTTCCTAAAAGAATGTTCATGCAATAAGGGCATGACTGTACCAAAGAGTTTGTATCTCATTAAATATTGCATTGACATTAAAAAATGAAATAAACTGTAATGTTTTAACAAAATTCATATAAAACGATGCATCATTAAATATCTTTTGTGCATAAAAGTGCACTCTTTAATGCATAAAATAATCATATATTGAAGGCTGATGGAGGCAGATCGTAAAATTTTTGAAGCCTTTCTGGCAAAAAATATATTTCTATTTAATTCATTCATAAGTATGGGAGAAGTTCCAGTTGAGTTACACAATAAAGATATTATAGGGACGCGATTTTAGGAGGACTGGTGAGCAGAGGGTCATGAGGGGGCGGGGGGGTGGTCACGGTTAGTCCTCCAGATGGATGTTTTTATAGTAACTGCCCAGCTCAGCGATTAATTCCCAAACATGAAATAAGTGTCCAATTAAAATTGTGTAAGTCATGGTACTCCTTCAAATAGTAATATTATTTTTAACTTATGACTTTTTCTCTTTTCTAAATATTCCATGAATGCCAGAAAGGATCTTAAAATGACAGGCAAATTTGGGGAAGGATAAACTTATAGTTCCAGTTGAATATAAAAAGAAATATTATATTTTCTTTCTATCTTTACAACTATATTACCTCACCTTAAAATAAGAACACAGAGGATACAGTATGTATATCCATTGAAATTTTATACCTTTCCATTCAAAGCTTTCCAACTTTGCCACGTTTTAGGAACTTTTTTGTACGAATTCCAGCGAGTGATGACAAGCCAGGATCTGGCAGGCTGACGATGTCCATGGTGGAAAAGCTTCACCAATGGTCGCAGGTTTGATGGGATCATCATCATGCTGGCTACAAAAAGATGCAAAATGGAAATCATTGCTATTTTACTCATGCATAAACATTACTTTGCATTTACTCCATGGTAAAGTTTACTTCCCATTTACGCATTGGGATAGTTTACTTTGCATTTGCTCATTGGTAAAGTTTACCTGCCATTTACTCATTGGTACAGTTTACTTAGCATTTACTCATATTTACTCATTGCTACAGTTTACCTTGCTGTTGTCCAGTGTTCACTCGTGGCAGGAATCAAAACAAAGGGTTTCAACACAAACATTTTTCTGTCCTTAATTTTCTCAAAGATGAATTGATAAATACGTAGATGAACAGGTGGATGTATTAATTGCAATTCTGTGTGTGTGTGTGTGTGTGTGTGAATTACTGCAAATATTAAACTACATAATTTAAGTGTCTGTCAGCCAGCAAACAAACTGGCTTATCCGCCCGTCTATCTATCCATCCATCTCGCCAGGCAACCTATCTTCATAATTTATACTCGTAGATAAGCCTACATCACATCTATGCCCATCTATTCATCTAAGTACTGTAACCACCAAGTAATGCTGCAAGAGGTTATTTTATTACTGTATATCACTGTGAGTGCAATTTACGAATTTACTTAAATATAAAAGTTACAGTAATACTAACACACTCAGCTAGAGCCCTTATAGTGACTGCAGTTATATTCTGGTATATTCTGAATGATGACACTAATTGTACACTATAACCACACCGAAATAACAAATTAATTAATTGTGGATGATAATCACTGCACAACATTCTTACCCTTTTCCTGACCACAAACTTATCTTTGGGATTCCTTTACTGTTTACATTTTCCACGAAATCAGACCATAGTAGAGTCCACAGCCTCGGCGTATTCCAATGACATTACGAGTTCTCCCTGTCACGGTGTATTGATGTCTCAGGCCAGAGACGGTATACCTACCACGGTTGCATGGCTGACTACACGACAACACATGAATGAAATTCAGCACAGCCTGACGAAGATCACTTAGTCACTTGTATGACTGCTTTCGTGTGTGCCAGTATAACCGTAGTGCCCTACAGCCCAGCTGTTATACTTCTCAAAACTCAACACACGGTGCATGTCGTAAAACGTTGGTGACATCAGTTCAAATAAAATCTTTTACTGGAGAGACCCCACTTTTTCAGATTTTAATATATAAAATAAATTATCATTGCTACCGCTTGCACTTGAATTATTCTGAATAAATCGACAGCACTTCATCTGTAACGGCAAAGGATCTGGCCGAGAGAAAATGGTCATGGGTAGCCAAAATAATGCAGATCAATGAGGAAACACAGAAGAAAATACAGAGGGTGTTTGGGGCTAGATATTGAAGAGTGTGTGCGTGAGAGAGAGAGAGAGAAAAAGAAACAGGCAGACGGGGGGGGGGGGTGGGGGGTGGGCGGAAGTATAGTACATGTAATGAAATCTTTAGTAGTAGTGGACTTGACCAGAATTGCATTATATGGGCTACACATAAAGCTGACATCGACATACGCTCGATTTGGCTTGGACGGTCGGGGGGGGGGCGGGGGGTGTTACCTTCCCCTCCCCTTCCCGTACGCTTTTCATAGGTGTGCCTCAACCTTGTTTAAAGTTTAGGCAACGTATAAAAAGCCGGGGGGGGGTAGAGAAGGGTAATGGTGGACAAGGTGGTCTAGAGGCAAGGTGCTCGCCTCTCATGCCAAGGGTCCCGGGTTCTAAACCCGGGCAGTGCAGGCATGTTGGAAAGTGGATTTTTCTCATATTTTCAAGTCCCTGGTCCTATTGGGGGGTAGGATCGAGTACTTAGTCTTCTCGGATAAGGACGAAAAAATTCGGAGGGCCCGTGTGCACGTTGCGCACGTTAAAGATACCTTGGCAGTTGGAAATCGTAAAGAGCAGGCCGAAAGGCCGCTGCCCGGGCAAAATTGAAATTAATAGATTAAAATTTATCCATATCATCTCCCCCCCCCCCCCCCCGCCAGAACAAGAAATAATAAAAAACAAGTAAAGTGAGGTGTAAATGCCAAGGGCAGCGAACCTCCTAAAATAAAGACCTCAATGATGAGAGAAGGGTAATCCTTTCCATCCTTGTCAGAGCGTTGCAACCAAAAAACATGAGTGTCTATGATAATGCCTTAAATAATATTTTGAGGATTTAAATAGCATTTTGCACTCACTGTTTGACTGTTTCATCAGTAATTTATTATAGCCTAGTGTATCAGATTTTTATAAACCTATGTAACCTATTTTGTTGAAGATTTTTTTTTTAATTAATTAATAGGCTTACGCACGCTTCACATACAACCCCACCCCACTCCTTCACCATGAACGTTTTTCTTGCACTGCCCCGCCCCCCCCCCCTCCTCCGGACGTGCGTATTTTATTTCTTAAATGTCTGCCACCATCCCGTTTCATCAAATTTCTAGATTATCCAAGAGCAGTAGCTTAGAGTAACACACATCAAAGAAAACAGATGCAGAAGATCGTTTCTGCCCTCCGCAATTTGCCTCGACAAGACATCATAGCTAGATGTATGCCACATTTCACTCAAGTTCCGCGCCATGCAACTTTGAACGTGCAATATGCATATGTTACTGTGTTATGATGCGCAGGGTGTGTATATGTGTGTGCGCCTAAAGAAAGGTACAAGTTGTCGGTACAGCTATTTTTGAGTTAGGGGGTGAAAAGGTAGAAAAAGTCGTGACTAGTCGAAAATGTACTTCTAGCAGAAAACACAAGTTTAAGCATTTCTAAATAGGATATGAAAAGGATTTTGGAATATTTTATGTTTAAATATTATTTTATTGATTATTTGTACAACATGTGACTCTTCAAGAAGTAATAATATTGAAGCGATTGTTGCTAGGGGACCGTGGACTAATTACAAAGCCGTTATAGAGATAATACTGAGCAGTGTTCACTGCTCATCTATAGTTTACCGTGTAACATGCCACGGTCCCCTAAAAACCGCCAAGTCGGAAGTTTTTTTGGATCTTGTTAGGAGAGCGCAGTATTTTACATAGAAAGCTAGAGCTGAGCAGTGAACACAACTCAGTAGTTTCCCTATTTACCTTTATAATAAAACTACGCTCCCCCAACAATATCCAAAAAGTCTGTCATGGGAGTGAGCTGTTAACGCTGTTTTTCTCAAAAGTTTGTTTTTGCCCCCTGTCTTACAAAATGTGTCATATCTTCAAAACTACTTAAGATATTGTTAAAATTTTAAAAGCAGCGTGTTCAGCATCGAATTTTCTAGAAGAATATGCCCTTATCTCAAAATCCAAAATTTGCGACAACTGGTACCTTTCTCCAGGCACACACACTCCAGGCACTCAAATGCTCTGTGGAAGTGAATTTTCCTCATGGGATAAGAGGTGTTTCCACCCATAATTAATGTAGACAGTGCCCTACCTATCATACCGATCACGTAACAATAACAATGAATTGTGTATGGCTCCCGTGCCCTGTAGTATAGATCAGATATTGATCGGGAGAGACAGTATTAAGCTTATGCGTACCGGTACAAATAAAATGCCCAGGTACGGTATTGATTACATTGATTGGGGGCCAACAGCACTAGGCTGAGGCCCCCGAGAAACCAAAGGACCTCACCTGATTACAATGATACATCTTAATTTATCAACAGTGACAGGTGGCGGTTTTCCCTTGGTCGCGAGTGCTGCTGACCCCGTGTACAAGAATTACATTGTATTTTGTATTCTGAGTCTTTTTTTTTGTTTTTGTTTCAGTGAATTATTTTTTAGGAACTTTGAGCACATTTCGAAGGGATTAATTTCTGTATGGGTTTGCAACCAGTTCCCTCCCCCCCCCCCCCCCACACACACATATACACACTCATAAGCTCAGATCTTTATTCCCCGTCCCTCAACAATTCAGTAAGTTCACTGTTAAAAACTGGACTTTGGGGGCATCGATAAAGAATGTACGCTCGGAAGGAAACAGGAGGGTTGCCTCCGAAGAGCGTATTGAAAGTTTGTGTGTGGGGGGGGGGGGGATAGGGATTCATGGGTCGAATAAGTATACGCTTTGCAATGATGACAATGAATTAAAAATATAAAGCTTTTATTTACCCATTCAGCAGGCCGACGGAATCGAACCAGCAGGATTGACCTCAAGTTTGCACAGTAGGAAAGACATCGTTCCTACATAGATCCGCTGGTTTCGGAATCGCACTGACGTCGGTTTGATGTAGGAAATCCGTCCCAATGGTAATACTACCAACCCTACAGAAATCCTGCACAAATCCACGTAGAATTAAATTAGTGATGCTGGCTGGAGTGTTTCTAATGGAAGATTAAAATAGTCCATATAAATAGAACATTAAGTTCTTACAAAGGACATTCGCCATTTTAATTGTCTCGCCGACCGACAAGGGGAGAGGTGAGGCTAAGCGTGTGAAAGGCAAATATCGGCAGGAAGTGGTTGGACGCTGCTAAACTTGAACGGTGCATACTTCACAGACGGCCCCTAAGTGACGATCTAGGAATACCGAGACAGAAGTGACTGGCTGACCGGTGTTCGGACTTGTCTGTGTGCGGAACATAGCCTACACGAAATTTTACGTCATTTTCCTCACAGTGATGGGGAGTTGGTTTTGGTGCCCGTTATTGTCTTGAGGGGCAGAACTTTGCTTACAATTATATACACACATACACATAGCGAGAGAGAGGGAGAGAAAGAGGCAAAGTCTGAGAGAAGGAGGAAGAGAGAGACAGAGGGGAGGAAGAAGACAGAGGGGGAGGGAGAGAAAAAAAGAGAATGAGGAAGAAAGAGAAGGGGAGAGACAGAAAGAGAGGGGGAGAAAGAAAGAGAGGGGGAGGGAGACAGAGAGAGAGGGGGGGACAGTAAGAGAGAAAAAAGAGAGGGGTCACAGTAAGACAAAGAGAGGGAGAAAGAGTAAGAGAGACCGAGAGAGTGGGGGTAAAGGGTGAAAGAGAAAGAGGGGAGCGGAGAAAGCGAGAGTGAAAAAGAGAGAGAGCGAGAAAGAGAGAGAGGAGAGCACGATATAAAGAAAGCTTAAAGAGGAAAACGACGATTGAATGAAGAAAATTGTATCTGAAATTCCTTTCCTCCTATAGCTCATAATAGCTGTCGCTCGTCTGAGTCACCACGAGGGTTAAATGGCTTGAGGGAATCACCGAACTTTATGGTGAGACCAGGAACTATTTTGTTCATCGACTGTAGCCCGGGGGCGGGGGCAAAAGGAGGAGGGAGCGCTGGTAAAGGGATTTAGGCTGAAAATTTTGTTGTATGGCTGCTACACTGGGGTTTGAAGTTGAAACCTGTAATAGCTAATAAATTCAAAGTCAAAAATTGGAAAAAAGAAAAAGTTGTATATAATAGCAAAGCCTCGCGTAAGAAATAATACCCATACGAAAAAGTTAACGCAAAGAAAACGGGAAGACAAAAAAATAATATCGGCATTTTTAATATTTTTTTTGGTCTTCCCCTTTTCTTTGTGTTTTAGGCCTATTGTTATTGAATGGATTGGGTATTAGTTCATACGAGAAGCTTTGCTACATACAACTTTTTCTTTTTACCAATTTTTGACTTTGCTTTAAGCCTAGCTGCGACCCCACAGTTTTTCTGTGGCTTTCATAATATTTAGCTAATAAATTAGTATTGATTTCGTCCGCTGTCTACAAACCACAGACTGTAGACCTTACATCTAAATATGGAACCCACAGATCTTCAATGCTATAGTGCGTCTTTTTTAGAATGAGTCACTTATGAAAGTGGGATCAACATCGGTTTCTCGAAAAAAATGTCTGTTGGGTTTATCTGAAATGTTGCATGGGCTCATATTGCAAAACCTTCATTAACTGATTTTTTATTTGCAGAATTGCAGCCTGATTTTGAGTGTGCTTCTATGTGCTTTGTACAAAATCGTAGGTAGACCGAGTTCTACTAAGTATCTGCTCTTGTCCACAGCATCCGCTCCGCTCCGCTTTTTAACGGAAAATGATCTAGCATAAAATAAATATATTGACAAAGTAAAATACTCTTTTCCTCTATAGCTGTGAGGAGAGGAGCAGAAAGGATGCTGTGGACAAATCTTCAGAGGCAAAGAATGTTTCACTTTTTCATAGGTTATTTTCAGTAAAAAAGCGGAGCGGAGCGGATTTTGTGGACAAAGGCAGTAACACTGAGCGAATTACCAACATGTAATGTTCACTTTGAACGGGGAAAACGATTATGTGTATACTCAAGGAACAATAATTATTCCATGCACGAAAGTATACACATGTTGAACACATTTTTTTTAAAGCAAAATTTCAAATAAATCTAGCAGAAAGTTTTGGAGAAAATTGACATTGATCCCGCTCATTCTAAAACAAACAAATAAACACAACAAAAAAAGCACTTTAGAAGCACATTTCATTCTTTCTTTCCGAAGATAAGGAAATCCTAAAAATCCCGCATTTCCTGGCAACGATTGAGTATTGGGTGCCGCGTATACGCTCAATTTTGGCCATATTTGACCCCTCCCCTCCCCCCGCCCTGAACACTTTTCGTACAATTGACGCCCCCCCCCCAACACACTCACACACACACAAACCAAACCCTTGTGCGAGCGGCCAGTGAAATGCTGAATGTCTGTGATCAAGTCTTGATATTCTAAAGCTTGAAATGGCATTTTGCACTTACTGTTTGACTGTTTCAGTACATATACGTGGCCTATATCTGAAATTGAAAAGCAATTATAATTCTTATTTTAATTTTATTGAACGAAAAACATAAATAAAACTAAAGTTTTTGATTCATTACTGTAGGTGATATGCGTAAATATGCCCCTCCATGTACGCCCTTCAATAGCTGAGCACCCCCCCCCCCCGTCCCCCCTTTCGGTGCATAATTATATACATGTAGTTTCTGTGTGGTTCATTTCAACATTATAGCACATGTAGTGCCTTTTACTGCTGCCCATTTTCGAAAGTGACATAATGAGCCTAAAAGGTTTGCTGATGTCACAGTGACACACAACGAACAATTAATAGCAAGCCCGAATCGTCACCTTAAAATGACACGGTTCTGTTCCCAATTTTTTGCTGCACCGAGTTACACACTACACACTCCTTCTTCAGGCTTTCTCCGTTTGCTTCGAAGTGTCGAGGCGATTCGGTGTGTAACTTTAAAGTACTACTAAACAGGAAAGAAATGGCATCTCTAAAAGCTTTGAGCACATGAAACTTCAGTCATCAACTACCGTACTCAAATGTTGATGGAATGGACTTAGAACCTTTTCATTCTCAGCGGGCCAAGAGCTTTCAAGTTGGCACGAGTCTTGATATGAATGTATGAATGCATGAATATATATTTAATAAATCATGTAATGAATGCCGGCGTCACAGGTGAATATGCCATTGTGTGTAGCAGTAAAGCAAAATAAATATGAACATGTAATGAAATAGAGTTGGGGCGCAGAAGGGAATAGACGGCGAGAAAGTTGACAAAAAGGGAAGGGAGGTATAGGGTACAACTTTGGAAAGAAAGAGGAAGAATGGAAAACAAAACGAAAAAACAAGGGGGAGAGGAGAGGGAGGGAGAAAAAGAGTGGGGGGGGGGGGAGGGCGGTGGAGAAAGAGAAGGAAAAAGTGGAGAGAGTGGGAGCGAGAGAGAAAGAGGAAGAAAGAAATGGGGGGCGGGAGGGATGGATTGGGGGCGGGGGGGGGGTGAGAGAAGAGACACAGACAGAAATGTTCTCTTGGAAAAGTAAGGTAAGAAAATTACAGAACGCTAAGACCTTCTCGAGTCTTAAGAGCAAGAAAGATCAGGGAACTGACAGCAAAGCACTCTTCAACGAGCACTATTGAGCAGCGGTTCTCACCGTCGTCGATATCGCTGACCCCCTCCCCCCCCCCCCCCCCTCCGGGCAATTTTGATTTGCAAAGAGGGGGACGGAACCAAAGAAAATGGCGGCAAGGAGGCCAAACAGATGAAGGGAGCGATACAGTCAGGGAGGGAGGGAGGGAGGGAGAACATGAATGGAAGATGGGTGTTTTTTTTTTGGGGGGGGGGGGGTGAGGGAGGGAATACACGCCTACATGTCACTGACTTGTTGAACAGCACGTGTAGATGGGTTTAGTACAGAAAAGGCTAAATTGTTTTAGTGCATTCATTATTTTAAGAAATTAATACTTTGTTTTATAATGAATAATCAACATCATCATACATACAAGGCTTGAGAAGCTGAACATCATAATTTGTGTGTTGTGTCTTTTTGTGGAACCTACCCAATGGCTTTGAGTAGGGATTTTTGTTTTTGGGGGTGGGGGAGGGGCGATGAAAGAAAATTTGGAGTCCAAGGGGGCGATTGCTTGATAGAGGTTGAGAACCACTGCTGTAGAGCGTACGTTAGCAGTTATTGACTTATTCCCATAGTATTAGACTCACAGGCTTCCCATCCTGGGTTTCCTCAATTCTCCCCCCCCCCCCATCGTCCTTACCCGAGAAGACTAGGTGCTCAGTCCTACCTACCAGTACCATAGGCTCAGGGACTGGAAAATATGTGAAAAATCCCAAAATTCCAACAAACCTGCACCAACCGGGATTCCAACCCGGTCCCTTCGGCACGAGAGGCGACCACTTTGCCTCCAGGCCACCAAGTCCCCATACTTTTAGTGGTAGTTATTGATACAATTTATACGAAACTAATTAAGTTTCTTTATTAATTGCGATCAAATGGAAACAGAAATCTTTATTTCAATGGATGAAATATTTAAATTTCTGTTTGACTTTTTATTTGATACTAGATATCTTGCTTGTTTCGCCTTCTCTCTCTCTGTTCATCCTCTCCCTCTCTCACCCTCCCCCATATATCTCCTTAATCTTCTCTGTATCTCCCTCTCCCACCCCAACCCCCTTTTCATTTTGATATATACATGTAAGTAAGTATACAAAGTGCACAGAGTATACGATCCTTTCTTAGTTTGGAGTTCATCCACTTACTTATCGACATTCCCCACTCACCCTCTAACTTAGCGACACCCCCTCCCCCTTACTTACCGACATTCGCCCACATTCGGTTAAAATTTCTGTCCAGAGATTTAAAATTTCTCCCCATAGCTTTAAAATTTTTCCCAACGGATTTACAATTTCTTCCCACGGATTTAAAATTTCTCCCCTTAAATTTAAAATTTCTTTCCGTAGATTTAACATTTCTCCTCATAGATTTAAAATTTCTCTCCATAGATTTAAAATTTCTCCCCCAAAGATTTCAAAATTTTCCCCATAAATTTAAAATTTCTCCCCATAGATTTAAATTTCTCTCCGAATTTTTCAAAATTTCTCTCTATAGATTTAAAATTTCTCCAAACAGATTTAAAATTACTCCCCCGGGAGCCAAGTGCCATCCGTTTAAGGATCACCGCTCTAGACTGATACTGCTGGACGTGTTCGATCCCTGTGTCCGAGGAATCTGTTGAACTGATCCTCTATACCAGACCTGGATCTGCTTATGCAAAGAAAGGTCGAGAGAACACTTTCTCAATCTCAGCTGAGCAGCCCCGTCCCCTTCCGACTCAACCCTGCCTGGTCTGTCGCTCTGCGCACGGAGAAAGCTATGAATTGCATGGGTGAGCCGTCAACTTTGTCATTATTGCGTACGTTTAGAATGACAAGGTTGTAACTCCTTTCCGGAAACTTTTGAGAAATTGGTGATTGACATGAAGTTTCGTGCGCTCATGACTTTTAGAGGCACGACTGTTTTTTTTTTCTTGTTTAGTAATACTTACAAATTACCCACAGAATCCACTTGATACTTTGACACAATGGAGAAGACCTGTAGAAATAATAGTGTGTAGTATGTAACTCAGTTCAGCCAAAAAGTGGAGATATAACTTTGTCATTCTAAGAGGACGATTTGTGTGTGTGTGTGTGTGTATGCTTGGAAAAGAGGCGGTTGGGGTGGGGGGGGGGACCAATATTTAGGCTCTTTTCTCTCATTCTTTCTTTCCGTTAGTTTACTTTTTCTTTGTAGCCTGCATGTAATTTTTCTCTTTGTTACTTTTATTCAGTGAGCTCATTGATGACACTGCAAGAAGAAGTTAGGAAAAGGTGCTATTGTGAATCTGTGGATCGATCACTGAGTAATATTGATCTGGGCCGAGGAACATTGATAGGCTTAAGCTCTGTATCAGAATAATTCAAAATATCAATATTTGGTTCGGGAAGGAAAGGGGCGATAAGGGGGTGGTCATTAGCCGCCCTGAATTGGTGCTATTCAGAGAGCAGGCCAGGAACCCTAGCTTTTTTTGTTTGTTTGTTTGTTTGTTTTTTTCTGGAAGAAGCTTTGGTAAAACCGTTCAAGGAAAATAAAAACTTTTCTCTCCAATAGATTTAGAGTTCGGGGGATATAAGTTTTGAGCATTTCACTTTCAAAGTACATGCTATAGACATAGGCCTACGTATTTTGCTCTCGGCAAGATCAAACGAACTACGTCATGCTTTCGTTTCTCAGGTTTGCAAGACCAGCCCTTTATTATAGCCTAATTGAGACGCGGAAGAGATGTGAGCGGTGAACGTGTCAAATGCGGCCTGAACCACTAACAAAATCTGAAGATAAAAAAGAAAGCAAACAGTGAGGATCAGTTTCTGTCTCTCACTCACTCTTTCTTTTTTCTCTCTCTCACTGACCCCCCCCCCCCAATCTCTCTCTCTTCTCACTCATCCTCTTTATATCTCTCTTCTCTCCATCCCCTGAAGTATTTGCTCTCTCAATGTGGATATTTAAAAAAATGATCGGGAACTGATAGGATCTGAGTCGGACGGAAATATTGAGTGACAACCTTCCATGTCGTGTATCAATCTCCTTCCGGTGTAGCAGGCCAGATTATACCCCCGCCAGACTATACCCGGGGTTAAACTGGCCTAGCCCAGAATATCCCCCGGGGTATATTCTGGGCTAGGCCAGTTTATACCCCGGGGTTTACTTTGGGCTAGGCCAGACTATACCCCCCCCCCCCAGTCCAGATTATACCCCCTACTTTTTTTAAAAAACAAGTCAAGACCGCAGTTTATTTCAACTTTAGTTTGAATTGTCCATTATCACTGTCATCAGATATCATATTGAAGCATACATTTCTGATTCTTGTAAATTATGATACATTTAAAAGGAAATAAACATGCTTAAAAAGCATTGATATACCAAAGGATTGAAAATCCATTGAAACTGATATGATTAAACTTTAACACGTAGTTTACTTGTGTCCGTTGGTATTATTATTGTTTTGGTTTTTTTATGATTAGATCTAGTTGTCCATGTGTTAAACATGCATTGTAATTTTTTTGTTTGGCACCATTAACATATACACTTAGTGGCAAGGTATGAACTAATTATAAGACTCATAAGTGTAAAGTTATCTGAATCTTATTTTAATTTTTGAAAATCAGAAATGTGCTTGATATGTCGGAAAAATTAGATCTACATACAAAGTTACACTGATGCAGAGAGAAAGGCCAGGAAAGAATACATAGAGAAAAAAACAACGACAGCATTTTAACAACTGAACTGGCAGATGGTGCAATTCCATCATCCAGCAGACATTAAATACTTCACACAAAACTAAATACATACTAAAATTGTTTCACATAATGAATTTAACCTGTCCAGATCCACTTGAAACATTACAGAAAGCTAACCCGTAATATACAATAATAACAATAAGAACACCAAATCATCTTATTTACTCTTGAAAATAAAGAGAATATAATCAATATCAGAATCACCATCATCTTGGAATAATACAAAGATAAGAGGGAATATAAAAATGACCTACACATCATTCTAGAATCTATAAGCAGCAATAATATATGTCTGTACCAAGTACATGTAAAAAAAAAATGTGTTAAATCTTCAACTATGCAAGTAGAACTGGACTGAAAGCTTTAGCGAAGTAGCTTTGATAGTCATGTAAAATGACAGATTAAATCCACTGAGACAACAGTGCATTGCAGAAAGTAATTACAGTATGTTATGGCAAAAATTCGATGGATCATGTTGCATGAACATGTCTTGTTAGTAAATTCTTTGATAGCGTATTTGTAGAAATGTATACATTTTATGTAGCTCATGGTTTAATGGATTAGTTTCACTCACGTTCGTTGGCATGTTGTAGTTGTTTTTGTAGTTGGTTGCCATTGAGTAAAATTTGAACGGTACTGTTTGTTTGGCACTGACATACACTTAGTCCCAATGGATGAAATAATTAACGGACTCATAAAAATGAAGTCATTTTAAATAATTTTTTTTTGTACAAATACACAGTTGTTAAATCCCTTGGCAAGGGAGATGTTAAGCTTAGGAAGGTAAAGACGGACAAGGTCTTTTTTTTATATTATTATTATTTCGCTCGCGAGTGGCATACCCTTATTCACTATAATACATAGGTTCAATCTTTCAAAAGCCTTGCAAACTAATCCAGTGTCTTAAATCGTAATGTCCATGAAATGTATATCTTTCTACAAATAACCTATCAAAGAATGATACTCACTAACAAGAAATACTGTTAATGTAACATGATCCATTGAATTTTGCCTCAACATGCTATAGATCTAATTACCTTTTACAATGCACTACTTTTGTCTCAGTGGACTTACTCTGTCGGCTTACACAACTGTCAAGGCTATTTCACTAAAGCTTTCTGTCCAGTTTTACTTGAATATTTGAAAAGATTTAACACGTTTTTTATATATATAGTTGATACACATACATTGCTGCTTATAAATTCTAGAATGATTTGTAGGCATACGCTGCCATTTTTACACTCCCTCTCATATCTTTGCAATTTCCAAGATGATGATGATGATTCTGATATTGATATTTCTCTATATTTTCAAGAGTAAATAACATGATTTCGTGTTCTTATTGTTATCATTATTACTGGTTAGCATTATGTAATGTTTCAAGTGGATCTGGACAGGTGGAGTTCATCAGTAGCAAACATTTAGTGCCTATTTAGTTTTATGTCTGCTGGATGATGGAATTGCACAATCTGTCAGTTGGATTATCATTATGTTTTTTTTTTTTTTTCTGTGTGTTCTTTTCTGGTCTTTTCTCTCTACATCATTGTAACAAAAAATACAATGCATGCTTTACTCATGGCCAACCAACTATCAAAATAATAATAATAATAATAATAATATCATCAACACACACGAGTGAAATTAATGTTGAAGTCTAATCATGTCAGTTTGAATGGATACTCAACTCTTTTGTATATCAATGCATTTTAATGCATGTTTGTTCCTTCTAAAATGTATCATGATTTACAGGAATCGAGAATGTATGTATGTACACCAAAGTAAACCAAGGCTGAAATAAACTGTTATTATTATTTTCTCTAAATTGCATTATGACTTGTTAGTGTCAAGAATGTGTTCATGTTTGTATTAATATGATATCCGATGACAGTGATGAAGAACAGGCTGAAATAAACTGTGGTCTTGACTTGTTTTTTAAAAAAAAGTAGGGGGTATAATCTGGACTGGGGGGGTATAGTCTGGCCTAGCCCAAAGTAACCCCGGGGTATAAACTGGCCTAGCCCAGAATATACCCCGGGGTATATTCTGGGCTAGGCCAGTTTAAGCCGGGTATATTCTGGGCGGGGAGTATATTTTGGCCTGTTACACCGGGATTCCGCTCAAATTGATCAGTGCTCATGTTACATAGATCTAGACTAATTATAGTAGGCTATCCTAGCGAGCTGTGAGTGTGTGGGGGGGGGGGTGGTAGGAAAAACTGAATGAGCTTGCCTGACTCGATAAAACTGTGTGGAATTTATGATACTATATTGTACGTACGAGAGGCATCAGAAAAGTGTTTTGTGGTAAGGCTACATCTGAATACGACGCGGTATCAATCCCCTTTCTGAGGCCATGCATACTGTCTTCATATCATAGAACTATCAAGAAACGGAGATCTCATTCCCGATATTTGATTGATAATTTTGTTTGATTTTGTTCTAAAACAAATTACAGTTCGTCGTCAGTCCTAAGGTTCCCTACTGTCACATAATTGATTGTGAGAGCCGTAGTGCAAATCAATGTCTTCTACACGCACCAGCTGAAATGAATGGGAAGATCATGAATGGTTCGTTTACTTTCTTCGAACTTCTGACCATCGCTTGGTGTTGTGGGTAGGTTAAAATTTAGATAGGCTACTTTATTTATTCGTTCTACTCTAGACAAGAAACGGCTGGAATAAAATGGGCTTGAGCAACCCATAACACCCAGCCAATCCACAGCTACTCATTCAGTCGAACCAGTACAACCGGTCATGGGTTAAAGCAAGCTTTGGTTCTAATTCGACATAGGCCTACAGTACATGTCTACGCCTCTCCCCGCTAAACATGAGTTTGCTCAGGCTGAGCGTGCCCATGCATTCATGTGTTTAGGTCTTTATTTCAGGAGGTTCATCGCCATTGGCCGTTACAGTAGTTACACCCCATTTTTCTTGTTTTCATTTTTCTTCTTCTTGTTTCTATGTGTTTTTGTGGTAGAGATTAGTTTTATAGAATGTTGCCCGGGCAGCGGCCTTATTCGGCCTGCTTTCCTCGTCTTTAAACTGCCAAAGTACCGTATCTTTAATGTGCGCAACGTGCACACGGGCCCTCAGAGTTTTCGTCCTTATCCGAGAAGACTAGGTGCTCAATCCTACCTATCAATACTATCATAGGATCAGGGACAGGAATCCCCCCCCCCCTCCCCCACCCGAAAAAAATCCAACATGAGTGCATCAACCGGGAATCAAACCTGGTATCTTCGTCATGTGGGGCGAGTACCTTGCCTCCAGACCACCGTGTCCCATGGGTGTGCTAATGCAGTCGCGCCGCAATTTTTAAAACATGGAGGCGAATTGGATCGAAGGCTGAGATCAGTCAGCGACACAAAGCAAAATGTTAAAAAAAAATACTTCCACACTATTTCGGACCTCCAAATGTAAAAAAAAAAAAAAATTCTGCGGGGCAGAAGAAAGGCACCCTCAAAATTTCACGCAAATCCGAGCCGTATGAGCTGCGCTAGGTCTTGTTGAAAATCCCACGAGTTTTTTTGTTGTTGTGTTTTTCTCACTAGTCTTCGAGCTGTAAGAGCGGCAGTAGGGTTTGTTAAAAGCCCGAGAATTTTTGTCATTATATAAGATTATAATTATCATGCAGATGACTGCATGAGATGCGCACACACGCGAGACACAGACACATTACACAGTTGATAGGAACATGAACCAGAACCCCTATTATGTAACTGTACACGGCCTCTGATGAAACCAAGACACAACCACAAAACAGTAACAATTCCAGACAGCAACTTCAGACATTGCACTTGCAGCAACTCTAGGCAACCGGACGCGTTTATACAGTACTATAACTCCCTTGGTACAATTGTTACTGAGGTCAAGTTTGCACATAGGAATGCCATCGTTCCTAAGTTGATCTATCCTTGCGATATCACGCCGACTTGAGTTTGACGTAGAGAATCCGCCCCTACAGTGTAGTCCTGCCAACCCTACAGAAATCCTACACAAATTTATGTTGGATTGACGTAGAGATACTGGCTGACTTGAGTGGCATGTGCGTGCCTTGCTTGAAAGTTAAATTAGTTGGCGGGGGACAAAAAGTCCCCTGACTTCTGACGACTGCCTGCGACAGTTCAGTTGTTGCAGTGTTTATGTCTGCGGGGGGGGGGGGGGGTGGTGGTGAGTGAAGTCTGATCCTGGAAAATACATTATGTACATGTACACTTTTCATGCCACTCTCCGACTCATTCACGACCGTTGGGCTCTGCGGGTACATAATTATTTCCTTTTTTCTTCAGACAATAACTTTGGAGTATAAACGTATGGAATAACTGTAAATTATAGCAACTTCCAGTGCGATCTTCTGTAGTACATGTACAACCTTATCTGATCTGCGCCTTGTGCCGGTGAAGACGGGACCTGTGTTTGGGGATGGATGACAATCAATTTGATCTGTATTCCCCACTCTTACATCTACACGACATAGATGTACGTATACATTCCTGCCTGTGTCAGCTTGAAGTGAAACCTCCCAGTGTACATGTATAATCTTGAACAGATGGCGGGTCAAGGTCCTCGATTCCGCCTGGTGGTTAACGTGTGTCACTTTGCGGGTGACGAACACCAAATTGGGGTCAGTCAGGATGTCATTAGATCTGTGCACATGTGTTTGAATGAATGGAGGCTTGAGTGTTTTAATTGTGAAAATGGCACATAGCCCAGAGGTTTCAATCTTTCCGCGCGATGATTTGGTGCAATCCTGCAATCCGCCAGTTTCCATGAAGACTCTCCCAATTTCTTAACGTTGTAAGAAAAATCAAAGTACAGCGCCGCAGCTTAAGTACCAGTAAATGATTTTTTTTTTTTTACCACCATGAAAAGAGAGAGAGAGAGAGAGAGAGAGAGAGAGAGAGAGAGAGAGAGAGAGAGAGAGAGAGAGAGAGAGAGAGAGAGAGAGAGAGAGAGAGAGAGAGAGAGAGAGAGAGAGAGAGACCTAGCCAGCACCACTACCGCAATCCGACTTAGATTTCCATATTATTGGTAGGATCACCACAGGAGCAGGTTCCCTATATCAAACTGACGTCGGCACGATGTCATAAGAAGCAGATCTAGGTACGAACGCTGTCATTCCTATGTGCAAACTTGACATCAAGCCTATAGATGTGTCAGATCTCCATAGGGTTGTTGGCTGAGAGAGACTGGGGTTGCCAAAAGCCTCATTATTCCTACCTCTTCTCTCATGCAAAAGAAAAAAAAGGTGGAACTAAAAACATAATACATGTATATACATAAAATGTTCGAAACTTTTGTACAGACTTTTACATAAAATGTAAAGAGTTGAAATACATAACACTTGGTTGAGCTTTAGAAAAGCTATCATGTATTTATTAATTACCTTCACAATATTATTATTGCTATAGTTAGGCAATTAAAAGTGTGGTTCAAAACAATATTCACTGTCAGCATCTGCAACTTGGCTGAACTGTCCACATTCCATTAGTTTCTCAACCATGATTAGGCCAATACTCTTGTGAGTTCAAAATATACTCATGTTTGACTGAAGTGTCCATACTGCAACTGTTTCCAAACCATGCACCCTTGTGATTCCAAAATACATATATACTCATGCTTGACTGAACAGTCCACATTGCAATAAACCATGCACCACCGTGATTCCAAAATATACTCATGCTTGGCTGAACTGTCCATATTGCAATAGTTTCTAAACTATGATTATGCCTGCACCATTCTGAAATATTCTCACCCTGACCAATACCATACAACATGTATACAATTACAAGTATCTAAAGTCCATTCATTCTTAAATTTAATCATTATTCCATAACACCTGTTAACAAAAATCTGGCATATGATTATATCACACTCACACTGCCAAAAAGGACATCTCATGTGGGGATCAGCATCTCAGTCTTACTGTAGAAATTTTTAACATTTGTAAAATCCTATCAATGACGTAAATTTGCTTGAAAAAAAAACAACAACAAAAAAATCCAATCTGATAGCAAACAAAAAACCGTTTTTTCCAAATTATTTTCTTCTTGAGAGAGAGACAGGACCAATTTCAATACTTGATCATTAAGTCCTGTAATGAAAATCATGAATTGCAAAACTTCATTGTTACATTCAAAATGTTATATTGTATTCAGCTGGTAAATATCTGATCCCCTATGTAAATATTTGGAACAACTGGTCTCTATGCACTTCAAATTCTATTTAAGCTGGATCTCAGTTGCTCACCTCTTCAATAATGCTCAGCAAAAAGAGAAAATTCTCAAGACAGAAAACTGAAGAGTCAATGCCCATCTATACCTCTGTGGGTCAACTTTTTGTATGCCGTCCTCATTCTGAATTCAGTCTCTCCAAAGATGAATTCAGATCACATTAACCAAGAAACCTTCCACAGATTTTGCATAGTTAATCAGTACATATGAACAATAGCAAAAGAACACAAAATCCTTGAAGGATGAAACCAAAAGAACACAAGGTCCCTGAAGGATGAAACAAAAAGAGCACTAAGTCCTTGAAAGATGAAACAAAAAGAGCACTAAGTCCTTGAAAGATGAAACTAAAAGAACACAAGGTCTTTGACAGGTGAAGCTACCAAGGATACAAGACCTTTGAAGGATGAAACATTCCTCACAGAATCAAATTAGAACAACATAATATCCACAATGGATGAGAATAGAATAACACAAGATATGTGGCGGATGAGACCAAACATAAGGAAGAAAACAAACCATAAATGAAGGTGGCCAAACCAAGCTAGCATATGGAATGATAGGATAAAATAAGAATTGTTATCAATATAATGCAAGCTTTATTATGTCAACAGAAATGACCAGTCTGACAGTTTACCTTCAATCATTAGATATTACTTTCATGCCAACTAATTTGATAACTTTTATCAATCGCAGAAACATCAAAATGGCACCCCAACATTAACAGTGATAACAAAATATTTTTTAAAAAACAACAACCAAAAAAACACAACGAATAATCTGTGTTGTCGCGGCAGGGCTGTGAACGAAATTAAAATATGGCAAAAAAAAAACAACCAACAAAACATTTTGCTTCAGTATCCTTAATGTTACTTCCCCAAGGCTGTGTAGTATACAATTTTTTGTTTGTTTGCAATGTAATAACAGTTGCTGGGTATTTATTTCAACAGACAGAGTTCTAGACGGTACAAAACAAATTGTAGTCGGGTGTCATGGACAGTTATATGTTCACAATTCCAGCAGGTCAGCTGTCACAATGGCAGGAGGCCCTTCTATTCATGAGTACCGGGTCCAAAATATGCAGCCATATACAGATTTACCAACTTAATGACCACTCCAACAAGGAAAGCTTCAAGTGAACCCTTATCCTAAAGAGGCAAACTGAAACTGTCAGTCAGTTATGATTTCCACAGAAAGAAAAACGCAAATACAAAACACTGTAACACACTTCACCGGTCACTAATCATACTCATGGACTGTGTATTAATATAACTAGTTGGCCCGCTGACTTGGGGAAATATACAGATGTGATATTTAAAGCTGAGTTTAGATCACCAGTGTGTAAATTGAAGCACAGAATGAGCTTTCCTGTCATACTTTTTAATTGCACTCGAAGAAAATGCGTCTTTCTTTTCTGGCTCAAAATGTCCGAGTACTTTCTTCTGTTTAACTCAGTTGTGGCTCAAAATCAAATAAAGTATTGAAAATACAATGAACTTCAGGGCCTTTTAAAATATGCCCACATGCACCTTTATGTCTTTCTATGCATAATACGACATTTTGTAGAATTTAAAGCTCAGTGGAGGCCTTACTTCCTTTACAATACAATGTGCACACTGTCATCACTGTCTTGCACTTGACTACATTTGCCTTTTATTCTCAAACCAGGCAGGAATTTCTTTTTCACAAAACATTATTCCTTACATCCTTCCCAGCACCTAAATACAGGACAGTCCTGCAATATAAGGTACAGTTGACAGGTCTGCATACATACAGATTTGCGATGTTTTAGATAAGAATAATAAGTACTATAAAATACAGTAAAGCACACACGCTACACACATATTACAGATTATAATATCAGAATTTCTGTATTCTACGAACACTGAAGAATTTTTCTTTATACTCATTTGCAAAACTCTTTTCAGATATATACAAAAGTTTTGAGAATTTTACCAATGTAATATAATTAATATTGAACTGTTTAATTCTGCTATTAGAATACCCAAATTTGCCATGAAAGACACAATGTGGCCGTTATCATGCCGATGTGTCGTAAAACACACACTCAAATCAAATCAAAAAGAAAATCTTGAATATTAAAACATCCACTTATTACTTGATGAAGTCATGACCTGAACACTGGAAATCACAATCATTCCACACAAGAGCTATCAGGAATTTCATCCAGCTTAGTCAACAAATATATAGTTTAGTTTAGGGCAAGCACCTACCCTTATCATCAAGATTTCATGACAGTTGACAGAGACATTTATGGGCACTTTTTTCTAGAATCATACATAAATTAGTACAAATTACATGAACAATATTATATGGCAGCATGAGTTAATAAGTTAATACACTAACCTTCTCCTCATTATCAACAAATGTTACAATATATGACTTTAGAGTATAAAGCAATGTGTAAGTACATCAAATACCATCCCAAACCAGTGGTAAGCTGGTAAAATAATTATAAAGCATAAATAAGAGGTGAATGGCACTGACTCAGCAGTACCTGCAAAAATTGACAAAAGCAAGCAAAATAATGGTTGGGACAAAAATTTACCATTCTGAATTAATTTAAATAAATAAATAAAATTAAATAAAATGAATAGAAAACAATAGCAGACATAATGATGTAAACTGGTGAAAATGAAAAAATTGACATTTTTTTGCAAGACTTCCTTAATGGATGGCTGTGAAATATTACTGATTCTGTGCCTGTTGCCTCACAAATCATCTCGCTTTCATTCTTACTGTGCAAAAAAATATACATCTATCACAAAAATACTTTTACAGTCTTAGAAATATGGCCACTTTCAAATCAGCACCCCGCGGTTCCTTTCACGATCCATGCAGCCTCTTTTGTTTTGTATCATTTAGGGCCTCCTCATTCGTATAATGGTAGATGCACTAGTTTAGCCCAGATAGCAGTTGGTCTGTTGCCAACTTTACTGCCACACTGAGCAGACATCAGTCAACACTATCCACAATAGATGTGCCACATCGCTATCAACTGTGTGAAAAATTAAACATGTCTAGAACGCTGCATAACATTAATGGGTTGTTACAAAATAAAGAAAATATTTTTACTGGCCTCCAAAATTTTACAATAGATTTTTAACTTAATAAATTATTGATAAAATTATCAACGTTACAAAGAACAATAACAGAGTTAAAGCAGTACCAGACAATCATAACATGTTCACAATATGCTGAAGTGTTATGCATGACAACACAGACCAATGCTTTCAGAAAAAAATGTATGCAAAAAAAATACTTCTGAATTCACATTTCTTTAAAGCTTTCTGAAATACTGATTTAAAGGAGAAAACATATTCCAGACTTTTTATATGACTAGTATGTTAATTCACTGCATATTATATGAACTTGCAAAACATAAAATGTTATTGCATGACCAGACAAGTGGAATACATAGCGTAAAAATACTGAATCACAAACTCTGTGCAAACTCCACCACCTTCTGACAGATTTGCTGGTAATCAGCAGCCACTGTATCTTTATGTACCACTCTCTTCCACTCCATTGAGGACAAGAGGCGATTCATCTGTGGTTTCCTGGTCACTGTGGAAGCTTTCTGTAGCAGCTGACCCACATCCAGTGACGAATGGTCTACTGAAATATTTTACACAGAAACGATTACTTAGTAGTGACAAATGACAAAAGTTCATTCATGCAGCAAATGAAAAGTTCTTTTAACCCTTAAGTGCCTCAACTAGTGACACAATTTACCCCGGGTACCTCATCTAGTGATACAATTTATCCCAAGTACCTCATCTGGTAACACAATTTATCCCCGGCACCTCATCCAGTGATACAATTTATCCCAGGTACCTCATCTGGTGATACAATTTATCCCAGGTACCTCATCTAGTGATACAATTTATCCCAGATACCTCATCTAGTGATACCATTTATCCCAGGTACTTCATCTAGTGATACCATTTATCCCAGGTACCTCATCTAGTGATACAATTTACCCCAGGTACCTCATCTAGTGATACCATTTATCCCGGGTACCTCATCTAGTGATACCATTTATCCCAGATACCTCATCTAGTGATACCATTTATCCCGGGTACCTCATCTAGTGATACCATTTATCCCAGATACCTCATCTAGTGATACCATTTATCCCAGGTACCTCATATAGTGATGCAATAAAAGAATATGTCCTACAAATTCTCACCTCCAGGTTCCAAGACAGGCAGAATACTGTCTATGAATTTGGCATAGTGAGCTGTGGCGGCTATAATTGTTGTGGTGTTTGGATCCCCTCGTGTTGTGGCCACATGAAGAGCCACAGATGTGTGCGGGTCCATCAGATAACCTACAACATAAAGGGTTCTTACTCAGGCTGAAGGTTGAGGATTTTCCATATACATGTCAGATCATCCAAAACTGAAATCTCATTACAGACTGAAAATCAAAATCTCAGAATAAATTTTGAGAATTATGTAATGAATCTAATGTTAGTAAATTCTCTAGGAATAGTGAAATGGATAGCATACTACAATATAATATTACCATACAATTTATTAAAGCAAGCTGAAAATTTTCCTTCTTTGTCAAACAAGATTCAAGAATGCATTGTAAGCTACTGAACATTGTGTTAGATGCATTCTGTCCAATCAATGTTGAATGGTTCTTCACTATATTACTTACTTCAATCAATGGTGTATAGATGGGACTTCTCTCTCTAGAGCACACAAATGCAACCTATGGCCCACCAAGCAATTTTGGCTGGCTCCCAGGGTTGACTGAAAATTTCTTTACACACCCTTCACTGAGCTATATAAAAAAAATAAATCTAACCCACACATGCCCCCCCCCCCCCCCCAAAGACATTTTGACATTTTCCTTTACAAATCAACATCCAAATAATAATATGCCATTCACAGAAGAGCTTTGATATGAGATAAGAGTATCCGCTCCTCTGTATCTTCACATTTTACAGCTCTGGCCCTTGCTATATGAAAGGTTGCCTATGTCTGCTCTAGAGAGATCCTGCTTCTGACCTGTATTTTTGAACACTTCAGACATGGCTTCCTGGGTGTTTTCTTCCATGGCAAATGAGGCATCAAAATGCTTCTGAAGAGCTTCCAGTACCTAAATGGTTAAAGGTACTTATGTGGCAATCAAAAGGTGAAAATGCAGGAAGGTATGTGATCTGCTCAATGATAAGTTGACAGAGCTCTCACTTAAAGCAAAGTATGCACAATAAATAAGTCAAATAACAGAGACTTCAGTTTAGTTGGGTTTTTCCTCTGAAGACATTTCTAATTCAAGAAACAGAGAAATGGAATAACTGCAATAACTGTAGACACAGGCTGTTTGTAACACAGACAGCTTTTCAGTCAAGAAAGGTTCAAGCAAAAAGAAATATATATATATATACAGTATAATGACTGTTTTAATATAAAGGAGTTTAGAAGTAGATAAAAGTAAAATGAAAAACTGTCTTAAAGACAGGTCTTGTTTGGACCTTGTAATAAGACATTGTAATTTATATGAAAATCTCTGAATGTCAAACTCAATGGTGCTCTGCCAGAACTGCAGAAAACCCTAGATTTTCTTTAAAGAACAAATCTGCAGATTTAGATTGGTGAATGAAAGAAGAAGAACATGAAAATCTAAAGCATTGATTTGTCTTAAATACAAAAGCAAAATTTGACATGAACAACAATGTCCCCTAACATGACAGCAGGGCTGTTACCAATTGTACTGTAGAAAAGAGAGGCCAGTAATCACCCATCCAAGATATTTCGTGGAGAAACAAAAAAACAAACAGAAATGACACATGTGGATATTTGAACTCAAACACCTCAGCCCTCTTGCAGCTCTCTCCTCCAGTGAAACTCAAATTAACATTTAACACTTAATGCTCTGAAGCTGGGTGTGTGTACAGAAACGGAAACAGCAAACGGAAACGCCAAAAACCTTTCAAGTAGTGAAACAGAAACAATGTTAATTTCATGCTGTTTCCACATACGTAGAATACACTCTTTCTACTTACTACTTGATGGATTTTTGATGTTTCCGCTGCCATTTCCATTTCCGTACACATGAAAACACAGTTTAACTCTAATTGCTGACCTGTGGTGGAACTGCAACTTTTCCTTCTTTTGCCAAAGTTTTGTAGAAATCACTGACCACTGCAGGATTTTCCCCAGACAAATGGTAGAGGAGTCTCTCCAAATTGGAAGATTCAATAACGTCAATGGAAGGTGAGCCTGTTCTCTACAATATTGGAGAGTGTATAGAGAATGTTTAGTGAACAAGATACAACTTAAATGGTGATGTCATCTCTGAAATCGGGGGGTGGCATATATCTTGGTATGAATCACAGAGCAAAGCTAAGGCAATTGCATACTGGTATTGTGAACCACATACAGTAGGTATACATCAAATACATTAAATCTATTTTACCTTGTAGCAATATACAGAAATGTAAATTGAAACACATTATTTCAGATGAATGCCGTTCTTGTTTTTGTGAATTTTGCCCGAGCAGCAGCCTTGTTTGTCCTGCTCTTTTTGACTTTCAACTGATAAGGTATCTTTAATGTGCGCAACATGCACATGAGCTCTCCAAGTTTTTCGTCCTTATCCAAGAAGACTAGGTGTTCGATCCTACCTACCATAAGATCAGGGACTGGAAATTTTTCTGCCACAAAAATTCCAACATGCCTGCATCGACTGGGGTTCGAACACAGTACCTTTGACATGTGAGGTGGGCACCTTGCCTCTAGATCACCAAGCCCCCCGAAATATAAAGCATAATGTTACAGACAGACATGTCAATTAGCAAACAGTCACTAATTTGGGAAGTACAATGACACTGACAATGACAACTGGAGTTTTGAATTCTCTGAATATGAAGTCTGTCTGATTTCATCATCATCATTGCCTTTCTCACCCTGGATCAGGGTATAGGCCACCAACAAACACTTTCCATCCCTCTCTATCATGGGCCAGCCTCTTTACATTATTCCAAGTCTTTCCGCTTCGTTGCACATCATTTTCTCTGGCTCTTCTCCACGTTCCGCGCGGCCTTCCTCTTGATCTCTTGCCCTGGGGATTCCAATCCAATACCTTCTTCGCGATGCTGTTTCCTGGCCTCCTGAGAGTGTGGCCGATCCATCTCCATCGCCTCCTACCAATTTCCTCTCTGACTGGGCTCTGTCTTGTTCTTTTCCAAACAATTTCATTGCTGACCTTGTCTGTCCATCTGATCTTAAGTAGCTTCCTCAAACATCTGTTGATGAAAACTTGGATTCTCTTTATGCAGGCCTGGGACGCATTCCAAGTCTCACATCCATACAACAGGACTGACTTCACGTTCGAGTTGAATATCCTCAGCTTTGTTTTTAGAGATATATCCTTGGTTCTCCAAATCTTGCTTAAGGACGTGAAAGCTGCCTGTGCCTTTCCAATTCGTGCTTTGACTTCTGCCTCTGTTCCTCCCTTATTGTCAATGATACTACCAAGATAGCAGAAGGACTCTACATCTTCCAGTGGTTGATCTCCTACTTTGACTTGTTCGCTTGGGGGTGCCACAATTTTTAGGACCTTCGACTTCGCAGGATGTATCCTCAATCCAATAGATTCTGAAATTTTGTTTAGAGCTGTAGTCTTTGCTTGCATCTGGTCGTGTGTGTGCGACAATAGTGCCAAGTCATCTGCAAAATCTAGATCGTCCAGCTGTGTCCATGGGGTCCATTGTATGCCATTTCTTCCTCCATTGGTGGTTTCTTTCATAAGCCAATCAATCACCAGAATAAACAGAAATGGGGACAGCAAACAACCCTGCCTAACACCAGTCTTGATATCAAAGCTGTCAGTAAGCTCACCATCGTGTATGACTCTGCAACTTGTCCCCTCATACATGCTCTTGATAAGATTCACCATCTTCTCTGGGATTCCATAATGTCTCAATATTCTCCACAGCGTTTCTCTATCGATGCTATCAAAGGCCTTCTCGTAGTCAAGGAAGTTCACTATCAGTTGGGAGTTCCACTCTAGCGACTGCTCTACTATAATTCTCAGCGTGGCGATCTGGTCGGTGGTTGATCGATTACTCCTGAAACCAGCTTGCTCCTCACGAAGTTTTGGGTCTGTTGCATTCTGTATTCGCTTGAGAATAATCCGATTGAAAACCTTTCCTGGGATGGAGAGAAGTGTGATTCCTCTGTAGTTACTACAATTGCTGAGGTCCCCTTTTTTTGGAAGCTTCACGAGGTGTCCTTCCTTCCAGTCCTTTGGAAACTTGCCTCCGATCCAAATCCTCGAGAATAGTGAGTGCAGATCCTCTGCAGCCCCAGCAGCATCTGCCTTCAGCGCCTCTGGTGGGATCTGGTCTGGTCCAGCTGCCTTGCCTCGATTTAACTGCTTTATGGCATCATTAATCTCTGCTTTAGTCGGAGGGTCGCAACTGATCGGTAAATCATTTCTTGCGGGTAGAATGTCGGGTGGGTTGCTTGGTGGAGGTCTGTTCAAGAGGCTACTAAAATGTTCTATCCATCTTTTTGCCTGAGCTTCCTTTCCAAAAATAGCCTTCCTGTTGCAATCCTTGACAGGAACTTCCGGTTTTCCATATTTTCCAGCAAGAGTCTTTGTAGTCTGGTAGAGGATCCTCGTGTGTCCTCCTGTTGCTGCCTTCTCTGCTTTCTCTGCTAACATTCCTATGAACTCCTCTTTGTCTTTTTTAATTGATTTTTTGACCTCTTTAGCTGATGCTCGGTACTCTTCCTGGTTACCAACTCTTGAGCTTCTTGTACGACTTGCATTTACCTGTTCTTTTAGGTCTCTTCTTATCCTTATCAAGTCCAGTGATTTTTGACTGATCCATTCCTTGTGTTCCACTTTCTTTTCCCCAAGAACATCCTGACATGTCGATGTAAATACTCCTTTTACCTTAGCCCAGTGAGTCTCCAAATCTACTGTCTCTTCGAGGTCAACAAGGGGTTTGAATCTATTCCTCAGTGTCAGCTGGAACTCTTCCTTCTTGTCTCCATCCAGAAGGCTCACTTGAAACTTTCTCCTCTTTGTTCCTGCTCTGGTACCTTGTTTCTTGAGGCGGAGTTTGAGTCTTGCCAGCAGCATGTGATGGTCAGATCCAACATCAGCTCCTCTCTGTACTATGACATCCTCCAGTGAGCGTCTGAATCGTCGGGTGATGCAAAAGTGGTCAATCTGGTTTTCAGTTACTCCATCCGGTGAAATCCAAGTGGCCTTATGGATCCTCTTGTGTGGGAATACTGAACCTCCAATCACATAGCTGTTAAATGCGCAGAAACTTGCAAACCGCTCTCCATTCTCATTCATTTGTCCCAAACCATTGCGCCCCATAATGTCCTCATACCCTGTATTGTCCTGTCCTATCTTGGCATTGGCGTCTCCCATTATAATGTTCACATCTTTTCTTGGCAATGTGTCAACTATTTCCTGAAGCTGGTTGTAGAAATCGTCCTTGTCCTCATCGGTTGCTTCATTTGTTGGGGCGTATATCTGCACAATGTTCATGTTGATGTTCTTGTTCTTTGTAGTAAATGATGCCAATATAATTCTCCTTCCGTAGGGTTCCCATCCCCTCAGTGACCTCTGGGCGTGCTTGCTCAAGATGATCGCTACCCCTTCTGTATGCTTTTTGTCCTCCCTTCCAGAATACAAAATCTTTTCCCCAGAATTAAGTTGTTTCAGTCCGGACTGTATCCAGCGGGTCTCGCTAACTCCAAGTATGTGCAGTCTGTATCGCCTCATCTCCATTGTAACCTGGGCACTCTTTCCTGCTTCATACATGGAGCGGACATTCCACGACGCAATCCGGAGTGACTTGTTTGATGAAGGAGCAGTCGGGCCAGTGGAGTCCTTTCGGCTTTGTCCATTGTCCTTCATTGAATCTACAGGTGCAGATGCTCCCCCTTCTCCCAAAATAAAAGACTGATTTAAAGTATTTGCTTGTGTTTCTGTAACTGGTTTATTTTTACAGGGTGGGTAGTTGGCCCACCGCCAACTGGCTCTTCTCGGGAGACCAGGACCTTTGCACCTTTAGTCGCCTCTTACGACACGCAGTATCACGTCAGATGTATTCTTTGCTGTCCCTCTTCTGCAAGAGGGCCCCGCATCTGCACGGGCGTCTGTCTGATTTGCATTGCACAAAATCTGTACAAGACTTCAAGCCTCCACACATTGACAGACATGCTTCTCTGCTGCAGGACAAGCACGAGCTCACAAGTAACTAGTCGCATTCATTAAATATTCTATTTAGATTCAGTATATTTCACATTCTATTTTTTTTTGTTTGGTTGTTTTATCCATTCAATTTTCCAAATTATTTTTTTTCTGTTGTTTTTTCGTTTTTCCTGGAAGAAGGCCGCTGCCGAAATATCGACTTCTTCCTTGTTCCGTTTTAATTTGAGTTTCATTGTATCATTTGGATATTATTTCTGACGCCAGGCTTCGCTACATACAACTTTTTCTTTTCGCGAATTTTTGGCAATCTGTAAGTACCAACCCTCAATAACAGGGAATCCTTAGTTCCAATGCAATGACTCCAACAAACTTTTGAGTCAAACAATAGGTTGCCACAAATCAATTTACACTACAGCAAATGCAGAATATCGGTAAAACTTACCTTGATAGACCGACTACTAACATTGTAAATTCCTGTTCGAATGAAAGTTGTCAGAATGTTGTTGGAGTTTGAAGCACAGATCAATTTCCGCAGCGGAAAACCCATCTCCTGATCCAGAGAATGATCAGACAAAAGATATTAACAAAATCTATGACTGAACATTCGGTGAATTTCTTTCGCACAAAATTTTCTCCTTGTGATGGCTTTTATAAAACACTGTCACACGAAATTATGTCACATTTCTTTCTGAATCTTACCATCCTGTATTTCTTGTGTTCAAATACTACATCTCACCCTCATCCTGTCACTACAAAGTCTTGACATAAAGCATGAGGTTGGGTTTAGGTCTTTATTTTAGCAGGTTCACTGCCCTCGGCACTTACACCTTGCCGTTCTTGTCTTTTTAGTTTTCTTATTCTTGTTTCTGTGTGTTTTTGTGGTAGGGATTAGTTTTTGTGAATTTTGCCCGAGCAGCAGCCTTGTTTGTCCTGCTCTTTTTGACTTTCAAGTGATAAGGTATCTTTAATGTGCGCAACATGCACATGAGCTCTCCAAGTTTTTCGTCCTTATCCAAGAAGACTAGGTGTTCGATCCTACCTACCATAAGATCAGGGACTGGAAATTTTTCTGCCACAAAAATTCCAACATGCCTGCATCGACTGGGGTTCGAACACAGTACCTTTGACATGTGAGGTGAGCACCTTGCCTCTAGATCACCAAGCCCCCCGAAATATAAAGCATAATGTTACAGACAGACATGTCAACTATTACGAATAGGTCCTCCATTTCTATTACCATGCAAATGTCCCCTGCAAACTTTACCTGAGCTTACCTTGACATAATAAGCACTGAGCAGGTTACCAAAGTTGCCAGTTGGTATGCAGATATCCACTGGATCCCCCATGGTGATGTGGCCATCTCGGACAAGATTTAAGTAGGCTGTGGCATGGTACAGGATTTGTGGAAGGAGACGTCCCCAATTTATGGAATTTGCAGCACTGAGAACAGATGTCAGAATCAAAATAACAGTCTACCTGTCCTAAGACAAAGCAACATCATGCCTGTCCTGTTTACAAGTCGTTGACAACTCATAATGTGAATAATAAAGAACGCCAGGGCTTCACAAGGAAAAAACTGTTTGTTTTCAGAGATTAAACTCAAGATCAGAATGGGAAAAGCTGAAAGGGTGAAAGCCTTAGGACTTTTAAAAAGGATGTGGTACCTTCACATTTTCGGTACAATCTGAGTATTTTCTATACAGGTAATAATCTATGCTGGACATCTATTGAAAGAATGCAGAAAACTGGTATTACATTTAATGGGTTAACTAGAAAGGCAGCCAACTCCATGGGATTTTCAATTTGAATATGCTTTTTATGGAACTTCATTCTAATAACTGCCATATTGTTTTGAGGTCTAAAATGGAGATATCAATAAGGATCTCTGACACAGCTGACCACAGACATAGTAAGTAAAATAAGTCTGTAACTATCATTGCATGCTGCTCATGAGAGAGAAATGATGGCCTTAAAGTCAAGGAGTCTTAAGAACACTGACAGTCTTTTTAAACAGCAAGGCTGTGGGCAAATATCTGAAATTCCACTCAACCATTTCAAGGCTTCCTTCTATGCTAAACATACCAAGAGATAACTAAGTTAAAGTATGAATACAGAACTTCACAACATACCTCAGATTACTCTCGCCCAAGGCGTGTCTGAGGTTGGTATCACCAAACATCTTCTTCACAGTCTGCTGACAGTAGTCAAAATTTCCATCCACACCTGAAACAAATATCAACACCTGACATATTTTTTCTTTATTTTAGCAGCAAAAGAAAAAAAAAAAACTCCAAAAAAGAAGGAGGGTATCAAATCTGAGGATTGGGAGGTAGAAAATAAACATAGCTTTTAGTGCATAAACTGAAATTATTCATTCTGTTGGCCACAGATTAAAACATAGTTTTACCCAGTGAAGACTGGGCATTTTTGACATTTCACAACTGACAAAGGCTGTCCAATTTGGTGGTATTCTCAAAAAAATCATTGTGAGGCTTCCAATCACCCAATCCCTATAATAAAAGATTGTTATATCCAACAAACAAAACTTAACCACTCTAGGTGTAATACTTTTTTATTTACGATTTTTTGAAAATTGTCCTTTTTTTTTTTTAGTTCGTAATGACTTTCGGTGACTGAAATAAAAATCTCTGCATGTGATGCAAAGTGGGAATTTAGATCTAGACCCACTTCCTGATATATATCATCGACATCTGATACACTAAATTCATCTTTACTATCAAAACAGAGCGAAGACATTGCTCCTTTCAGACTTTCATTTTGACGCCGCTGTGATTGTTTTCAGTGCAAGTGATCTCCCTGCCAGTTCCATTACTCAAAAAGTTACTACCTGGCTTCCATGAAACTTTGCATGAAACAAAACAAAAGCGTTGTTCCCATTCACTCTAAAGGGAATGATATAGGTGGAAAAAATTCTGAAAGTTGATACTGTTTACGCACTGGGAACCGCCCACATCAACTCGTGATGCATCCCGCTGATGCAGCGGGAAATGTCTTCAGTGAGTTAAAAAGCCATGTCATAAAAAGAGAACAAAACAAATACATAAACACAACAGAGATGACTTATTTGAGGTACAAAGTTAAGTGGACTCATGTCTAATTTTTCCCTTTTATTGGGGGGCATTATTTTGCTTTTAACTGTACTTAAAATCATCATCAGATAGTACAATTTCCAAATCTTGCAACTAAGTCCATTCACTATGATATTAAAGAGGTGAACAGGTTCCATATTAAGGAAATTTAAACAATTTTGAAGTAAAACACACAAATTGAAAAGCAAACTTACCTAGAACTTTAACATTGAAGCCCTCCATTGTGGTTAGCTGATGTTTCTGTACCTTGCTGGCAGTACTGGTAGGGTACAGGACAACCACGCCCACATTGGCATCACCTGCCACACACAAGTAGATAACATGTTGCTCAGTAGTGTGAGACACCATGGTTAATTTTTAACTAATATGTCATTGCTGTGGTTTGTTATTGACCAAACTCCAAATCTCCCATTTTACAATTACTAATTATTACCAGAGGCACAAAAAAGTGATTAAAGATTGGCCTTCCCGTCTTCACTTCTACGCAAATTTAACAAATGAGTGAACACTGTGTGACTCATGCAGGTGTTTTTTTAATGATGAAGAAAGGAATATGTTCAAAATACAGGTTTTTAATATTAAAGGCATTAATTAATTGATATCTGTTTTTCTGCATCTATCTCTGTCAATTTCTTCTTTGACATAGTAACAATGATGACGATGATGGTGAGGATGTAAAAAGCAACACAACTCACTTGCATGTCTACTAAACCCATCTAAGGTGGCAATTCCTGTGTCCCCGGTGGTGGCAACCAATATCAGATATCTGAAATACAAGAGAATGTCCATTGTCTTTCACAATTCTAAAGGGGTATAAAAGACAGACTTTAAAGAGCATGATATTTTTAGTACATAATATCTTTTCCCCCCGCTGATATGAACACATGTTCATCTTCCCTATCCAACATATGAAAATAAAAGAAGAAAAAAGAAAATATATTGAAAAAAAAACACTACAAGCACACAATGAAAACACAAAATTGTCAGATGAACAATTTTCACGAAATTGTACAGAATTACTGTTAAAGCATTATACAATGTCGCATACTTAAAAAATTCACAAACTTTCGAGTCTTTGACGATGATCTTTACTTTACATTGAGAAACTTTAAAAAAAATTTTTTATACTCAATTACTGAGAAACTTGCAGTATATTCTTTTGTGTTACCAAGACATGTCAACAAAAAATGAAAAAAATAGTTTTAACAGAAACAATCGGAATATTATTTCAAATTTGTACACTTGATGTAGTCAAAACTTTTTTATGATCAGAGAAGAAAGACCTGTTTTATACAAAGCTTAAAGGAACTATACTTTAAATAAAGGAACTATACTTTAAATCAACAGAGGCATCAATGACATTCTTTGATTCTGTCATACTGAATACAATAAATGTGCAATGATTTTGTAAGCTCTATTTGGGTTTTATTTTGCATATAACACACACAAAAAAAAAATGCATCTGAACATTTCACGCAGGGTTTCAAGCAGTATATTTCTTTGAATTTTACTCACATGAACTATCTCTAATGTCCTGATGCTGAAAATATATGTAAAAGGAACAGCGATAGATTTGAGGTCCCGACCACCTGTGGAGACATCTTGTCCCCTGGGTCAAATTTAGGCAGAACAGAGGTATATTTGAGGGAGTGTCACAGAACAGTGACAGATTTTAAATTTTTACTTCCATTCACACCCCTGTGTACAGTGCAGTCTATGTCTAAGAAAGAGACAGAGTGAACCAGTGTTTTTGTTATCTCCCACATTTAAGATATCCGCTGAAAAGTTATACTTGAAACATGTTTCCAAAGCATTTTGGGGAAGCAAGAAAGAAAAAGAGGAAACAACATTGCAAACAAACAAAAAAGAAGTAAATAAAAATGCCATAATCACATCCTTCACCTTTGCTATATTACCTGAGAATGTCCACACTAAATTACTAACATCAAACCAAAGACAAATTGATAATAAATTTATAAGTACACCGTCCAATAGTCTTTGAAATTATAGAATAATATTTAGTGTTAAACAAACTATACTTCTTTTTGTCCCTACAAAAGAAATTAAAAGATAAAAATTCACCACACCCAGAGTTTCCAAGCATAAAAAAAAAAATGAAAACAACATGGACATTAAGGTCACAGGTTTGGGATAGTGACACACATCTGACACTCACTTTACATCAGATCCCTCCTGTTGCATGGCTTTGCTGAAGAATCGTGGCATCAGTTGCAAAGCTCCATCTTTGAAAGACGCTGTAGGACCATGGAACAGCTCTTGTATAAACTGTTTTCCCCGTAGACGATACAGTGGAGCCAGATCTGGACTGCAGCAATACATTATCATATATCAGGTAAAAACTTGCAATGATAAAGATAAAATCCTGACCTCAGTTCTTGTTTGGTCAATCTCCATTTTTTGAAAACCTGGAGATCTTTTCATATGTAGAAGTGATATAACAAATGCACACTTTGACTCTTGTTTAAAATGCATTGTGGCACTTATCAAGTTGTTTCACAGTTCCGATTTATTCCAATTCCTTATCATAACACTAAAGCCAGGAACACCCCATGTTGAATTTCTCAGTTGTGCAAAAAAGTGGAGTTGGAACAAACAAGAGCTAAGGCCGTGGAATGCCAGAGGCAAACTTTTAAGTCTACTTAAAAAAAGTATGGATGGTGTTATAAATCTGTTGTCAGAACTTTCAGAGATGTCTTTGTTTTCCATGATGTTTCCACTGAATAAAACGGCTCCCCTGTTAAGACCTCATAATGACTTAATTTACCACTTCAATAAGAGACACCTGATGGGGCATGTATTTCTCATAACGTACATTGGCAAACTGACGAAATATAAAAACCAGAGAATAACTGTGGGGTCGCAGGGTGGCACAGTAAAAAAATTGGCAAAAAGAAAGTTGTATGTAGCAAAGCCAATTTTTTTATCTTCCCTTTTTCTTTGCTTTTCACTGTATCGTTTGGATATTATTTCTTAAGCAAGGCTTTGCTCCATACAACTTTTTCTTTTTGCCATTTTTAGACAATGGCAAACTGAAGCTATAAGTAAGTTGCGATTTTCATAGAAAGGAGAACATAATAAATACTGTAAAACACATGTACTTTATGTATATTTCACATCTATGATCTATACAAAATAATTTTTGAGAATTTTACCGATGTAATCAATTTTATATGAAACCATTTAATTCTATTTATGACATGTAAATTGGTGAAGCTCTGAATACCAAACCTAAATACAGTACCCCACCCGCCATAAAATCCAAACTCAAACTCAAGAACTCTATATATCAGTGTAACATGCATACTGTCACTACTGTCTGGAGTTTGACTGGGCTACCCATTATCCTTTAAACTTGAAAAAAAAAATTGTTTCTCATGTTCCTCGGACACCCTAAAAGCAGGACAGTCCTGTAAATTGAGGGGCAACTGGCAGAGCTGTACACTCATAATTGGTCCTAAGCCTTTAACCCCTTCCCTGCTTTGTCCGTAACTGTTCTCTCACTATACTGCCACATGCCCCAAATTGTTCTGGGCCTAATTCTATGCATTTCTTGAGACAATTCCCCAATTATGACTGTTTTGTATTTCCTAGTTTGCTCTCCATCTTATTTGTGTCATTTGCATGTATTTTGAAACCATGGGACTTATGGCGTGTAATTTTTTAGATTTTCTTATTTTGTTCCATTTTGCACCTGGCGTATGAGTGGAAATCTTTGTGGCAGGCAAGGGGTTAATAACTCATATCTTTTTACACAGTGGAAAATGCATATATGCATATCCTTATTGTTTATGATATTATTGGTTAATAATAAAAAACAATGCTTTTATCTAATAGCTGTGCACTGCTGCCACTCACTGTTCAAACAAACCATCTGTGTATGACTTGTACATGTAGCTTCTCAACTCCTGCGGGCAAATATCCAATGGATGTATCCATGCCTCCAACAGACGCACGGCTCTTTCCCTAAAATCCAGTGGCACCAACCGTCTCAAATCCTCTAGCGACATTTTAGGTCTGTTTTTAGCTTTCAGATACAAACCTCCATCTGGTGCCAGCCCTGTCAACATAAGCAATTGCAACTGCCATTAAAATGAAATAATTTGAAAAGATGTTGCAGTTAGAAACTCAACTTCTCCCAATTCAGACAAGTTCATTTTATGATGAAAAATCATGCATGTAAAACTCACTGCAATGAACAATTCACAAGGATCAATAATCTCCTGATGGAAAAGGGTTTACAACATCTAAACAACACTTTAGCAACCGGACTTCCCTCTATAGGCCCATTGCACATATCGGCCATTTTTGTTGTAAAGACCAACGCATCACCATGGCGATTGTAGCACTGATTTTGATTCGTTAGCTGATTTACACTGCCAGCACTTCAGGCGTCGTGAACCAACCGCCGGCGAGATAAAAGTAGTTCACCGCAGTAAACAATGGCATGTGTGTACATGCACATGGGAGACGTTCGGTCAATTCTTTCACTTCCTTTCCCTTGTTTACACGGATAGTAGGGAATCTGACCAGCTTGGATCCATCCTTTCCACCCCTGCCATAACAGTCAACTGCAATGCAACCAGCAGGCATTTTAACTGCCTAGACATATCTCGAAGTTACACTCATCAGCTGATTCACTGGCCATCTTGAGTGTGGGAAGAACAAAACAAAAACACTCTGTGACATCATTCGCAATGGACCTATTCCTAGACGTGATAGATGCATATGTATGAGTCAGGTCAAGTTTTAAAACTATGCTGATTCACAAGCTGCTGAGGCACATGGTCACCAATGAGGTAAATCAGGAAAGGGTGATCTTTGATACAGTACACTGTAATACCAGTTTGCCTATATCTGGTAATGAATGTAACTATGCATATACCCAGCCAGCATCCTTATGTCAATCCAATGTTGATTTGTACAGGATTTCGGCCAGGTTGATAGGATTACTACACTAGGCAGATTTCCTTTACAGAACAAATTGCAGTGCATCACGCAACCAGCTGATTTGTGTAAGAACGATCTTGTTACTTTTGAGTAAACTGGAGGTCACTTCTACGCGTTGGACTGACAAAGGGTTGCTGCTTGGGTACTTTGCTCTCAGTACAATTTGTTGACGCTAAAATTACATACACCCTTTTCTTCACGGAAATTGTACATGACTTCAAACTGATAAAATGTTTACCTTGCAATAGCGTGTCCAGAAAGCTAGCATGGGTTCCTGTAGACTCCATGGATCTTGTGGATACAAAACCCGGATCATTCTCAAACCCATGAACAGCTTTCAAAACTCTTCTGGCGACTTGTTCTTCTGTGTCTTTATCATGTACCATCACCCTTATATCATGCCTACACAATTGATGAAAAGAACTTTAGTTCCATTCAATGTTATTTTTGCATTTACTTTTAATTAATTTTCAATTTTCAAGTTCAAACCAAAGTGAATGCCAAAGACAATGAAATACAACACCACTTCTGTACTTTTCACACACATATATTTACACTCTGAATATTCAACAATGCTGTTTTGTTTTTAAATTGTTAAATAAATCTCTCTGTCTGCCTCTGTACCTGCACGTATGTGTGTGTATGAGAGAGAGAGAGAGAGAGAGAGAGAGAGAGAGAGAGAGAGAGAGAGAGAGAAGGAGAGAGAGAGACATTATAGGTATGAAATTATACATACTGTAAACTGCCTAGAGCCCAGTCATTAATAAGATGGAGTGCTATATAAATGCTATGTGATATTATTATTACTGTAAAGAATTGTGAACCGAAACCCTGTAACACAATAATATCCTATAATTTTTGTTATTTCATTGGTCACAAAGCAGGACTTACCATTTTTCATAAAATTTACGTCTGGACTCTACAATCTCTCTAAGAGTGGCACCAGAATCCATCCCTACAATATGGTCGACTTTCATCGTCTACATGCAAGATGATATAATGCCATATTATCTAATTAATGAATAACTTCACATAACACAACATGCCATCAAATAAGACAAGTACAGCCATTAATTGCCTTAGGCACATAAATAATTCATCGAGAAAAAAAATCAATTAATATTTCGCAAATTGATAGCCTGAATTTTCACTTTGTAATCACAGGAATCTTTCATTAAAAAGTCTGAATTGAGCCAAGATTAGCTTGTTAATCCCAAATTTCTTCCTTATACAGATTGGATATTCCTGAATCTTAGCTGGTCACAAGCTCCGAGTGTCTGAAATCTGTGTGATAGATCTCAATGGTCACAGCCAATTTTGTCGCGACGTAAATATATTCTTATCTACTAATCACAAAATTTGCTTTTCATGACCTTTTTTCCAAACATCGTGACTACCAACCAGCAAATCTCATATCTTGGATTTCATTTGACCAGTGCAAAGTGGATGTGATGTCCAGTTCCAGTGATAATTTGCGCACAATGCAGCAAGACACACAATGTATTAAAATGACTATAAGAAGCTGCTGGAAATATGATGAGCACTTTTTGCAGTAAAATGGTTGCTTTTTTTAAAAAAAATCTTTTTTTGACATCCATGAATGTAATGCAAACCAAATATTCTTCCAGCTGCAAAGTTTTACACATGCAGTTTTTATCATTCTTTAGTGACCTCACAAAATGTAATCCTACCTTTAAACGTTCCATTACAGTATCTGTAGTGGTGTCGAGGTAGATAACTACACCTGTTCGAGCAGCCTTGGCCATGGCATCAATATGTAGAGGGTTGGACCCACTAAGGGAGATGATAGATTTCTTGGCTTTGAGACCCAGAAGGGCCCGTCCTTCTTCCTCCAGAAATCTTTTGTCCCCAATCAATTTCAGCTGTGGATTGGATTGAAGAGTAAATTTTGTATGTCAAATTTCATATTGAGATTCCGAAGCACAAATGTCAGAAGCAAAAATATGGTAATTATTTACTGGGGTTAAAAATCTACACTATATTCAGTCTTTCATGAAATTATGCAGCATTATTTTTGCCTTTAGATTAAAGGAACACTTTCAAATGGAAGGAAAAATGAAAATAAATCATAATTAGACGATAGTTTATAACTTATTGCTGCATCTTTCATCAATCTCATTACTGCCTAATGCTGGTGGATAAAATAAACAACTATAAAACTGTAAATAAGTCGAACCTGATTAGTTGACTGTGCTAAATATTGTGCTAACTCTTCCTGTATAATCAGCATTTCAAATATGAAAATTATGTTCTATTTATTTGCACATTTTAAATTAAGATTGCGTGGGACACATTTTCATGGCCAGTTTCATCAAAGACATTGTCTGATGATTTCATTCACTTATGCTCTAACATTTAACCCTAGTCCTGCGGGAGGCCACTATATTGGCCTCCCCGCGCAACACGCGAGGCCATAATTTTGTCCGACACGCTTAACCGCCGGTCCTGTGGGAGGCCACATTTTTGTATAGCAACGGTGCGCCTCGCGCTTTGGTTATTCGGTTGCCAAGGCTGTCGTTGTTGTTGTTTTTTCACGTTATTTTTCCACACAATTTTCGCGTGTTTATCTATCCTGTCACCCCTACTATATCTAACAAAATGGTATCGTCCGATTACGTTTATTAAGATGCAACTATTTGCAACTATTCGTCATACTCGTGTAATAGTACTGATGGTCTGAAGTTTGTACTGGGAAAACTTTTACTTTAATGCTGGTTGTCGTCTACATGTGAAATGAGAAGAAAGGGGCCATGTGCGTATTTGAGACGCCGTTCTACGTCTGTAATTATGAATTCGGATGTAATATTAGGGCATGCTGCATAAGGGCGTCTGTCAGTAGGTTTTTCATCAGGGAAAACTGGGAGAAAATGACCGACTTTGTTGTTGGTCGTTGTCTTTATTTGATGTGGTAATTAGAGAGATATTGTGTTCCTTTGATTAAACCGCTTTTCAGTACATGTTTTTTGTGCTCTACGACCTGGAACTGGAAATCAAATCTCTCGCTAAAACTAACATTATAGTAAATGAACGCTTTACATAGTAGAGGAAGGAGAAGGCAATGTCACGATACATGTGGTTAGTAAATTAAGCAAATGGCTTAAAAAATAATTTGTTCACCTGAATGACCTGACAGAGGGACAGAAAAAGCGCAGAGGTCTTGGGAAAATGATAAAACATGTGTTAAACGGCATGTAAATGCAGAAAATTCTTGATTTGGGGCCTTCCATTTCACAATAAAACCTACTGCCTATCATAACAAGTACTTTATCCAAATATCATAGGGGTCCCTTATGATTTATCCACCACTATTGTTGTTATTGCGTCCTGAAGTATACACGATACAGGTGTTCACAAGGACCCGATTGACCCGACCGCCGAGGTTATCGGCAACACGCAAACGATCGGCTGACTGGCCGCTGGCTAGCCCCGCACGGGGCGTTACGTGGACGAGTTCACTCAACGCGGGACGAGGGTTAACAGAAAATGTTACCTTCTTAGCTACACTCATCCCCCACCATGGCACTAAGTGATGGTGGTCGATGTCAATGACAGTCCTGCCCAGGGCTTCTCCCACAAGTTTGGCTGTCGAGGTCTTTCCAGATCCTGGGTTACCCATCAGTATAACATTGCCCTGTGATGAGTAATTCATGGTGACATCTTTATGAGTAGATGGAGATACACACTGAAGACTCAGCAAATGCAAAAATATGAAGGAAGATTGGGTGTTTCAAGTGCATGAAAACAAACTTGTACAAAAACACAGATCTGCAGGAATTCTCATTCTGTCAAAACAGGAAATAACTTATCAAAGAGATTATTTCAGCTAGATGGCTAGTTAGCTATTTAAATATTTTATCAACTGCATCAGTCTATATACAATACGTTTTATATTTTCTGTGCCAAAGTTTATGAACAGGTTTGAGTTGTATGTACCAATGGTGTAACTGCTCTCTTTTCAGAATATTTCCCAAGGATGATGACTACATAGCATAGAAAACTACCTCATGCTGATTTATATTCCGCAACGAACAATTTTCTGCCAGTTCTTAAAATTTCGCCACATTCTCAGGATAACTTTATAAGGGTTTGGAATAGGAATGAAAAATCTACATCTTGTTAATCTTGGTTTTGAAGCAATTATATCCACTAGGACCTTTGTGTGTGTGCATTCTTATGAAGCATCACATGCACTGATGAGATTGAGAACAAGAAAAAAAAAAATTAATAATGGGCAATACTTAGCGATTATAGTGTAAATACTGATATTATGCTGGTGGTCAGAAAATATTTATAAATTTGGTTAGATAATATGATCAAAGATTAGATCTTTACTCCAAACAAATTTCAAATATCTACCTGTCCTTCAAGTGCATTCCAAGATTTCCATGTCTTGGGTATCTTCCTGTGTAGTTTGCGATAATTAAGGTACAAACAGTAACCTACACAGCACCCATTTTGTCGCACAAACGGACTGGAGAAAACTGTCAACCTCACAGGCGTCAGCATCACTGGGCTGTTCCAGAAAAACTACAGCTGCGGAATGCAAAGTTTATCAACATAAATAGCAATGACATTTCAATAACTGCTTGCATGAATGTTATTGCTTAATTAAAGTTGTTACTTTTAAAACACCAAATCAACTTAACTTTACTGGCATGAGTTATGTTGCTCAGTTTTGTTCATGTGTTGATGTAGACGTTTCATCATCAGAGCAAGCAATAGTGTAGTTTTACAAGGCTCATTCATGTAAGGCATAGGTCTCAGCTTTGTCTGTTAGATCTGTCTGTTTTGTTAACATTTACTCAAATTATAAGAGTTACTGCTCACTGGACAGCTTGCTTGTTTTATTGATGTAGTTAATTCTTCCTTCCAGCACAGTGAGACTATGTCAGAGACAAAGTTTAGAATGCCATCCCAGCCTGCATTCTTATGTCAACCCAGCATTTGCATCTTGGTAGGTTTATCATAGGTAGGGATGGATTCCCTACATCAAACCAATGTCAGTGCAATGTCATAATCAGTGGATCTGCAAAGGAATGATGTCATTCCTATGTGAAAACTTAACGCCAATCCTATATGTGTCAGATTTCCATATGGTTGCTGGCTGGGATCAGGCTGCTGACAAGTGAATGCTTGATGGGTTAAAAACAAGAAAATTGTTAGGTTAGTTCTTCCTCTGAGCTGGATTCAAAGCTGGGATCATTTCCACCCAAATCTACAGCTTGAACCACAAGGCCATTGCTGGCATAAAAACCTGTTAAGAAACTTAATAGCAAATAAGACATTTCTCTCTTTCATTCTCCCAAGCCACTTTGTGCAAGATGATGCAAAGAAGAAAAACAATAAGGAATCAATCTCTGGAAAACAATCATACAATTATCAAATCCCCCCCCCCCCCCCCCCCTCCACCATTTTCGTGAACCAAACATTTAAACCACTCAGTGACTCACAAAGACAAAAGCAATCACAGGTGAATTTAGAACCTCAATTACCAAACATTTGACTGACTAATGATGCATTCAAATCTATAAGAATCCTAGCCCCCCCCCCCCCCCCCGTTCCATGTCCCCCCTCACAGGCAAAAATTTAGTTTCTGCCATAAAATTTAGTGAAGTTAGGTTAATCTTTGCATCATGTTTCTGTATACCAACACAGAACATAAAAGTTGGTTCAGCTCCAAAATTTTCGTTTGCTTACACACTACGTGGTCCACCTATCAGGCTTCTTTAATAATAGTAGCCTAGAACTAGAACTAGAATCTAGATCTATGCATGCTAAATCTTTGATGCCCGTTAAATTTTGCCCAACACGAACAGTCGCTGGGCTTATAGATCTAACTAAACAGCAATGCCTGAGGTTGGGCCTGCGAAGAGGAACTGTCAAGCCTATTCATAAAAAATCGACATGTGTCACCATGTAAAGAACCGTCCACGCGTGTTCTTCGTGTTGATAAACCGGCGGCTGTGAAATATGTACGACAATAAAGCGTAGCTGCGCAAAATAAGGCGATGCTCAGCATGTCTACGAAAACGGTTAATGAGAAAACTGATTCTATCAAAGATCTGGAGTTTGATGAAGAGAATGACCACAAGTTATAACAGCCACACTTACTGTTAAATCTAGCTTGAAGATTAACAACACACTGCGCTGAAAAGAACACGCTGAATCTGCCTCAATGGAAATCAGGCTGGGGTCAAGGCAAGGCCGGTGCAGATGTTTCTGATTCTTGGTTGAATGTTTTGATTTTGCCCTAGGCCTACCGTTAGATCGGACCAACCATCCTTTGGGCCGGACAGTAACTGAGTAGGGCACTGCATCGGACAGCGCCCGGGCCAAATTTAAAAAAAAAGAAAAAGATGAGTCCGTTGTCGCCGCTCACGATATTTCCAAGCAGCTAAGAGAAATCATCGCCAGTATGACCTACTCAACTCTTTGCGCCATGCGTGTGAAACAACACTGCTGCACTTGGGCACAGGCCTAGCGCATTGTACTGGTGTCACTTTTGGTCATAGGCCTAACGTTCAGTCCTTTTCCCACAATCTCTAAGTTTTTTGGGGGTTTTTTGCTGAGTTATCTAGACGTCTAGATCTATGTAGTTATTGTTCCTTGTTTGCGATTTTTTTTTTTTCAATAAAAACTTGGCAAGAGGGTTTTACCTAAATTTTTAACCCACCAATTACTTGAATGTGACGGATGCAGATGACAAACGGTAACAGAATTACATGTACATGTAGTAGCTTAAGTAAACCGCCTATGCCCTGTACGTATTTGTTTGTTTGCTGCTTTTTTTTTTTTTTTAGAATAAATAATATACCTGCACAGTATTTTTCTAAGGAGATGGGTCACCTGTAATAATATATTTCGGACATGTTCTGTTTTTCATTTTTACGATCAACATTTTATTTATTATTTATCTTTCTGTAATATTTAATTCATTTAGTCTCCCTTTCGAATAGTGCAGAAGCAGGGATGCTGCACTTGTAGACAGAGGACTATGTTGAATACGCACTTAAATGCATTCAGAGAGTGAAATACAATTCCCAGAGAAAGTTGTTGGGGTCATGGACCTGCTGCCTACATGTTCACATTTAGGCCTACCTCATCGTTGAAAATTGATATTTCTGATGATAGTATTCACCTATTGTGTCTGAGAGAGAGAGAGAGAGAGAGAGAGAGAGAGGGGGGGGGGCTGCATAACCCAAATCAAGCGAATACGAGTGCACTGATAATAAAATTGCAGGTTGTTACGGATAAAGACGGGCCAACTCTGAACTCACCTTTCGTCCGCTGTCGTGAGGGTAACTATATTTCCCTTAGTGTATATCTTATCTCTTGATTAGGTCAGGCACCTTTGATTCCTGGCTCGTCTATCTCATAGTCTAGGTTGGTTGTGGAGTGTCTTTCTCCCCCCCCCCCCTTTTTTTTAATCAGTACTTGATCCCGTCTTTCATGACTGTTTTTTATCTTTGGGAGAGGGTCGGGGCATTTTAGATGTCCACCTAGTTTTTGTAGGTCTAAATTTACACTTACTGCCGACTTGAGAGATTGGGGAAAAGGAAGTGTGGAGCCGATGGAAAGTGTATAGTGAAAAACCACGACCTAAATGTTACTTAATAAAAATATGATGGTAAAAATGTCTTCACCTATTCTGTTACTGTTACATTTCTAGCTTAAAAATGCTTTTGCGATATGTTTGGAAACGCAAAAATTCGCTGTCGTCGGGGCGGGGGCGGACGGAACTCGGATTGAACTATGAACGACGGTTTAGCATACTATAATCTTTGGACGGAAGCTAAACAGCCCAACCGCTTGTTGACATGAGCAGGCGGTGGAGGTTTCTGTCACGTTTATCATTAACTAATTGGGCTCTGCTATCAGAAGTGTTGTGTACATCATCTTTATCGGATTGTACAATAATCACCAGGGGAAATGGACCGAAGGTCGAGTTTGAAAGCATGACATCTGTAGATAACTGAACGTGTACTGTGAGACCGTATTTGGTCTGTGAAAAGTTGGAATCTACCAATTTAACTCTTGGTAACTTTAGTAGGTGTGGACGGGGACTCTCAAGACTATCCTATTTGAAATTTCTCGCAGTTCAAAGATGTTTTTTCTTTCACCTAGTATCAACACGAGACATAGTACCGTATATTAGACATTAAAGGAAAGGGAAATCAGTGAACCGGGATGAGATTCAGTATTTCGAGAAGTTGGCTTATTACAAATATTAGTGTTGGAAAATCAGTGTCCACTCGAGTTGAATATTCGGCTTTCTGTAGCAAAACAAAAATCCATGAGCCGAATATTTGGCTTACCGTTGCCGAAATGTTAAATACGCTATTATTTAATATTGTTACACTTTAAGGGTTAAATCCGAATCAGGGATATGACAAACTTCACGGAAAAACTCATCACAGGGAATCCTCTCACATAGTGCCGTGACACCGACAAAGAACAAAGTTTTAAACCTCGTGGGCCAAAGAACCCTGTCAATTTTTCAATCTAAAATGTTTCAGGGTGCTTTCACTGTGGCTGGAAAGTAATACATGTAATAACAGACAGTATTGTATAGAATTTACTGTGAACACCAAGTATATTGCACAATGGCTGTAGCTTTGGCTCCAAAAAGGGTTAAAATTCTTCGTATTCCTTACTGACGACCACAGCACTTCCAAATTAAACACGCAGAACAGAAATGCAAGAAACGTAATTGTAAGTACATACATAGTTATTTTATTACCATAACAAAGATGACTACTTTGACACATTATTGGAACTTAAACAACACTGATATGACCAACGTTTTCAAAAAATAAGTTTCAAACAATCCAACAAGAGTATAATATCGTTAAAAATAAAAGCATAGCAATAAAATATGGAGCACGCATTATTAAGCAGCTTGCATTTTAAAAAAAAAGGGAAAAATATTGAGCAAAACACTCAACTTTGCACTTGTGTTATTATGCAAACTGGCAAACACAACTGCCATAAACAAGTAAGCTTGCTATAAATTATATGATACATTGTATATTAGTAAGAAAAAAGTTTACATAACAGAATATAATTTGCATTTTTTTTTTTTTTTGGTCGATCCCCGCGACTGTACTGAAAAAATTATGATAAAAACATGTTCAGATCTACGTCAACTTTATAAACAGAGTCCAATTTTCACACAGTTTGTACAGAGTTAATGTCACCAAAACCTCTGAATGGACGATTAAATTTCACTGAAATTAAACTGCCGGTAGCTTTTCTTTAGAACTTTGAAAAGTCACATTAACAAAGACTCAACACAAAGCTGTAACAATTTCTTTGCAAACAGTTATTCTGGCCAGGTTTATGACTCAGACGTTAACAGCATGTTGTAAAAAATGAAATTAATCTGTATAAAAAGAATTTATTCACTGCTGTGTTATTAAACAAAACATAATCTGAACCTTGAAAACATTAGGGAAAAATGAGCATCACTGTCAGGATGAACGCCATCTTCGTAAAAAAATATACTTGGGTTCACCATCTTAAAAACTGAGCTTAAAGATATGGGAATAAAATATATTATATTTCTTCCTCAAAGAAATTACTTTTAGTTAGCAATTGTTTCTCATATGGCTTTTCATTCTGAAGATACCTAGGATAAACTTTTTACATCACAAAGCAAAAATGTCAATCAAAAAGCCCTTTAAATTGAATACAGGAGTAAATGAATCAATAATATTGTTAGGGCTGTATCAAACATGTCATCACACAGCTGACATATTATAACTGACCAGAAAACAATCCACTCCACACTGATAATTATATGTAAATATTAACCAGTTACACTGTATAGGTTACCTGATTTCATGCAACATAAAGGACACAATTGAACATGTCTAGCAAACTTATTTCAGCAACAAGCTCCAAGTTGGAAATTTGGAAGTATAAACCAGGACTTGCAGGTAAGTTACTGTTTCTATATAATCTATTACACATTCTTCAAATTTTTTTTATTGTTCAATTGTTTTATCTGTTCAATTTTCCATTTTGTTCTTCTGTTGTTGTTGTTTTTTTCTTGATGAAGGTTCTTCAGCGAAATATTGAGATTTTTTTGTTGCATTAAAATGTATCGTTTAATGATAATATCTTACACAAGGCTTTGCTACATAGGCCTACAACTCCTTCTTTTTGCCAATTTTGAACTTGGCAACCATACACCCTTTAGATATGATGATCTAAGCTTATCCACTTTAAACAAATATATTTCAAGAACTCTTTCTGTTTTGTTCCCAGTGCAACAAGGTCTGCTCTGTAGGTTCATCATAATTATTTACCAACGCAAAACATGCTGGAATTCTGAGAGTTAACGACAGCCATATTTTCGGCAATCAATTTTTCAAATGATGGGCACTAAAAATAAGAAGAATATTATCAAAATACACTGTAAACATATCTCAGCCTGTCCAGATACACTGGCAAGAGACCACAGTATCCAAGGACAGAAATGAAGAAAACTCACTGCAACCCAAGATAGTCATGACCGTGAAGGAAAAAAATGAAATTATTTAAATGTAAACAACCCCTAGGCAATGCATCACAGCCCAAAGTGACTTAATATTGCTAGAACCAACGAAAGTTAACTTCCAGTAAAGGCAATCAAATGATACATTTCATAAATCACAAAGCCAGAACTTTCTACTGCCATATGTTGGATAAAACTACAGATAAATATTGTAAGAATAAATAAGATTTTATCAACCGAACGCGTAAAATGGCAACAAAAAAAAACTGGCAAGACAACTTGATTTGAACATTTAATAAAGAAAAAAATAATAATTAAAAAATGAAAAAAAAAAAAAGAAAAAAGGTTGTAAACAAATCACAGTTCTCCATCTTCATATTTATGACACACTTATTCAAATAGAATTCTGTTGGCACCAAAAACTGCACCCCCAAAAATTGAAAAGTCTCACATACGTCACTATTATCAGTGATACTGCCTGTCCTGAAACAAGATCTTCTTGTTCTTCTGAAAGAATACATAATTAATGTTTCTTCACAACATAGAATACATTTCCTTCCTATTCTTTCCCCCTAGTTGTATTATCACCATGGATTAATGATATATACATGTACATACATAAATAAGTGATAACATAATGCATAAAATCAATTGTTTCATAACATAAGCTTGTCAGTAATGTTAGTAGATAAAATTGATTGCAAATGACCAACTTTCTTAATAATCTTGCAAAAACCTAATATAATATTCATAAATATTCTATTTAAGCATCACTGTAAATGTAAATGACCAATTTGTAATAATGCAGCAAAAAGCCACTAATAAAATCAGGGTTGTCAAACAAAAGTATGACGTTTGAACTAAAAAACATCACTTGGAAAAATAACTATTGTACATAAAACTTACACTTGATTATCTGATTTCACTGACATGCAAGATCCAGAAATGTACTGTGAGGTGGCAAATTTTCTGTTATGGTTGAGAACAAGGCTAAGTCTCAGATTGGTAAAGGTATTCAAGTCACTATTTAATTGAATCTTATAATAAAAATTGAATGTGGTACTTACATGTCATAGCCGAACTGCCTGAGTGTACTTTCTAACTTGAAAGTCCCCCCATGAAAATGAGGCACAGTGAAACTTTCAATGTAATTTCAAATGCTTCCAACCTGTTACATATTTCAGTATTTGATTTAAATTACACATATATCAGAAAACTGCATTTCCTCATATATTATAAATAATTATTTACAAAAGAGGTTAAAAACCAATGTTTAAACCAGAATGTGAACACACATGCAAATTTGAAGATAAATAATCTAATGCTATATAATTGTATCATAAACTCTTGGCATGTCTTTGCTTTTGACATCATACACATCAATAATTAAAGTATGATTTTAAAATAGTTCAATCATCACATCCCCTCTTCACAGGTCCTGATACATTTCTCATAAAAATTATCTGATATAAAGTAGTACATTAGCCACATTAAGTAAATTATATAGCAATATCACCAATGCATTTCACTTTTCCACCGGGAATAGTGGTTTGGTTTTGGTTTTTGTTTTGTTTTTTCATGCATATGGCAATGGATGTCATTTCCTCATTTTTACGAAGAAAAAAGTCACATCATATGCATGATATCAAACATGGTTTGTAATATTCCTGTTTTGATGCAGAAATTCTATGACATCAGCACTGTTCCATTATGAATACATTTTTTTTTTGCATACAAAATTACAACATGTATAGGTATGTGAGATGGTCAAAATAACCTTTTAATGGTTTAGCTTTTTCATCAGTTTAGTTAAGGAGTGTTTAACCCCTTTGCTGCCAAGCCCAAACATCCTTCTTTCCTTTAGACTACCAGAATAATGGATTACTGGGTAGAAAGACAGCAGGAAGTAGTATTATTAGGAGTGCAAAACATGCCCGAACAATGTCAGAACAACTCATAGCAGTTTTAGCATGAAAAGGAAGGGCTGATATATCGGCCGTGCAGCAGTCTTCCGCAGTATATGATGGCAGCAAGAGAATTAATGTATATATAATTATCATACTTTGTGACCTGGTTGGACTGAATACTAGCGTAAAATGTGGCAAAGAAAAAAAAAAGAAGAAAAGGATGTATATAATTGCAAAGCCCCATATAGAAAAAAACTAAATAAATTTTACATATTTCCAAAGGAATTAAAAATGGGTGGAACTTTGCAACATATAATCTTTACTTTTTTTGCCACAATTTAACACTGTTCCAAGCCCATCTACCACCTGGCAGATTTTCTTTGGTTTTCAAAAACATTTTGATAACTAACCAGTGACAAATTTTTCAATGCTGCAATGACAGCCATTTGATTTTTGTGCAGCTCACCATCCATAAGGAGACATTTCAAAGCTGTTCGGCTTTTGCTTCCTTAAATGTTACACTTAAGATAACCAGCACGGAAACCCTTAAATAAAGAATAACTACAATCAGTTCAGGTGATAACTTTAATAATGCAAATTATGAACTTCTACTAGTTTCACTGTTACATCCTATCAAGGCTATCCAACTTATTATCACCAATTCTGATCTTTAAAACCAGTAAACTGGTTGTAAGTAAAGCTTTTGGTTTAAATGTAAAAAAACCATCATTTCCATTACAGGTCAAGATACATGTACTGAGATTTCTGATAGTAACAAGTTTGAGTTAAGATTGATTGCTCTCCATAAATTCATTACCATCCTTTTCCCCATCTTACCCCTTTTCCGCAGAAGAATATCACAGGCAAATGAAACAAAATAAAGCAAAAGGGCTTCAAAATTACTTTTTATCCTCGCAATCTTGACCCACATCAGACAGATGACAACAGAGGTGAAGACATCCCAACATGTTAACTTTTCAGAATTTTAACAAATAAGGAAAAATACCATTATTTTGCATATGCTCTCTTAGCATCACAGGCTGGCATTGGAAAACAATTGTGTTGACTTCAAAGGGTCAGAGCTCACAATGCAGATGAAAGGATTGGTTCTATACCATGCCTAAGAGCAAGTGGACTCCAAAACAAACAGTACAATTATGCAGAAAGGTCAGCGAGCATGCTGTTTTCTGGTGCACAGCACATTAACCCAGGACTGACTGGTGCACAGCACATTAACCCAGGACTGACTGGTGCACAGCACATTAACCCAGGACTGACTGGTGCACAGCAAATTAACCCAGGACTGACCTTATTTGCGTGAGGCACTTTGAAAGTTTGATCTGAGTTTGAGGTTTACAGCCTGTCTTGTGTCCCCTATTTATATTTGGTATCCAGAGCTTAATCAATTTTAAGTTTCACAAGCAGAAGTAAACAGTTCCACTACAACACTAGTATATTAGTCAAATTCTCAAAAATTGTTTTGTATAGATTTGAAAAGAATATTGCAGATATGTATAAAAGTTGTAGATCCTAGCCTCTTTTAGAAAGGACAAGACATGCTGTGGGCCCATGTCAGAAAATAATTCTTTCATGGATCCGCAAGCATAGTGCCTCCTTCAGATAATGAGATATGCATGAAATCTACACATTCAGTTTAAATGTTTTATTGATAGTTGGCAATTGCATGCCATACATTCGGGAGGATCTTCCCCCATGAGTAAAGAAATTTTCAGAGACATAGGGCATACAAAAAAAACATTTTTTGCTCAATATCTCAAGTTCACCTTTTTGTGACTTAGGCACGATATAGAACTACATGTACTAACCCATTCAATTATCATGAGGTCAGTGCAAGCCAGTCTTGGCAAAACAACAACAACAAAAAAAAAAAAGTTTCAGGGATGACTCACAGAAGGCTATTGTGGTAGAGGTGCTGCACTTGTGGTCCCTCAAAGCCACACTTGTTCTAAATGACACACTGTTTATTTACTACTATAGTCTCTTGGACCCTGACAGGATTTTTATTAGCTAAAGCCTGTGTCTTGTAATAGCTCATGTACACAAGTTGACTGGCTACTGCTGCACAAACGATTTGGTCAATGAAAAAATGTTTCAGAGACTTATTTGACTTGCAATATTATTCATTATGCACAAGATTAATCCCTGTCTTTAATGCATGCAGATAAAGTTTCTAAAATGAGGAAACCCAAATACACAGAGTTTATTGTAAAGTATCTTTGCTATAAAAAAGAAATAGCTATATCTTTACAATGGATTTCAAAATGGTACTTGTTATTCACAAAATAATGTGAAATATCTCTGTTAAGGATATATATATATTATATGTAAGAAAGGGAATTGCTACTTGCACTACGAAAGCATGGAAAACCTCTTCATAATAATGTCAAAATGAAATATTTTATGTCATGTAAAATAAATACATGTATAATAAAAGTGCACACTGATTAGATAGATAATTGTCTCAACACCACAAAATGAGATTATTCCTCCACATTACAGACAACAAGCAAGATGACAATTAAAGGTCCATATGTGTTTGTCAAATAAATAACACTGCATACACAAACACATGATATGTCCGTCATAAACAGCAGTATGGAAGTTTTGAGTCTGACTGTGGTTATTAAGGCGCCGGAGATTCAGAAAGATAATGGTTTAATTGCACTCAGCACTGTTCGTGAATGAAAAGTAAATTATCTTACTTTGTTGTTTCTGTATTTGTTTCTTTCGCAATCCAAAAATCACAGTTTTCTGCTGTTGTCTCAAAAACACAAATGTCTTCCGTAGAGTTGCAGGAAGTGAAAGTGAACAGCTTCAAACTGAGGCAAGCAAAGCTATCCCCATCCTGATATAAACTGAGAAGTTAATCCTCATTCACCCAGCTTGGTTTCCCTTTATGGTTAGAAATGATTCTCTAAACACAGGAATTTTATGCCAAAATCCAGGACCATCATAAGATCCAAATTTCACTTTCATACTCTCCTTATACAAGACTCAGTAGGGAAAACAAATGGTAGGGAAAAGGATTTTACTTGCCCTGCCATTTGAACATTCTTTAACAGAAGAAATTATGCTGGTACAGAAGTACATATAGCTCAATGACATCTTCAGTGGGTTGAAAATCTGGTGCGGTGTTAATCAAAATGTTACATGTACTTATTTCACTAAGCATATGATCTATGTTAGGATATTATGAATCTACAGATCTTTCGTCTTCACTACGACCGCAGATGATGAGGTGTTGGCACCACATCTGCAGGGAACAAAACTCTTCAAAACATCTATAATCTCAAACAATGTAAAAAGGAGAGAATACTTTTACAATGAAATTGCCATAGCAAGCTGCAAAACAGAGTAACGGTTTTTCAATAAGTAGATTTAAAGATCTGATTTTGAGTAACTGCTGATTTCAGCCACATAATGGTTTTTTTGTGAGGTTTTCTCTCTTAATCATTTCCATTTTAAAACATTTTGATTAACTACAAGCAACACTAATCTTATCTAACAACATGATGATCTCAGCAGGTTAAAAATTTTGTGTTTACACCATCTGGCCCAAAATATTGTATTATTCAATTCCTTGAAACAATTGGATGATGTGTTTAACAGAATTGACTTTATATTACTGAACTGCATGTGTTACCCAAAGGGAGAATAAAAAATGAGGCATCATGATTTTTCCTACATATAATTTGATCAAATAGATTATATCGCTGCTTAAAATAAATATAGCTTTGGGATGATTCACAGATTTTGTAGTCATGGCAATCAACCCACTGAATTTGCATGCAGGAAAACTTGCCTCTCCATTCAAAGCCTATGTCACCCATGCAAAAATCATGAGATATGACATTAGATACAAGTCAAAAATGATGTTATTTGGTCTTCACACTTTTCCTGGTTCTAAGCTGGAGAGTAACAACGGATCCTGTTGTCATAACAACTTTCGTGAATTTCTGAAATGTTCAATCCCATTGTTTCAGTTTTCCGAAAGTGCTTCGTCTAACAAAAGAGTGGCTAGCACTCGACATCAAGGATATATATACAACATTCTATCTTGTTAATGATTATTATATGTACATTCTTTCTTTTGTCTCTTCACTTGTACTGATAACACAATGTTTTGTGCTGACACAGAGAAGGATCTAACTGCAATGACCATGCAAGAAATGATGATGCTCATAGCTGCTTAACAAAGTTTTAATAGCTAAAAACATCTGATGTTTGGCCATCTGACAATGGGGGAAAAAGCTTTCAACCATCCATTATTTTATATAAATTCTAAGGCACAACACTGAGCCATATACAGAATTCAATAAATTAACTTATTACTAATTTTAGACTGAAATTTAAAAAAAAAAAAAATAATTAAATTGGTCCTGCAGAAGATGCTTTGCGATGCAATTCCTTTCAATCAAACCTGATGTGTATGGTTTAAGCTCTGTTACAATGCGATTCAAAACTTGGCTTCATAGCTGCTCTTTGAAAACTTTCAATACTATCAAATTAGTGTACATATTAACTCTACAACAATGATCATCTCCATCCTGCATACAGTATGCCTTTCAACAATGCAACGCAGGTTACACAGGTTTATTCAGCAAATTGTGTTATCAACCAGTGCAAAGAAAATGTGAACATTTAATCACACAAAACCATTTCCTGCTCAGTTATAAGCTGTACTGTAACATACAGCTGGAAGGGCAGACATTATTTGACAATGCAGACAACACAGAAGTCATAAAAATCACCTCTGTTAGTCTCTAAATCTGTATATCCTAACTGTTTCAAAATTATTTCACAGTAAAATTCAGCCACAATCAGAATGACATTAATACACTAATAATTTTCAAAATTGGAAAAACCCATTTGGGTAATTATAAATTAAAATGCATTACATAAACACACATTTTTAATGGAAAACTATGAATAAAAACAATAATCAAATGACCTGTTCTGCCATAAAGATATTAAATATGTAATAAGTACTTCATGAGTGGCTTAAATACCCACAGTGAACACCGATCTCTTGCTGGATGACTGAAGCATCACATCAATGACCTCTGCCAGTTTCAGTGAACTCCAAAATTCTTCACATTATTAAACACAGTAAATTTGACTTTCTCAGCCTGTTTTGTTCAGCAAATGTAACAATTTACTACATCATAATGGTATTACCTTGCCTTCATTAGCGGCAACCTCTCACTAGTTAGAAGGAAATGATAACCACATGAAAATTCCACAAAGATCTCTTGACATATATAGTCATTTTTTATCCAGCCAGCCGTCATATAATGTATCATGTGCTTCTAAAACAACACATGTATATGAAACTGTTCCTAAACTTAACTGTTCCCACTTGAAGCAGCTGAATGTTTTTCCTGGCAAAACAGTCAGCTCTGCAATTGCAAACATTTTCTAAATGCTTTACAGTCACTCTCTACAATTTTCTCAGAAAAAGATGGTACTAGATGAAAAATATTGATATTGAAGGGCTATCACACCATACTTCATTGTCAGAGTTACACTGAAATTGTATGATTCAAATTAAAACTGATTCCTCCTGAAAATGAGATCCATACACAATTCATACTTGCATGTCCTTTTCAGAATCTCTTAGAAGACCTATTCCTCTACATAACAAGACACAACAGGGAAATAGGCTCACCTTGTGCGTATATTAACAAATCACAATTAGTATCCACAATAAATATTTAGTTCAGTAAGTGAAGAATTCATGATAAAATCCAACGTTTATCAAACAGGAACAATGCTATCAACTGTTCAAGGCAAAAGGCAAATACCACTATCCTTTCACATTCTTATTTGTTATAATTCAAGTAACACATCTGTAAAGCCCTATTTCGTCGGTTTCATGACGAAGGGGTGAATAGATAACAACAGCTGTACATCTATTCGCTCGTCAACATGAAACCAACCATTTTTACATTCCGTAGTTTTCACCTCACACAAAAAATAGTATACTTTCAAAACAGTAAGACTACTTGCACAGGAGACAACCATCCACATTTTGTTGTGAGGCTCTGCTTGAGGTCAACAGAATCATTGTTCACTGCCAGCCCATGCAGATCATGTCCATGGCATCTTTGTACACAAAAAGAGGTTTTACATTAAAGAAATAATTGTTTTGAGAAAATGATCAATATTAGATTAGCGTCTGCAAAATATTCCATCAAAAGATAAACTTACAGTAAAAGTTACTGATATTTGGCAATATACATCAGGGGTGTACCTTGTTTATTTACACGATTTTGCAGTGACAAAATGAGAGCCAAACAATTTTAGGTAATTTCAAAGTCATACTAGTGGTTTTTTTGTCCAAGTTTCTCTTTGCTGGTTTGAAAGCTGGCTGAAAAATTATTTTTGCTGAGATAGACAAACAATATAACAGTAAGTATACCCAGGTGTAACCAATTTACCTATAAACATAAAGCCCCAAAAACAAAAAAAAACAAACATGTCATTCATTTCACAGTAATTGATTAGTTCAGAAGTAAGTTTTAAACTACTATTGCACATCTGGCATGACATTTATACAAGAAATGTCAGACTAATCACCACATATTATATAATATGTACAAGCTTATTCAATTGATCTTCCTGAAAGATTCCAGCTCTATTTTCTTGTCACATTCAAAAATTGTTTTACCCCCGGTGTCTGAGTGGTACTTTTTTCACAGGGTTCACTATACCGAGAGAGACGAATGGGAGGTGTTTCTGTATTTAGAAACAATTCACAAATTTTATAATGTTAAATGGTGGAAGTATACCGAGAGATTGTTGGGGGTCCTTGAGAATCCACTTGCTGGTAGGGCTGAAAATCCCAATAACAAGAAGAATAACCACTGCAATTAGATGTGGATTTATTTTTCAACTTCCTTCAGTGAAAACTTTCTCTTCATCATATGTTGGTCCTAGAAAGTGTACTTTGTTTGAATAGAGATAAACAAAACAGTAAGCAGTCATAAACCACTGTTACCAAAGATGCTTCTCCTGGATAGTAGCTCTACAAGTTTGAACAGCAGACATTGAGCTCAGAATGAGAATAACGCATATTTGATGTCTGAAGGCCTACATCTTCAACCGCCACAACCTCCACAGCCACCACATCCGCCACCTCCACAGCCTCCTCCGCCACATCCTCCTCCGCCACATCCTCCACAACCACCACATCCTCCACAGCCACCACATCCAGCGCCACCATCTCCACCATCACCTCCAGCAGCATCACCCCCGCCAACACTACCGCAATCAACATCAGCGAAATCAGTGCCCCCAATATCGCCACCAACATCACCACAGCATCCAGCACATGCGTATGGACCATACTTCTCTCTCATGTAGTAGTTGGATGGAGTGGACATTAAAAAGCCGGCAGCCATCACAAATGCCATATCTTCAGATGGTATGTAATTTACCTGTTTCAAATGAAAGAAAAAGAAGTGGTAGTAAAAAAAAATTCATGCAAATATCAACAATTGTTTTGTTTCACTTATGTCACCAAAAATTGTGATGCATCTCCACCCACAGTGCACGAAGGCTGAACACGCATTCTTGCAAAGATTTTGTTGTTGTTTTTTTTTTGGTCATGGTGACTAAGCACACACACTTGCAAAATTGGCTGTAATCCAAAAAGCAGAAGTGACACTTTCAAGTTTGAGTTTAACAGCACGTAGGTAGGTGTTAAACAAAACTAGAATTGCCAAGGTATGTGGTAAAACATGAAAGTCTACTCATTTACTGCACACAGCAATGATTGGGCATCAGGAAGCAGCATGACTGATGCAGAGATGCAACCCTACAAAAACAAAAATCTGAATCAGGCTCCCAAAAAATCTGAATGTGGGGAAAAAAATCTGAATAGGTGCGAATGACGATAAAAATTAAAATGGTACCAGTTCTAAACCTATATTTTCATGGGCAAAGGACTAAGCCGCAAATCATCTTTAAAAGCTTACACTCTATACAGTTCATTTCAACCATATCTTATTATCCGCTCTTTGTCTTGATCTTGGCCAAAACTGAAAAAGAACTCTCTCCAGAAAAGCACTGTGGCAATGGCAAACTTATCTTTGCTCTGGAGCTGAGTTTTTCCTACAATTATGTCAGATATGAGCTGCCTTGACATGTTGGGATTTGATGCCAAAATGCACAAATGCCTTACATAATTTTTGCCTATTCTGTGCTGCAGTGTTTTCCCACTCCCAATCTCATGTTTTAATTTGGCAAATTTGTGCCCATGCAATGTCAACCTTCTCCATCTCATGGCTTGGATTTAAGAAATCTAGGTCTAGACAAGTTTAACCCTCGTCCCGCGTTGAGTGAACTCGTCCACGTAACGCCCCGTGCGGGGATAGCCAGCGGCCAGTCAGCCGATCGTTCGCGTGTTGCCGATAACTTCGGCGGTCGGGTCAATCGGGTCCTTGCGAACACGTGTATCGCGTATACTTCAGGACGCAATAACAACAATAATGGTGGATAAATCGTAAGGGACCCCTGTGATATTTGGATAAAGTACTTGTGATGATATGCAGTAGGTTTTATTGTGAAATGGAAGGCCCAAATCAAGAATTTTCTGCATTTACATGCCGTTTAACACACGTTTTATCATTTTCCCAAGACCTCTGCGCTTTTTCTGTCCCTAAGTCAGGCCATTCAGGTGAACAAATTATTTTTTAAGCCATTCGCTTCATTTACTAACCACATGTATCGTGACATTGCTTTCTCCCTCCTCTACTATGTAAAGCTTCCACGTACTATGATGTTAGTATTAGCGAGAGATTTGATTTCCAGTTCCAGGTCGTAGAGCACAGTCATACATGTAGGCCTACTGAAAAGCGGTTTAACCAAAGGAACACAATATCTCTCTAATTACCACATCAAATAAAGACAACGACCAACAACAGAGTCGGTCATTTTCTCCCAGTTTTCCCTGATGAAAAACCTACTGACGCCCTTATGCAGCATGCCCTAATATTACATCCGAATTCATAATTACAGACGTAGAACGGCGTCTCAAATACGCACATGGCCCCTTTCTTCTCATTTCACATGCAGACGACAACCAGCATCAAAGTAAAAGTTTCCCCAAGATTTTCCCCAGTTCGAACTTCAGACCGTCAGTACTATTACACGAGTATGACGAATAGTTGCATCGTAATAAACGTAATCGGACGATACCATTTTGTTAGATATAGTAGGGGTGACAGGATAGATAAACACAAGAAAATAGTGTGGAAAAAAAAACAAAAAACGACAGCCTTGGCAACCGAATACACAGAGCGCGAGGCGCACCGTTGCCATACAAAAATGTGGCCTCCCGCAGGACCCGTGGTTAAGCGTGTCAGACAAAATAATGGCCTCCCGTGTCTCGCGTGTTGCGCGGGGAGGCCAATATAGTGGCCTCCCGCAGGACTAGGGTTAAAATTGATTCCTCCTTCCGTCACAATTGCCGCTGAATAAATTACTTTAGACTTAATACATCTATCCATAGATCTTGCTAGGTCTCATTCCTGCATCCATTATAGTCGCTGTCAAGTAAATTACTTAGGCCTAAGTTAGATCTAGACCTAGGAGAAGACTAGCGAAGCTTAAATTTTAAGGAAGAGATATAAATCTAGCTAAGTTTAGAACTGATTCCTCCTTCCATTACAGTCGCAATCAAATATAACACTTAGACTTGTATGGGAGAATAGATCTATGCAGTTAGGTTTCGGAATTGCCACCAGGCGGAATGGTAAAAAGAATGCAAACAACCCGTGTGGCAAGCGATCGAATTCCTGAACGGCGCAAAACAAGCGATAACAAAGTGGAACTAACTTCCAGTTTATTCATAAAACGAATATTCTGATTCGGTGCAATTTGTAAAAGTTATAATTAAAAATCAGAACCCGGAAGAACGAAAACGGAAAAAAAAAGCTGACTGCAGGAAGCAACAGAAAATTGGAATACCAGCCTTGCTAATCGGATAATTGGAATCACGCCCATTTTTCAAGAAAAATCGGAATGGGTGGCATCTCTGCTGACGCATTGTGCATTGTTTTCGCCTTAAAGTTCTGATCTTTGAAATTTTATAAATATAACATCAAGTTTACTCAAACTGATGAAATTATCAAAGAAATGTAAACTTACTCTCTCTGTCCCCCTGGTAGTGACGGCTGGTCTAGTTGTCTGTCCTGGCTTCCAACCAGCTGGCCTGGGTTGACACAACACCTGGAGCAGGCCAATGCTAAAAGTCAAGGCCAGGGTCTCGGCAACATCGTCACAGGTCTCATCCACCTGCGGTAGATAATAAAACAATGTCATATGAAGATTTCCCTTTTACCTGTGACCTGCGCACAAAAACACCGAGACTCCTACCAACAAATATTTTTGCCACATACTGCAAAGAATATAACAATGTTCAAGTTACTGACCTTGATTTCTACCAGATAAATGTTCTCTCCATGTGTGAAAGAGGATGTTCTAAAAGCTGAAAACCCACAAATGAAAATAGGAAAACCTGCAGTTTGCCAGCCAGTAGCTCATATAAAAGATTAAAAACCTGAAAGTACCAAAGTCTACATATTTCAACACTGACTGTCAGAAAAGCACCAAACACCTGCTTAGTCAAGTGTGTAGACCTGTGGCAAAAAGCCTGTACCACACACAGATCTAATTGTCTGGCTACTGCCGCTATCAGTGTCACAAATCCCAGACTGGGAGATGTAATAAGTTATGACAGGACAACAATCACGAACAAACAAGTTAACACTTAACAGAACAATCCATCAGACTCACACATTTATTAAACATAATTATACATATAATAGCGCAATTACATATATTATATTATTGAATGACTGCCGTACAACGGCCTTATTCTCACACACACGCTCCCTCGGATCCACAATCCGGTAGTTACTCCTAAAGGCACTTCGGCCTCAGCCTCTCCCCTCAGGGTCTTAATAGTACATTAATAAGTTACTGGCACCGCAGTCTCTCAATATCCCCTTCCTACTGTCATACCCCTTAACACTCCCCTAGCACCTCCGCAGGGCAATAACACATTATTATTTCCATAGCCATCAACATGGCAACAACATAGTATCAGTTCACTAGCCTATCAACATGGCAACAATATAGTCTCTCATTCACTCTCATATCTACGTCCCTGTCCGTGGCCTGACTGCCACGACTTTATGTGCCTCTACTGTCCTGCACTGACAGCCTCACTTCTGGCCTATGTGTGGCCTCCGGCCCTATGCTGGCCTATCCCCTGTGCTCATCGAGGTGGCTCTGCGGCCCGTCCCCGACACCAGTCATAACTGGAAAGACTCTCACTAGTCTTCTCGACTGCTTCCCCTTTATGTCCGCCCGATGGGCTTTTATTCACACGTCCGATCCCTAGGACCTTCTAACTTGCAGTGATAGTTATACAGCGCTTTCGCCTCCTTCAGACCCCGCCCCACTACTACTCACAACAGCACGCTTAACTTGCTGTCTACTGTGAGTCCTTACTCTACACCCGCTCTGTCGCAATCCCCTTAATTGCACTCACTCCACTCGTGACATCATCCCCCACCCCAAAAAAATTAATGCAATTAATTTCAAATCGCATCAAGATGACTGTCAACGAGTGAGCGCGAGCAATACCTACACTAGAAGAATGACCTAGCCGTTCCCCTAGCATGTAAAATACCGAAATCAGGGGAAAATATGGGGATCAATATGGTCTGAAATATGCATATATGTGTCACCTCATGAATAGCTAACTAAACACAATATCTAATACAGAATCAAAAACCATTCAACCTATCAACCATTCTTCATATCATATATTTTATAATGTCAATATTTTAAAGTCGACTCATTCACACAGATCCTGTCAATGTTCCTGTCCTCCGATGTATAAGCTCCTGAAATCTTCCCCTAGGCTCGACTAAGGTAGTCGGCGATATGATTGCTGGTTCCTGGAATTGGTTGAATAACGAAGGTGTACGGCTGTAAAGCCAATGCCCATCTAGACAAGCGTGGGCTGGACGAACGATTCTTCGACAAAAATGTCAGTGGCTTGTGGTCCGTCTGGATACAAAATTCTCGTCCCATGAGATAACGTCCTAGTTTCTGGACGGACCAGACAATGGCAAGACACTCACGCTCTATCACAGAATACTTTCTTTCTCTCTGCAATAACTTCCTACTGACATAACATACAGGATGGAGACATTCGTTCTTCTCCTGTAGAAGACAAGCGCCGACACCAGAGTCCGACGCATCCGTTCTGAGGATAAAATTAGATCGAAAATCGGGTAATATCAGAATGGGTGACGATGATAACGCTGTCACCAAATTATCAAATGCTGTCTGACATTCAGACGTCCACTGGACCTTATCGGGTTGTCCCTTCTTAGTAAGGTCAGTAAGAGAAGATGACAAGGAGGAAAAATTTGGAATGAACTTTCTGTAATAATTTAAAATTCCCACTAAGCTTCTGACTTGTTTCTTTGTTTTAGGGATTTGCAACCCTACTAACTTGTCAATTTTTGTTTCTTCAGGTCTCTGAACACCTCTACCCACAATATGTCCTAAGAATATTATCTCTGGACATGCCAAATCCATCTTTGCGGGTTTAGCAGTTAACCCAAAATGGCGTAATCGTTGAAAAATTACTGTTAGTGTCTGAATATGATCAGACCATGTCGACGTATGGCATGCTATATCATCAAAGAATGACACGACATTAGGTATGTCCTTCAACACCAATCTCATTAATCGTGCAAACGTCGCTGGTGCGTTTACCAACCCAAATGGCATGACCTTAAATTGGAATAATCCAATGGGCGTTTGGAACGCCGTGTATTGTTTAGACTCCTCAGTAAGCGGGATTTCCCAATACCCTTTCGTCAAATCTATCTTGGAAAACCACGTGGACCCGGCCAATGAAGCTATTAATTCCTCCTGAAACGGAATAGGCTCCCTATCGCCTACCGTAATAGTGTTCAATCTTCGAAAATCAATACAGAACCGCACCGATCCATCAAGTTTCTTCACGAGGACGATGGGTGATGAATACGGCGATGTTGATGGTTCTATCACATCTAACTTCAACATCGACTCAACTTCCTTTATGACTCTATCTCTCGAAGAAAAAGGCAACGGATACGGTCTAAGAAATACTGGCTTATCCGAAGTCAACTTTATTTGGTGCTGGATCGCCGTAGTGCGACCCGGCAAATCCGTAACAACATCCGGAAATGACGCTAACAGGGTCTCAAGTTCCCTACTCCTTGAACTCGTAAGGTCAGGGTTAATTTTTACGTCCCTGTAACCTTGTGTCGGAGTTAACTCCGGCAATTGAATTTGTAACTCCTCCTGCGCCTCGGTGTCGCTTACGTCACAGTCCAACTGGTCTACGACCCCCGTACAAGCAATAGAGAAGACAGTCTCCTCTGGTCTTGTCTGTGCACACAGATACTGTGGTCTCTCATAAAATCTCTGTAGCATGTTAACATGGAAAACCTTACTCGCTCCATCAATGTGGATAGCGTAATCTACCTTTGAAACAACTCGCTCAATAACATAAGGGCCTTTCCATGTCATCAATAACTTATTATGGTCCGTAGGTAACAACAGCAGAACCTTGTCTCCTGGCTTAAAAATTCTCAGTTTGGACCCTCTATCTTTATAGTCTTTTGCTCTTTTCGAAGCGATACTAGACGCTTCTTCTGCTATAGTGCGCGCTGCAGATAGTCTTTCTCTTAAATCAACAAGGTACTGAAACACCGAAATCTGCTCATCGTCTCCCGATGATGGCGACGTCATCATGTCCCGAAGAACATCAGTTGGGCCCCTAGGACTACGACCGTACATCATTTCGAACGGCGAGAATCCCGTTGACTCCTGCCGTACCTCTCTGTACGCGAATAACACTGCAGGGATATATCTATCCCAATCTTTAGGGCGATCAGCAGCTACCTTACGCAGCATCGACTTTAACGTCGAGTTCAATCTCTCGCACATGCCATTAGCCTGCGGATGATAAGGGGTGGTAGTGATGGGTTGTATACTGAATAAGCGGAACAATTCCTTCATCATCTGCGACGTAAATTGCGCGCCCCTATCAGACAGAATTTGCTCTGGTATTCCTACCCTAGCGAAAATTGCAAACAACGCTTCCGCGACTGCCTCAGACGTCATGGTCCGCAGAGGAACCGCCTCTGGCCATCTCGTAGCATTACATATGACCGCTAAGAAAAATCGATTCCCCCTATCGGTCGCTGGGTGAATGGGGCCAACAAGGTCTATCGAGACCTTTTTAAACGGTTCCGAGACCGTGGGGATCTTCTGAAGAGGGGCCTGGGGTGTACGACCCTTATGCGTCGTCTTTTGGCACGCACTGCACGTCTTACAATAGACCTGCACATCTCTGTGGATCGATGGCCAGTAAAAATTTTTAAGAACCCTTTCTTTGGTTCTAGCTATCCCCATATGACCCGCTAATGGGACATCATGTGCCAAATGCAATACTGTTGCGATCAGCAACGCTGGCACAACGACCTGCTTTAAAATTGAGGACACCGTTACATACTTACGGAACAGAATGCCCGCCTGAACAAAAAAAGAAGATGACCCGTTCTTATATCTCCTCGTTTTCTCGGTTCGCGCCTCCCCAAAGCATGGGTTTAATGATGGGTCCTCCCTTTGTAATTTCGCCAAGCGCTCTGGCGTGATATCTAGGTTGACCGCTGGCGTAGCCAAAGGTCTAATCTTGTCTTTATCGGCTACCCGTCGGCGTGTTTCGACCGCGGCGCAAAAGTCAATACCTTTTGATTGCGACCATGCTTGCACGTTCTCATCGGAAGGGGAACCTACCCGCGATACATTCCCAATGATGAGCTGGGCGCCTGGAAAACAACCAACGACTGCTTCGACTTCCCCGCTAAGGAAAGGTGTATCCATCATTATTTTTGCCATGGGTAATTTCTCAATGGCCCCCGAAAATTGGATGCACGGGACAGTCTCACCTGTAAGCTGTGAATCCCGAATGCAGTCTCTATGCACTCCCACAACGGTAGATCCTGTATCTCGTAAAACCGAGACCGGTTCGTCCCCAACAAACCCCGGATAAACCCTAAGACCACCTCCTGTATGACATGAATTTATAACGGGGATCTTTCTCCCACAAGGTAAAACACCGGAAGATAATAACTTCTCACAACTGGGACACTTAGAATACTGTCCGCCTCCGTTGTCCGATGTAACACACGCAGCCGCATGATGAAATTTATTTGGGGAGCATGGACTGGAGCTACTGTCCACGTTCGCCGCTATCCTACCTGCAGGGCAGTTCACGCTGATGTGATCCGCTCTACCGCAGTTCCAACACTTCGCGGCCCTACACTCGCGTGAAAAGTGACCCACGCGTCCGCAAGTCCAACACTCCGCTCCCTGTGCTGCTCTAGGCCTGGGTCCCCGTGACCCATCGCGACCGGAACTAGAGTCCCTATGCCGTCGGTCATCGGCAAAGGTCACAATTCGCCCCCGGCCATTACCGCGACCTAGCCCTCCTGCTCGGTCAAACTTACCGGATCCATATGCCGGTGATTGGTGATAGCCTCTACGCTGCCCCTGGGCTTGCCCGCTATAGGCACCACGCTGACGCGACCTGTCCCCAAGTCCTGCCGGCGACCCCTCGACAACGGCGACGTACCCAGCATCTTGGACGTACGCCCTGGCGACTGGTTTGGACGGATGCGCCGTACGGTATGCCTCCGCCAACTTAGACGCCTCCTGCACCGTCGCGGGTTCGTTCTCTTTCAGGAAAGCCACCAGATCTTTGTGGCACGACGCGTACAGCTGGTCACGGATCATTAAGTCTTTCAGTTTAGCGAAATCCGTGCCCACATGCGCCAGGTCTACCCAGTTCGCGAAATACTCCGTTAGTCTCGCGACGAAGGCAGCAAAGTCCTCCCTGGTGTCTGCACGTGCTCGCCTAAACTGCTCCCGGAAATATTCCTCGGTACGCGCAAATCGGCGAAGCAGCAAAGCCTTCAGCTTATCGTAGTCTTGCACGTCTTCGCGCTGTAGCTCTTTAAAGTAGGTTAACGCTCGCCCCTGCAATAGCGATGCCAGGTACGTGGCCCATAATTCCTTATTTTCCCCCCATTGCAATTGTGCGTTCAGCTCGAACCTGTAAAGGAAGGCGTCTATGTCGTCCTTCCGGTCGTCGAACGTAGGGAGCTTAATCCTAACGCCACCTTTATTGTGTACCTGCCGCTCAACTGTTTCTGTTGGTGCATTCTTTTTGATTTCCAACTCGGCGATCTTCACTTGCGCCTCTATCTCCTTTAACCTTATCTCCCTTTCCTGCTCCCTATCCTGTCTCTCCTGTCGCTGAGCTTCTAACTCCTTTAACTTAAACTCCCTTTCCTGTTGCTGAGCCTCTAACTCCTTCAACTTAAACTCTCTTTCCTCTTCCTTATCCTTAGCCTCTCTCTCCTGTTGCTGAGCCTTAGCCTCTCTTTCCTCTTCTCTCTGTCGCTCTTGAGCCTCTTTTTCTCGCTCTCTATCCTTAGCACGCTCATCGCGCAAATCCGCCTGCTGTTCTTTAATCCAGCCGCGTAGCTCCTCTCCCTCCAGGCCAAGTTCCTTACCCAACTTCATTAGTTGTTGGAGTTCCGCCATTTCACAGATTTATGGTTATGGTATGTATTTAAAAAAACGGCTAACCTGTCGGTATGATAACTAACGACACGACCAGAGACCTGAGATCACACCAGATATAACAATACCCAATTCAGAATACAATTCAGAAATTTACCTTTACAGCAAAACTAATTCTACATCTACAAAATGCATGCACTATTAATTATAAAAGAAAATAGAAACGACAAGAATGAAGAAATACAGTAGAAGGACCACAAGTACGTCAAGGACAACGAACCAGACTAGGACAAAGCTTCTACAAAAAAAAACTATAATGGAAAAAAAAATGCAACCTACTACGCCGATTACACAACAAGGTACGAACAAGAACAGAGTCTGAAAAAAAAGAACGTATCTACAGAAAGGTAGAAGAGGGACAAGAGAAACGTCTTCCTAAAACAACGAGGAAGATAGAACGCTACAATCTAAACAAAAATACAGGTCCCTACAGAACTGGTCACTGTGATGAACGAAGTTCCAAAGTTTACCACACCTTTTTAAAAGGATAAACTAAGTTCAACACAGCAAACCCGCGCCACCGCCCGTATAACCTATAACGACAACAACAGCAAAAACCGGGAAACAGACAGATGAAGAGACAGCCCTTAATCCAGGGCACAAAATTTTCACTTAACTTTCAAAATTTTGAGTAAAACTCCTCCCTTTAATCGGAGCTCTGGCTGCTCGTCTCCTCAGGCTGCACGCACACACTCTGGAAAGTTTAAATACAAATTAATACCTACTCATAGCAATACATGCATCAATATACATTCATTATTATACATAAATCCTATCATGAAATGTCCATTCATCCAACGGACAAGACAGCACAATTACCTACTAACTAACTACAACTAAATATTACGAAAATGGACGAGTCACAATGGACGAGCCCCCAATGTCACAAATCCCAGACTGGGAGATGTAATAAGTTATGACAGGACAACAATCACGAACAAACAAGTTAACACTTAACAGAACAATCCATCAGACTCACACATTTATTAAACATAATTATACATATAATAGCGCAATTACATATATTATATTATTGAATGACTGCCGTACAACGGCCTTATTCTCACACACACGCTCCCTCGGATCCACAATCCGGTAGTTACTCCTAAAGGCACTTCGGCCTCAGCCTCTCCCCTCAGGGTCTTAATAGTACATTAATAAGTTACTGGCACCGCAGTCTCTCAATATCCCCTTCCTACTGTCATACCCCTTAACACTCCCCTAGCACCTCCGCAGGGCAATAACTAACGAGCCCCCAATGTCACAACGGACGAGCCCCCAATGTCACAAATCCCAGACTGGGAGATGTAATAAGTTATGACAGGACAACAATCACGAACAAACAAGTTAACACTTAACAGAACAATCCATCAGACTCACACATTTATTAAACATAATTATACATATAATAGCGCAATTACATATATTATATTATTGAATGACTGCCGTACAACGGCCTTATTCTCACACACACGCTCCCTCGGATCCACAATCCGGTAGTTACTCCTAAAGGCACTTCGGCCTCAGCCTCTCCCCTCAGGGTCTTAATAGTACATTAATAAGTTACTGGCACCGCAGTCTCTCAATATCCCCTTCCTACTGTCATACCCCTTAACACTCCCCTAGCACCTCCGCAGGGCAATAACACATTATTATTTCCATAGCCATCAACATGGCAACAACATAGTATCAGTTCACTAGCCTATCAACATGGCAACAATATAGTCTCTCATTCACTCTCATATCTACGTCCCTGTCCGTGGCCTGACTGCCACGACTTTATGTGCCTCTACTGTCCTGCACTGACAGCCTCACTTCTGGCCTATGTGTGGCCTCCGGCCCTATGCTGGCCTATCCCCTGTGCTCATCGAGGTGGCTCTGCGGCCCGTCCCCGACACCAGTCATAACTGGAAAGACTCTCACTAGTCTTCTCGACTGCTTCCCCTTTATGTCCGCCCGATGGGCTTTTATTCACACGTCCGATCCCTAGGACCTTCTAACTTGCAGTGATAGTTATACAGCGCTTTCGCCTCCTTCAGACCCCGCCCCACTACTACTCACAACAGCACGCTTAACTTGCTGTCTACTGTGAGTCCTTACTCTACACCCGCTCTGTCGCAATCCCCTTAATTGCACTCACTCCACTCGTGACAATCAGAAGTCTCAATAGAACAGGAAAACAACTTTGGCTTCACATGCAGCCCACACACTGCCTACACTGTGGTTCTCAGGAATTTGTGTTTGTATTATGAAATGTTCACATCTTATGTAAACTGCAAACCTGATTCCAAAGAGAATGATATGCTGGCAAGTGGTTTTTAACAATTTTTTGTACACCCCCAAAGGACATCAAATTTGTTTCAAAAGCATGCCGCCAGCAACTACCGGCAAGCTTTCACCCATACTTCCAAAACCAGACAGCTCTTCCCGAAATGCTCCTTGACAACAAGCTCAATTAATTATGATTAATTATTGTTTCAGAGTTCCTTTCGTTTTCCTCCTGTTTTTTGGTTGAAAGGGTATGACTAGGAGGCAGGGTTAGGGATTTGATAAGATTGTGGGTAGATGAAAAGGACAGGGTTATGAATAGTTAAGTACGCAACCTAAGCACAAAATGCTTGAGGTGCATACACACTTATAATAACAGCCATTTCCCAATGATTAAGAGGACAAGTAAGCAATTTCTTTGAATGAAAGTTCTCCCTAGTGGCAATGATGATCTGTCAGTTCAACATCAAATAATTACATCATACGCCAAATTGTGTGGGTGCATGGGATAACCCGTCACATCTGCCCAGATATGGAAAATGAGTTATTGGTGGAACTTTATTCTACATTTATTTCTGAACATTTTGCACTTTATTTGAGGTCAATAGCTTCATTAGTTCCAGAGCTATGAGCAAAAATGTAACCTTACCCTGGGGAATGAAGTTTCTGAGAAAATCGCGTCTGAAGTTGCCCCCAACAAGAGCCCTGGCTTTGGCCTATTGCTAGTTGGTTGGATGAGATTCACGGTCTCCGAATAAAGTGATGTGAATCAGGAATCAAATTCTGGTCTGTTAACATGGCTAAAAGATATATGTGGCCTAGAGCTTCATTCTTCATTTCTCATCTTTGAGCGAGTGACAGTAGACTAGATCTAGATCTAGATCTAGTTTAGTCAGTACGATTGTGGCGTATTCGTTTCAAAAGCAATGCTACTTCCCATCTTCATTCGCTGATTTCTCTCTATCACTGCTTGAATCATTGCCGGTGGGGTGGTCGGAAACAAAATAGTCATTGATTAGTTCGACAAGGCATCTGAATCCGTCTGATTTAAGTTCAGAAGCTTTGCAATATCGGCATACGATGAACTCACAGAGGCTGCCGTTTTGCGAAGCGAACACTTAATCGGGAACTGACGCATCGGGTCAAGGGTAAAATTTGAAGTTATTTTTAATATTTAATTTTCACAACAAAAACATCTTTAATACCAACAAAAATGTTTCTTTTATCATTCTGAAGTGGAAGGTGGTCATGATTTATTATTCTGGGGCGTAAAATTACGTTCAAAAGAGGATTTGATCTACTTCTTTCCGTTAATTCAACTATTTACCTTCGTAAACAGGATGTGCGGCGATTTTAATCTTCGTTAACGTCTGCGCACTGCCTTCTGTTGGAAAGTACAGAGAATGACCTTTCATTTGGTGTGCAATATGCTATAGTGTGTTGAAACTGAGCGCTTGGGGGTGTAGTCTGAAAGACGCGAACTGGAAACAACTATGTTCCCCAGCGGTCGCCGTTCCCGAACATGTGTGTCAGCGAAGGGTGCCTAACTATAATCGTTTGAAAGATGTGTTTAAAACACAATTTTAATATTAAAACTTATATCAGATGAAAGATAAATGAATGAACTTACTGATTCCGTCAAAATCTCAATTTTGACCAGATAGTCGAAAATCGACTTTAGAAGGCCCTAGCTCATTTCTAGCCTGTGCGAGATCCGACGGGTTTTCCTATGTGCCCACACAATTTACAGCACTTAATACTATCAAATATTTTGGTAATGGACAAGGAGGACAAGAAAACTAATTTTGCCCAGAAGAAAAAACACTTACCAAGACATGTCCTGCTTTCATGTCAATGGTTGCTCCTAGAAGCTGCATGCTGTAGACATTCTTGTTATAGCCCAGTTTAATCTCAAACATACGTCCAGCAGCCATGCGCCAGATTTTCAAATGAAGTGTCCCTGGATTGCCTGGAACACCTTTCTTGCCGGGATTTCCTGGTGTCCCTAAGGATGGGAACATGAGCGGACACAATAAAAAAAAACTAGTCTTTTTTTTGTTTTGTTTTCTTTCCAAATTCATGAAGACATGATTCTTGTGCACATTTGCGGGCTAAAGCCTCTATTTTCTATCAATGCTTCTCAATACTCAAGTACGGTGTTCCTCAATTTTTTTTGTTTGTGACCCATCCAACAGCGATGGCATATCAGCCATGACTCGTACCATCTGACAATGTTAAAGTGCTGGCATTGTTTTATTGCAATGAGTGACTGGGATGAACATAAAAAGATATACATTAATCCTTTCAGTGTCACAGACCTACAAAGCAGTTGCCAGCATCTTCCTAAATATGTGCGCCCAGACTGCTACAGCGGTCAATCGGGGGTAGGTCTGATCTTTGATAAACTATTAACCCACAACCCGCATGCCACGCGTAAAGCCTGCTGTCCGCTCAGGGACCTGACTCATGAGGAATCTTATCTGGGTCGCACTGACACTTGCCGATGTGCGATGACCACACTACCGCTGTCCACATGGTTTGGTTTGTATTTGATCGGGATGAAAACATTCGCTGCTGTGCCTTATTACGCTTATTAGCCAGTGAAATCTGTCTGTAAGTCTCTAACCAATGATCTGACTTAAGACACCAAACTGACAGCTGTCATTTTCGTGACAACGAGGTATGATAACTAGCCACGCCCCCCAAGCCCTAAACAAATGGTTTCATCCAGATTTGCACAGACTGATGAACTAATGTGGGCATTTGGGGCAAAGGTCATTTCAGAGCTTGTTTCTGATTGGTTCTTAGATACAGACAACTCTAGATGATGGTCAGCTTGTGAGGAAATGAGATAATATTGCAATTTTATTAAGCACCAGTTCACATGTCGATGTTACACCTTTTGATAGTGTGGGGAGAGCCTTTGAAAGCTTAGTCTTTGTGAGTCCGACCAATGATTCACTGGTTAACATGTCCTTGTCACAATGCCTTTGATTTAGAAGAGATAGAGTGAGCAATAAGATAGTAGTTGCGTCTCAAAGAGGACAGTGACCTGACACGTGAAAATACGCTTCCGCTTGGCACGGTCAGAGTGGACACCTGGGAAGTGGATGCCGTATTTTGACGCCTTGCACAGCGTGACCAGTAAGCAAATACGAATGATTGCATGTAATTTATTTTCCATGAGTTTCAGGACTGATTTTCAGGTAATATAATTTGCCACTATGTGCCAGGGCTGTGACACTGAGAGGGTAAAACAAATTTATAATTCTAATAATATTTTGTAAAAAAAAAGTCAGCAAATAAAAACAAACACATTTTAGGATCAGAAAATAATAAAACAGGGAAAGTCTGCAACTCACAGCTAGCAGCTTTGCAAACCAATAGCACAATACAAGCATTGCTTTTGTGTATTTTTTGTCTTCTCTTTAGTTTGCTTTGTATTGCTTGGGTTTTATTTCTCATGCGGGGCTTCGCAACATACAACCTTTTCTTTTTGCCCAATTTTGACTTCACCTAATACTTAGTGACTTTACAACCAAAAACTTTATGTACTGCCACAATGTTGACAATAAATTATGCAAACACAATCATTTTGGAAAAAATTTCTTTCATTATATTATTTTGTCACATTTAAAAATAGGCTCAAAACAATGAACAACCACCACAACAGGATTACAGCTTGATCTGGTTTGGCTAAAATGTGAGTGTGCATGAGAAAACCAGGCTTAAGTCGGCAGCATGACATTTTGAGTTCTGTACATATAATAAAAGATAAGACATTTCTGATAAATTGAAGTCAGTGACCCCACTAAAACAAGATTTTGAGAAAAAAGCATTTTACCCTATAAGTGGCAATAGCTAATTGACCATGTGATATTAGAGTGATTGTTGTTAGGAGACCGTATCATTACAAAGCCGTTATAGAGATCACAGTGAGTAGTGTTCGCTGCTCATCTACAGTTTACCCTGTATTAACATGCCACGGTCCCGTAGAAACAGTCAAGCCGGAAGTTTTTGGATCTTGTTAGGAGGCCGTAGTCAAATTACAAAGCCGTTATAGAGATCACAGTGAATAGTGTTCACTGCTCATCTACAGTTTACCCTGTAACATGCCACGGTCCCCTAAACAACAGCTAAGTTGGAAGTTTGTGTCGGACCCATATTTTCACTTCAAAGCAGTTTTTCTCAAAATCAGCTTTTCCGACTTGAGCTGGGTTTTCTTATTCACAATCTCAAATATGCCAACTGTTTTAGTAGACACTGGCCAAACAAAGGCCTCTATGCCTCTTTCAGGTATGGCCAGTCACTGAGACAGAGGACATATTATGCAGATTGACAACCAAAACAAGCTGTGAATTCACCAACCTGATACACCAGCTACTCCTTTTTTGTAGTCTGTCCATCTTCCCACTACCACTGCCCAGTCACCAAAGTGATTTTTTATAAGAATTGCCCGATCTCCAGCCCGAGGATTCACAGTTATACACCCAGACCGCTTTGCAACCTGGGTTAATCAATTACAGGATTGATAAATATGCAAACTTTAACGATATTCATTCACTGACATAACACAACAATTCTCGATGCGAGGATTAGTTTAATTTTTCTCTACCTTGAATTACAAATAAGATATGAGTAGCTGCCCAATAAAATGAGGCACATTTTGGCACTGCTCATTCGAGAAAATTAATCCGCCAATTTTATCGATTTTTGAAAAGTTTAACCTATTCACTATTCCTTTCCCAGACGATAATCGTTTTTGAGAAGAGTAAATTGTCTCAATATTGACTTTGAATTGACCCACCATCAATAATTTTGATGAAAAGCTGAAACTTAAAAAGCATTTTTCTCAAAACTAGTTCTGTCACTTCCTGTCTCTGACAGACCACATCTTCTCTGCTAATTAAATTACAGCAAAATTGTTTTTACCAAATGAAGGGGCTTTGAATAATCTATTTGGTGATACCAATATCTCCATACTACCAAAATGCACAAACTGCCTAATTTTGTTAGGCAGCTACACATATTTTTTCTTGTCACTGTATCCTTCTTTCAAACTGTGCATGTCACTATCATAATTACCATCATCATCATCATTACCACTGCTGATTTTAATACAACTAAAAAGTAAAAATAAAGATTCCTGAAAAAAATGTCACACTTGATGATCTCTTGATATACTAAATATATCCAATTTGCGATTGCAAACTAAGGTCATTCTGGAATAGGGCATATGTTTTTTTAACTACAAGACTTCAGATGCACCACATTTGTTTGCAGCAAAAATGTAACTATGATGTAACTGGTTCCAGGTTCAGATATTATTCCAATTCTCTACAATTGCTACTGGTTATTTCCCTGCCCTGTTCCCAAGATATTACAAAGCTAACATAATATAAAATCCTCAAAATTTGAACCAGATCACAGAGTGCCAACTGTTAAGTGAAAACACTTTAGTGAAAGAGTGTATATATGAATAAAAAGACCACAACATATACCTGGAATGGGATAGGAAGCTGATCAGTGCCAATAAGGTGTGCCACTGCCACCATCTTATCTTGATAGAATACATGCACTGCTGACTGGAGCAATGGTATGGAGTGAATCATTCGACACGTGAAAACTACACTCCCACGATGGTTCAGAACCCTGTTGAAATTCACAAAATAAATCAACATGTCTGGATCACATGTAAAACAGTGTTAACTATTATCATTATGCCTTCCTTTTAAAATAGAAGAAATCCTGAAGTCAGGAAATTACCGCAGAATTCCCATCCCTGAATATTCCCAAGAACTACATATATAACAAATGCAGAAAATAATATACATGTACTATAAATAATTTTAAATTTGGAGAATCTAGGGAGTGATGCAAGATTTGAGGGGAGGGTATGTGTGTTTGACCACCCCTGTTCTACTAAGAAATCACACAAATTCCAGGTATGAACACAGAAACATGTTTATTTCCTGGAGTGGTGGGAAACTATTGTGCAGAAACAGGGCACTTGAGAAAATATGACAATGTGAAATGATCCTACCAAGATAATTACTGGTATCTCAGTGGGGTCATTTCACATTGCAAAATATCAGGAATTTGATATTGCCTTAGGAGAGGGATGTAGGCACCACAGAGTAGATGGTAAACAGTTTCCAGGTCAAGCAAAAAACCTATTTACGTAATCAAGTACTTTCAAAAGGAAAGTGAACTAGGAAATGGTCAGATTTCCCTCTCAAGGAGGATTACCAAATCCACTTATTTTGATGGTGATTCAACATCATCGTGTCCTTACATCTGGGGGCAGCTTGATGCCCCCCAACAAGCTCTAGGTGGATGTTTCTATGCATTCGGTGATTAACACTCAGGAATGTGAAAACACGGCTTCCGCAATGTGTGGTCAGCTTGACCACCCATGTTGGCGTGGCTGTTGCCGTGAACATTTGGGATCTGGAAACCATATATGTACGCAAAGCACGGGGTAATGGTTAAGATTGTTTTCTGCGATGACCAGATTTGGCCATCCTTCCCCCTACCATATATAAACTTCTGCAGGTTACCCTTACTTGTGGGAGGCAACTTCACACCAGTTTTCTGTGCCTTGTGGGAGAGAAGGGAGATTGATTGGTCCCCACATTGCCTCCAGATTCTCTGGCATTACAGCCTTCTCGTATTTCCCAGCTCTCAAGTACAGCAGAACTGGTCCTGTCCTCACTGGGCCAATAGTCACTCGGAAGTCAATCTAGATCAGAGCAAAAGACTGACACTGCTTAACAAGACAACATTAGGCTTCATTACATCATTTCCTAGGCATGGATGAATGAAAAAGAGTACAATAACAAAGAACTACGTTGCAGTTGGACATTGCTAGACATGATCACTGCATGGTTTCCTAGATTTACATAAATGAAACAGAACACAATTACAAAGCTAGAAATACCATACATACCCACAGATCTTAATGTTGACTGTGATATCAAGTCCCTGAGAACTTGAATAAACTTACTCCAGTTGGTTATTTGTGAGTGTGCCTGAGAAAACCCACATAAAGTCGGCAGAGCTGATTTTGAGAAAAACGGCTTTGCAGTGAAAATATGGGTCCGACACAAACTTCCAACTTGGCTGTTGTTTAGGGGACCGTGGCATGCTACAGGGTAAACTGTAGACGAGCAGTGAACACTACTCACTATGATCTCTATAACAGCTTTGTAATTAGACTACGGTCTCCTAACAAGATCAAAAAACTTCCGACTTGGCTGTTTCTAGCGGACCGTGGCATGTTACAGGGTAAACTGTAGATGAGCAGTAAACACTACTCACTATGATCTCTATAACGGCTTAGTTATTAGACTACGGTCTCCTAACAGCAATCACTCCAATATTACTTGGTCAGTTAGCTATTGCCACTTACAGGATTAAATGCCGTTTTCTCAAAATCTTGTTTTAGGGGGGTCACTGACTTCAATTTATCAGAAATGTCTTGTCTTTTATTATATGTACAGAACTCAAAATGTCATGTTGCCGACTTTTTGTTGGTTTTCTCAGGCACACACACATTTTATCACTAATTCATCTGCATTTCAATTCACCTGACTGAATTAAAAGCTTCCAAATCTGAATATCTACTGTTGTACCTGATACTGAGCATTTACTACGACCACTACAGATGGAAAAAATACATAAATTTCTGTTAACTAAACGATTAAACTAAAACTATATAGGGATTACATTTCCGTTTTATCTGCAACGGCGTCACTGCTATACGTTATGACAATATGGTTGAAAGAATAGTTTTTTCCACAAAACCTTGCCAGATATGAAAAGAAACAAAATTCTGGCTAACCTGGAGATTGGAATTTGCGCTGGTAGACAATTCATGATTGCCTGTATGTCCAACAGGCAGGCTCTCCAGGACCTTTAGCAAGTCAAACGTGGTCTCCGCTACGGTAGTCTTGTTACCCAAGCAGGCCCAACCAGTATATTCCTTCAAACTGAATTTCAAACAATTCACGCTGCGGGTCTGAAAGACGGTGCTAAAGAGAGACTTGTCCTGCCAAACCTTACTGGGTCCTCGCACTGATCCGATGCAGTTCACCTGAACATAAAAAAATGAAACACCTTTGTAAAATGCGTACAAGCATCCGTATTATGGAGAGGCAGTTCCTAAAAACATATTTTCTTATTAAATAATACTTTATAACAAAAGGCTTCCTCTCCCCTGGCGTCAAAGAAAGGAGACTGCAGAATGAATACTGCCAACCCCGGCAAGATAAATCTTTAAAAATTTCATTGTATCTCGTCCAGATGTATATCTAGATCTAAATCGCATTCATAACGGCACTTAGGTTTGAAGCAAAGACTAACAGATCATTTTGTTATGCACAATTCTTGCAGAATACACAGACGTGTTGACTTTCGGCCGGCAATGAGTAAATAGTGACGTAGAGCGCAATTTCCAGTCAAACTTTTCGGTTCTTTCTGATGAATATGCCTCTCTGTTTTTGCAGCTCAAAAGTTTTAATCTAAATAATAGTAAAGACTGATTTTTGTTCAAAATGAATGTGTCCACATAACTCTTTGTCAAAAATTGAAGCAGTACACCAAGTTTCATAAGTTTTCATGGCATAGTCACGAAGTTTTAGCTGCTTACAGGTTCACCCTCTAGCTCAATTATAGTAAGAAGTTCAGATTGCTCTTCCGGGTCATTGACAATGGTATCATTCTTCAGGTTCACTCAGAATGGTGAATTAAAATAGAATGACCGAAAAAATCTATTTTGATAAATGTGGGGACAGGAGTTTTCGTAAGTTTTATGTGACGAATATCTGGGTATGTAGATACTGTCGACGTCTGTAAAATTTGAAGCATGTGGGGTAAGTATTTACGGAGGAGTAGGCTAACATAGCCTCCAACGTTCAATTTATAATAATAAGATTTGCACTTTCCCTGTCTTTCAGTTTCAACTTTCAAACAAACATAATGCGCATGCGCAGCTTCAATGAAACCTTAAAATGGCGAACCATGACTCGAAATAGATCTAAAAGATGCTGAAACAATGAAAAACCAAACGTAGAAGCCTGAACATTTCATAATTTCTAATATAGCCCATGTTAATTTCGCATTGATAATATGCTGTTGTGCAAAGTTTGAAGCCTGAGTGTGATGCGGTTCCTGAGCCTTAGGCGACCAAAGTTTAGAGTTACCAAAATATGAAAATGATGTATACATAGACAAGTATTCTGTTCTTTGCTTTTTTTTTTTTTATGTCTTGTATAACACCAAATTTTACTTCCAATTCTACTTCCTTTGAAATATCACACACAGGTTAGAAACATAATGTATGTGCGAGAGTTCTTCTAGGCTCTGAGCATTACCTGATCAGTATTAACAGATGTGTAGACTTTGAGCCTGGGTTTACCAGCAATATTTGGGGATGTTTTCAGCTCCAGTTTTTCAAAGATCACAGCAGCCAACCGTGTTCTCAGCTGTATTACTTCCTCCTGTTTCATTCTACACAGTTTCCCTGCGGGGTTATCTCCCCTCCACATAGATCCAAAATTTGGGTAAGGCTCCCCATACTCTTCTTTCCAAGCCTTATCGTACAAACGAGAAGAAGGGAAACAAAAATCTATAACAGGAAAAGGTAAGATGTGAACTTAACATGTCTAACTTCAATTGTCGCTCATCATACAATATAAATTGCCTTCTTGACAGGAATACATATGAACAACTATGCCAGAAATTTTGATAAAACAGTTGGAAAGTAGCTAATCACGTGACAATTAAATATTAATATAATAATTCCAGAAAATAAAACATTTCTTAGAATTTGCATCTGGCTTAATGAAGATTTGATCACTGTACTATTTGCAGCGTACTATGTCCACTATCTACATCTCAAGTACTGACTTGTCTGATTTGAATTTACGTTTTAAAGTTATATCTTCCTTCAGTGATTAATACACTTTACATCTGTTTGCCTGTCTAGATTCATGGCCCGCTTACCTGCCTTGTAGCATTATCTGATGTGACTAACTTGGACCCGTCTGACCTATCATTCACACTGTCGTCATGATTGAAGATTTTGCCATACAGTGCTTCTGTATCCTTTTTGTAAGCAACCGGATGGAGCTGGTGGGTATGCCACATTAGATCCATATCATAGCAAGGCACAATGAACATATGTGGTCGAAGTATTTTCAAATTCAGGAACTTTTTGTAGCGAATCAACCCTGTGTCCAAGAATCTTTTATCCTTGTAATGTGGAAGGCTAACCTGTAATGTTTGTAATCAATGTACAAGTTATAATCTTAAAATAAAAGGAGTTTATGTTAAAACGAAATGTCCCAGGGCCCTTTTCAGAAAACTTGACCCTCTCGGCACCATAATGTTTCACCAGTGATACTCAGACATTTATCACTTGGTTGCAGTTCCCACAAGAACTCGGCATGAGAAAAGAAAGTTATGTTTAGTGTTTTCTGATTTATAGACAATAAATCAACTTAGAAATGATTATGAAAATACACTTATTTTTGTCCCTAAGAACAAATTCTCATGAAATCAGAATTTGGCCACAAGCAAAAATCGGGGCAGAGCCTACAGGGTTAAAAATGTCACATCTTAATGAAAGACAAAATCAAAATAAATACGTCACACAGCTAATTTACACTGCCAACTTCAATAAATTGGCTTGTATGGTGTGTGGTATTGAATCTAAATGGCACCTAGAACCTGTGCACAAGACAACTGGCTAAATGTTTCAGTCCTCCATTTCCTTTGTTCTGGTGTACAAGCCAAAAGAATTAATCTGATGATCACGACAAAAACGTCAATTATTCTGACAGTTCCAGAAGGCGAAAAGACATCAATTTGCTAGATGATTTACTTGAATTTTCAAGTACTTCCAGGCCAAACTGAACACTTTCTGGCAAAGACAGAAATCTACAAAATATTACCCATTTAATAAAATTTATCCTGAGTGATATGTGGAAGTTCAATCAGATATATACTGTAACCTAGCATACCATACATATTCCACTGCCAAGTGAGACCATTTACAATTTGGGAATAACTACTTTACAATGAAAACTATTAGACATCCATTTTCCCTACTGTCACAGAGATGTTCCATACAGCCTGACGTGCACAAAACAGGTTGGGTTGTACCATGGGAATGAGATAATTTGCTACAAAAACTGCATGCTGAGCTCTTTCGGTGATACCAAAAATTTCCCCTTACTGTGCTAACATGACAAATTTGTGAATGTTTTTGAGCAAATCTACTTGAACTGTTTTTGCTAGTCAGTTCAATATTTTGCTTCCACTTAATCATCATGACAATATTTATAATTAGACAAAATGTAAGTTGGTGACAACCTCAAAAATTCTTCAAAGAAGTTTGACAAATGTCACTGAAGAAGGACCTGAAAATGGGATAGCTCCACAGGGAAGTAATCACTAAAACGAGACTTTACTTTTTGTGTTCATGAGATATTTCACTGATTATGTCCGTCTGTCAAATTCTTTCACTAAATATAGCAACAAAAAAACTACTGGATTGGGCTTTCCTGCATTTTTTAAAAAACATTTGGAATTTAACTATACAAAATGTCAGATGTGGGCGTTGTCCTACCTTTGTGAGAAATTTCATTTCCAGTACTCAGTTAAAGGCATTTGTATGTCTCTCAGAAAATAAGTGAGATCAAGGCATTTGCCAAGGGACGAGTTTTTTTTCTCAAAACTACTTTTTCTGGGCAGAATAGCCCACTTGTCTTTAAATCAAACATCTCACAATGTCATAGGGAAAAATGTCATTTTAGAACAATTCACACTTTTTGTTTGACTTAAACCTCGGTCAAAGAAGTTTCTTAGCAATGGGGAGTGTGTGTTGTGTACTCAGTTCTCACTTGTCTCTACCTGATATCCAAACTCCTTCTGCCGTCCTGCAGCTGCCACTATATCATATGAGAAATCAGAAGTCCCCACTGCATACTTTGGGTTGACTTTATCTGGTACCAGTTCTACCTCAAATGGGTCATTAGGATATTCTTTCTGCCACAGTTGACTAGTGTCGTAAAGAACTTTGGCTCTTGTTTTCTTATTCCTATCTAAAGTATGATCGACGATGACTCCATCTAGCAGCTGTGAAGAAAAGTTGAAAACATGGACAATTAATACAATTAAATTATGGATTATAGCTGTTGTTTGCAGGCCACAGTAATTCACATAGCAAGATGTGTCTGAACAGTGAACACCACTAAGTATTTTCTCTGATCAGCTTTGTAATTAGACTACGGTCCCCTAACAACAACCATTACCATGAACAATTAACAAAATCACTACAGAATATCGTCGCTATGCTGCAAGATTCACGTAACTAACATTTCAAAAATTTAACAGGAGCGCCAAAAAACTGATTTTCTTTGGCTTATTGCTGCCAGCAAATTCTAAAGACATTAGGCTTGATTATTGCAATATTGCTTTTTATAGGAATTGAGCCACAAGCTTTTGACACAAGTGCGTCATTGATTTTCAGACCCAAAGAAAGAAGATAGTGATTTGGGCCAAAAATGTTAGTTACAGGAGTCTTGCAGCATAGCAACGATGTGCACGAACAGGATCTCACAATTGAAATGTGGCTAAAGAAAAGTGAAAGAAAAACAAGAAACAAAGATATCATTTGCTGCTTGCTTGAGATGTGACTGGATGATCTCCATTATTACATATTTGAGATGCCAAAATATCTGACACATAGAGAAATAATCTGTATTTACATATGCCATCATACAATCAAATTGACTGGAACTTTGAAACAGAAATACAAAAATGAGGTGTGTATATAGGGGGCAAGACAAAAAAGATCACTAGAGTAGAGGAGGATCTCAGCCACTATAAGTTTCAAGTTCCGACCCCTTCACTTCCTCATTCACATGCAGCACAGCCTACAGTTGCTTTGCATATCTTCCACACATCATTTCACTGCTTATGACAGTCTCTTAGGCTGGCAAATTTGATGCAATTACAGTATCTCTAATTACTGTTCCGTAACATATCATTCTGAAGACTAGTTTGAACTCGTCAGTGATCCCTGATTCAGATTGTATTTTGACATTATGACATGTCAACAGCATCGTCATTTGAAAATAAAGCTTGTTGTGAAAGATCTCTTTGGACTGCAGTCTGCACTTTTAAGCAGAAAGAAACATGAAAAGTGTACCGTGATACACCAACACAAGCACTTTTTAATTCAATAGCTTCCTTCTTATATATTTTCTACTTACTTGCACACAATCTGCGCAATATGAAGTGGGAGATAGCATGTGACAGTGCCACACCCAGGCTATATCTATGGGTGCCTCAAGAGGAGCTTTTCCTTTACAATGCTTTGCTGCGAGAGGCAACCACAAATATCGGTAGCGGTACAATGCCTGTCGCAAAATCCTTTCATCTCGCAGTGCTGGAATTCTTTCCACAGCATCCAAAAAATCAAGATGGTTGAGGGCAGTTGAAGCCAGATCAACTGAGATCTTCACATTCTTAAATGATGCCATCTTGTCTTCAATGGCATACAATGGAGTGATGAAATACTTTTGTCAATTTCTGTGAAACTGAAAAGAAAATAACATACAAGTGAATTTATTGTTGATGGATTACGGATTGGCACTGATCCACTTTCATTTTTCATTCATATTTAACACCTATTGCACACTGACAATCTGTAGGAATAGGATATCATGACAAGAAACCAGCCTGTCCCCAGCTCATATTTGAAGGAAAATTACATGTAGTGTATGTACACTCAAATTTGTAAACCTAACTTTAAATATGGCATTGAAATGATATGTAATGCACTTTACTGAAAACCCATGTGGACAAGGACTATAAACAGACTCCTGAGCTCATAATGATAATGCTTCTGAGTTGCACACCGTTTCGCCACTTACCTTAAGATAACACGATAAAGAAGTTACAGTGCTGTCACACAGCAATCAGAGTTGCCTTGAAGCATGCATAGTCAGACCTAGTGCGGCAATCAAGCTAGCGATACAAAGCAAGGGGTAAATACTGGTGCCTTGATAGAATTCGCAGATTGGAGTGAATGAGCTACCCAAACCAAAAAACTACCCTTACTTCTACTCTCGGTTTCACACATAATAACTGATCAAATACTGATAGGTGACATAAATAATATATTTGCATGGATTCTTGATTGCAGCACCATTATGAATGTACCATTTCAGCTGAAATATGCAGTTTAGGAAAACACATTCGATTTTTAATTGAATGAATGTTCACAGGAAAACCTTGCTGGCAGTGTGTCTTTTAGTTTTTACTGCGCAAAACTGTTTGATGATAATCATGCAATCTTTCCTGTTTGTGAGATGAGTTCGCAGGCTGGATAATTCCAAAATATGGTACAGATCCATTTCTTTTGAATTTCTCTGTAAATGATCTTTTTCAATTACTGATATGTGCCAACTCCAGTACTCTATGTCCTTTAATAAATTTTAATGACATGGGTACTCTTTCGCTTAAGTTTCACTATGAGCTAAGATCCATTTAAAGACGTCTTTGCAAGCGATGACAAATACAATGTTAGTGTTAATGTCATGGACAGCTTACATGTCAAGCTAATCAAGACTAACGGTCTTGAAAAGCTAATCCTTTGATGTGGTTCAAAATATTGACCTGTTTAACTACAATATTTTCGTTAAGAAATTTAAATGAATGTAAAACCAACTGACAGGTTGTATCTCCAGTGCAACTGCTATGGTTGCGAATAGGCTGATCAATGGAACCAAAAGGTTGTGGAATTAATGACTCGTTGTAAAAGGTCAGACTGATTTGATTAGATTTTTTTTCTCTTTCTTGCACACATGTAAAATATTCGTATAAAGCTTCTATTTGCACGTCCTATTGCTAACCTCAAACTGGTAGACCTACGCCCCTATGGCATACTCCATAAATTTAACTGATGCGTACCTCGCGTTATCAGTTCCGAGACCGTGCGATGAATGGAGGATAGAAGATCTAGCGTTTAGATCTAGATCTACTCATCTAGGCTACCCGCTGGATCTCCTCATCGAAGAGTAAGCTTATTGATGCGACGCCTAATCCTAATCTCGACAATATTGCAACATAGGTTTTCCCCACATTCAGACTCACATGGACTAATGGTATGCTTCGTTAATGTCTTGCTATCATTCCTGGAAAATAAAACAGTGCACACAGTTGCTTTCTTACCTTATACTTGTTTCACCGACAACAGGCCTACTTGTTGATTCCAAGGCATAATTCAGCCATTTTTTGATAACAATAGTAACGTTACGTTCTACCACGTGACACGAATATTTTATTAAGAACAGCCAATCAGAAAGTAATATTCGTCAACTTGCAACGGAGGGAATTCCTGCTGGTTACGAAATTAGGCACTCAATTGATTCTATTTATAGCCGAGTGGGGAAAAATCTTGGGCAACTCGAAGCGCCAGAGAATGAGCTAGGTAGGAAGATGCTTCGCTTTCATCGCATATTATTATGTTTATGTGCGTGCAAACGAAGGACAGAAACAGATACATTATATGTCCCTGCACATGCCAGACAGTAACGACGTCCAAAATAATAATGGCTAATTCCCTTTCTTTCTGATGAAAAACTGGGTATTTGAAAAGGCTATATTAATAGTTCGTCCATCAGGTATGATGATGACCTTAACAACACCAGAGGAATAAAGAACAGAAATTGTTGAGAATTTCAACACATGGACAATAAAGAGAACTAAAGGACACAGAGGACAGAACGGAAAGACTGTTCTTTCATGACTTATGGCTTCTCATGTGACTGATAAGTCCTATTTTTGCCCTGCAGACCCTTCCGCATAAATGACAAGAGTGCTCCGTTGGTTCAGTACCACTGGGCCTTTTCTTGCGCCGTTCTCTTTTTTTGATAGCCATGCTTTACTGCCTCTGGTAAGGGCCGCCATCCAATTTGCACGATCAAGCGAGAGCTTTTCCCACTCACTCACATCAATGGCAAAGGCCTTCAGTGATTGCTTGAGAGTGTCTTTGTAACGTCTTTTTGGGGCCCCAACATTCCTCGTTCCATTGGAGAGCTCAGAGAAGAAGATTTGCTTAGGGAGTCTGGAGTCGGGCATTCTGACAACATGTCCTGCCCAACGTAGCTGAATTTTTTTCAGGTGGCAGAAGATGCTCAATTCCTTGGCACGATTGAGGACCTCAGTGTCTGGAATTTTATCCTGCCATTTGATCCTTAGGATCTTTCTAAGGCAGGCCAGATGAAAGTGATTTAGCTTTCTGGCATGCGATTGGTTTACAAAAGAGCCATGAGGTCTTAGTGTGCTATAAAGGATCGTTTCTTTCTTTTTTTTTTTCTTCGTTTTCTTACTAACATATGAGACTGTGCAAATAAAACTTTCTCTCTCTCTCTCTCTCCCTCGCTAAATTTTTTTTTTCATTGAGGCGCATCTTGAATGTGTATGATGTTCTTGACTTTGCAAACTGGTCATTGAAGGCACTTTTCTTTCTTTAATTCAGAATTTTGCTACAATTAATAATACATGTAATAACATAATCGCATCTTTAGGGAATATCAATGCCTTGAATGCTAGGAACGAAAAATAAGTTTGTATATTTCCACCAACCTTAAAACTGAATTTATTTGTTGTCGTTTATTTTTCACCTTTTCACTGTGTCACAAATCCCAGACTGGGAGATGTAATAGTTTATGACAGGACAACAATCACGAACAAACAAGTTTAACACTTAACAGAACAATCCATCAGACTCACACATTTATTAAACATAATTATACAGATAATAGCGCAATTACATACATTATATTATTGCAATTAACTGCCGTACAACGGCCTTATTCTCACACACACTCTCCCTCGGATCCACAACCCGGTAGTTACTCCTAAAGGCACTTCGGCCTCAGCCTCTCCCCTCAGGGTCTTAATAGCACATTAATAATTCACTGGCACCGCAGTCTCTCAATATCACCTTCCTATTGTCATACACCTTAGCCCTCCCCTAGCACCTCAGCAGGGCAATAACACATTATCATTTCAATAGACATTATCATTTCACCAGTACATTATTAGTTCACTCGCCCCTCAACATGGCAATAGTACATTATCACATTCACGCTCATATCTACGTCCCTGTCCGTGGCCTGACCGCCACGACTTTATGTGCCTCTACTGTCCTGCACTGACAGCCTCACTTCTGGCCTATGTGTGGCCTCCGGCCCTATGCTGGCCTATCCCCTGTGCTCATCGAGGTGGCTCTGCGGCCCGTCCTCGACACCTACAAGAATAACATTACATTGGTATAATACCCTACCATTTCTATTCACTCCACCTCTCCTTACAATCCATGAAGCGTACACACACTAGTTCACCTTTCACTCACCACACATCTTACGGTAACACACCTCCATCGGAGTACACACTACTCACTCGCGCTACAAATCCATGAACTCACTTTCATCTATCGCTCATGGCGCACATTGCTATATCCAATATCAAGGACTTCCACATTCCTCACATATACTTATTTACATCATGGTAATAGACGAATATAATATAATACATCAATCATAATAATCAATCAACGTTCTACGTACCAGTCATCACTGGAAAGACTCTCTCACTAGTCTTCTCGACTGCTCCCCTTATGTCCGCCCGATGGGCTCTTATTCACAGGTCCGTTCCGTAGGACCTTCTAACTTGCAGTGATAGTAATACAGCGCTTTCGCCTCATTCAGACCCCCCCACTACTCACAACAGCACGCTTAACTTACTTGTCTACCGTGAGCCCTTCTTACTCTACACCCGCTCTGTAGCAATCCCCTTAATTGCACTCACTCCACTCGTGACACACTGTACCATAATATAGCCTCAATAAGGAATTGAGCATCTTCTGCCACCTGAAAAAAATTCAGCTACGTTGGGCAGGACATGTTGTCAGAATGCCCGACTCCAGACTCCCTAAGCAAATCTTCTTCTCTGAGCTCTCCAATGGAACGAGGAATGTTGGGGCCCCAAAAAGACGTTACAAAGACACTCTCAAGCAATCACTGAAGGCCTTTGCCATTGATGTGAGTGAGTGGGAAAAGCTCTCGCTTGATCGTGCAAATTGGAGGGCGGCCCTTACCAGAGGCAGTAAAGCATGGGAAGCTGATAGTCCAGTAGGCCATCAAAAAAAGAGAACGGCGCAAGAAAAGGCCCAGTGGTACTGAACCAACGGAGCACTCTTGTCATTTATGCGGAAGGGTCTGCAGGGCAAAAATAGGACTTATCAGTCACATGAGAAGCCATAAGCCATGAAAGAACAGTCTTTCCATTCTGTCCTCTGTGTCCTTTAGTTCTCTTTATTGTCCATGTGTTGAAATTCTCAACAATTTCTGTTCTTTATTCCTCTGGTGTTGTTAAGGTCATCATCATACCTGATGGACGAACTATTATTATTAATCTTCAAGACCCTCTTCTATATAAAAATATAGTAGCAAGGAACTGAACTTTATTATGCAAATTGTTAGGTCAACCATTATTGTTATCTGTGGAACTAAAGAGTACAGAGCAGCTTAGCCATGTTTTTGTCATTTTATTTTGTCTTACCGAAAAATCTACTTGGGGTTTTGTTGGCATTATTATTTATAACTACATGTATATGTATTACTTCAGATGTAGAACTTATATATGACCTTTCTCTATACATAATGATATAGAATCGACACGTACAATGTATAACTTTGTCCGTTCAAATTGCTTGCAAAGAACCGATTACGATGTGTAAATTAAAATTTGATGATTTGCCACGTATGTATTTTAATTTCTATGTTTGAGAGGCCTACCGAGCCTGAAGTGCCGCCCCCCCCCCCCCACACACACACACATATAGTCTAAATCGGCCTTGGTACCGGTAATCTTATAGCATTTTCACAAGTCAGGTCTGGTTGTACAGAAAAAAATTTGGGAAGCTGCGACTGGAAACAGTTCAAAGCAAACAGGATGGGACTAATTAATGTTGATACATAAACTGTTATGCTTAGATTCCGAGAAAATTATTTGATATACTGTCAGAGATTAGGGCGCCTGTTGCAGAACATCCTGAATCCATTCATTTGTAGATTTCCTGGCGACTAGGCCTACAATCAGTGGCGGACCTACAGTGAAACTAAATGGAGCTTAAGTTACACGGCCCCAAATCTCGAAGGGGCCCTGAAGAAACGTTTTTAATGAGTGAATTTTGTGTTGCCGTATTCATGCTTCTCGCACAACAGTTCAACCTTCACGGTCACAGAAAAAGTTAGGTCCGCCACTGCCTATCTATAATATACATGTATGTAGGCTTACATGTCTCATGTCACTTTGCACCCATTTATCGTAAACTAAAACCAAATACATATATAATACTGTATAAAGGACAGTCTAAACGTTGGGACATGCCTAATCCTACGTTTGGAATTTCCGCATGTGTTTCGACATCATAAACACATCCTCGCTGTTGTAAGTCGGCCAATATTACAAACCAACATTCCTCCACCCATGAAAAGCCGCAGTAAACAGTTCAGCCGTGACCTTGTTGCTCTGACTATTGATCGTGGCCTCTGCAACTGTCTGTGGACAAAGAATGTAGTGTACCGGTATGTGTCGTATGAATAAGCCTTAAAAAAATAAACAAACGCAGTTTGACAAAACCTCTGTCTTTGGGTGCCCTTTCTCAAAGAAACTTTGATGCTCGTGGGAAAGTGAGAGAACAGGTGATCTCCCAAGGAACAGGGGGTATTTCGGTCCCCGATTTCTTTACACTCTAACGGGTGTTTATTACAGAACAAGATCAATGTCAGCTTCAGCGGGTAGATTTTCTGACAGTGCCAAAGGTGATAAAAATGAAGTTTGCTCTAATCAAAAGCTGTGAAGCAAAGAAAAAGAAAAAAAAATGTTTACACATGACATAGCTTGACCTTGGTCTGACATGTCAATAATAACAGCTGTCTTTCTTGGCGAATACGAGCCGTATTGAACGTACAACGCTTGTCCAACTGTTATGATCATGTTTTTCAAGCTTCACTTGAACTTCAGTTTCAATCAACCAATACATTTTATTTTCCATAGTTTCGTTCACTAAAATTTGTGGCAAAATACAAAATACGCAGGAAGTTTTGTCATGTTACGTGCATAAGCTGTGGTTGTTCATCTCTGTCTTTGGTCAATGTTTGTAACAGCTACAACAGCTTATTTGTTCCTATATGAATATTATGAAGTCACCCTGACTGAATAAAAACATGGGTTATCATGACCTTTCTGCACCCCCCAGCAGCTAGATATAAACAACAAGCAATAATGTGCTATACATGTACATACATATAAAATACTGAACATAACAGATATCACATGCAATAAAGACAGTAAACATCAGTTTTGTATTTTAAATAATCATTTATTCAGATGAAAAAGTTTATCATATATAAAAGTGCAAGAAATCAAGGACAAGAACAGTTATCTTATACATGTACTCGCTATATTTCTACCCGAAAACAAACCTTAACATATATATTATTCAAGGACTACTATATCATATAGTAGTCCTTGATATTATTATATAAAATTAGTGCTTGCTGCATCCCTTATGACACAATATATCCATGCTGAAAAATTTAAACAACAGAGAGAGATTCTGTGAAACAAAAAGAACTGAGCAACACATCATCTGATATTCATTTGAACACGGAATTCCTACTTGTCATGACTTTCTTTCACTTCAGACCTGTTTTTGATAATATTTTGCAAACATTGATTTTCAACTGCTGTGACCGATAAGCAGAATAATAAAACACATAATGTCTACATACTCAACGCTGTATATTTTGTAACCAGAAATGAAAAAAAGATAACGAAATTTTGCCATGTCAAAGGCACCAAGTAAAAAATAAAAGATCCACGTGAGACACGCTGCATCGTTTAGGCACTTTGTAGCTGTGCCACCAGCACAATGCATAGCCTGGCATACAGAGTTAATGTACTTCAGGACAGTAAAGTGTGACAGTTGGAAACTGGCAAACTGCAAGGTACTAATAATACTATGTTCAGAAATGCAATGCATTGTACTCTTGACTACAAAGCATTATACTATGGAGCTCAATGCATGACACTCATGACTGTAAAGTAGAATACTCTCAGAACTGCAATGTAATGTGACTGTTGGATATTAAATGCAGACGCCCAATGCACTATGCTGATAGATGCAAAACACTACACTCAGAACTGCACTGTATTATCAAAGACCAGGTGGGAATTGAAAAATTCTTCATATGGCTGAGAACTGAAACCACCGGACAGACCTGAAACTAGCTGTAAACTGGCATTATTTGTACAGTTATGAATACATGATGATACATGAGTATACACACAGGCTGAGGGTTAACTCACTGAACCCCATCTCTGACTATATCGGTTTCCCCGACAACCGCTGTGTATGAGCCCGACCTATATAAGTTCGAGAGTTTCCTGTGAATATTGATGTTGAACAAATATTTTCATTGTGCAAGCCAATAAATGTACACATTTAGAAGCCAATCATCAACAAGAATATATACTCTACTGGCGGAAATTACTAAAATACATTTGCAGGTGAGGAAGCTGCGACCTCTGGCTTAGACTCTTTGTTCGGGTTGGTCAAGGTTTCTATTTTTTCTTCTCATTTTTTACCTTTTTCCTTCTTTTTATATCTCTGAGTCTGAACTAAATATTTTGTAAAACAAATCTGATATCTGATAAGTACACCCAATAAATAATCTTCTCACCAAGTTTCATTGCATTTGGTGCTCATTTCCAATTTTTTTGTTGTAATTGTTGAAAAATGCTAGAAATCCTTAGGCACATGCAGTAGCAGGTGATCTAGGGCTTGGGGTTCAGTAAGTTAATGAAAATCTCTCTGGGGTTGAGACCTGCCCTGAGGAGGACAATTCCCACCTATGATCATGCCCATGATTACAGGTATTAATTACACTCACAGTCCAATCCACTACACTCATGACATAATTGTACCATACATATTCAAAGAAGCCATATTTGAGCCACATGAATGAACAAACGGTATTTCTGATTCAGAGTAAGAAAATTACTGGCCCTATAAGTTTAAACAATGATTGCATTGCATATTCATGACAATACATGTAACTGATAGAAAAAGTGAAACATGTTATTAATTGTAAACATTGCTTTGAAAAGTCATGTTCGTTTCAGCTGTGGCCTAGAAGGATACACATTTCCTTTCCATTATATAAAAAAACCCAGTATTTAAGCAAAAATCACAATAATTACATGTATGTAACCCACACTTTCTGTCTCTTTTGTACCTTTCACTTCCAATTTGCACACCGGTATATTGAACAAAATTTACCCTTCCAGCTGGCAAAACAATGACACATTGTAAATGTTAGCATTATGGCAACAATGTTTTGATCATTTGGGAATCTTCGACCTGTGGCAAAATGATAATTGAAAAAAAAAAGAAAAAAAAAGAAATACACAATGGCAAATGAAAGAGCATCACAATAGACATTACATATTGAGCATTACAAAAATGTGATGGATACACAAATGAGCAGAAAAAAAAATACACACAGTGCCATTTCGAACACTGGAAAGAGGATTATAAGAGGTTTTCCAAGTATATGAAAGCACACATGACCAAATACATGAAAATGTACATCATTTTGTATGTGACTGAATATTAAGGGTATGAGTTCCATTAAACACTTCAACTGGTGTTAAAAAAATTACATGTATAAAGCTCATAAATAAATGAAATCATATGGTGTCCTTCTTTGCAGTGTGGACTGACAGTAAATTCTTTTTCCTGTGTTACTGGAGTGGGTGAATGAACAAACTGTGATATAATATATTACTGGAATAGATATATTCATAAATACAATGAAAGCAAACTCTTATGTTCACAATTGAATGATATGATAACTTTGAATAGAATAATATAAATCACGTGACCTAGCAAAAACCTGGAATATCTGATGTGTGCCAAAAACTGCCATGCAGAGGAATGGTGAACCTTCTGATAAACGTCTAACACATAAACAGGAGGTAAAAAGTCTTCATAGGACTGAAACATGACCTGAAACCACTCGACAGGCATGAACCTAGCTGTAAACTTGCACATTTTGTTTTTTTTCTCCTGGAAACATGATGATACATGAATATACGTGGGCTGAGGGTGGATGAAAATCCCTTTCGTGCTGAGGTCAGCCCTGAAGAGGTAAATTTCCACCTATGTTTACAACAACAGGTTAACAAAATTATCTTTATATATATATGACTGTGATTGCATACACTGAAACAAACTCTCAAAAGTACATCATTTTGATCTTTGTGAAAGTGGCCAATGGACAGAAAAACATATAAACAAAAAAAAAAAACAACAAACAATATTCCAAAATGAATGATCCTTGAAAACAACAAGACAAACACCAATCCCATGACTGCTTCTGCCCATTCTGCAGCCTGTCCTTTCTCAAAGATAAACTCACTTGCATTCATCTCCATTTATAGAGTTAAAAGTCCTGTATGTGATAATCTGCTCATAGGCTAAAATGTATATAACACAGAATAAACAATTAAAGATGTGCAAGGCTTCATATGCAAATATCAGATTTTAATCAGTACAAGAGTAAGTTATTTTGACTTAAATATCTGCCACATTTTATCACCTTAAGTACGGCATTCTATGGTTCTTCGTATATCAAAACTCTGTTAACAAAGGCAATTCTTCCTTTGAACTTTTTGTTTTCTGGAAGATCAAGTGTCAGATGTCAACATTTTTAAGAACCCATTGGTGAGGCAATGGCACAGAATCGGCACCACGTGACAGCCACCAAAGCTGAGAAAATCATGTAAAATGACGGTCGGGGTTCATGATTTATGCAATATTTTTTATTTTTGCCAATTTAAATTTCATGTCCACTTTTGTGTACAGTTTTGGGAAGGTCAATATTTGTCCCTACTATTATTTTGCTCAATTTTCTGAACTTGGATGGTTGTAATGTATTATGCCATCACCTCACATTTGTTAGATCTAATATTTGCTAACAATAATATAATTTACACTCACCAAGTTCTTTCACTTCATTCTGTGTTTGGTGGCTACTGATCCTAGTAAAAAAAACAAAAAACTTGAAAACCTAGTTACCATTGTTTTGATACGAGCACCAAGTACTAGTGGCATTGATGAAGTTTTAAGCTGACAGGTAATGAAACTGTTTTCTAAACAGAATTGTGTATTGCAGTTGGGTAAAAAAAACAACCAAAAAAAAAAAAAAAAACTGGGTTCATGCTTCATCAACCACAATGTGACATGGCCCTCTGTGAGGAGAAAGGAAGGCAGCTTTATATTTTTTGAACATTTTGTATCACAGTCAATGGAACATGGTGCTTACAACACAGCATGTATTACAAACTTTCAGACATACCTGAAAAAGTGGCATGGATGTTGGTACCTGGAAAGATTGAGGAGAGGCAACAAGCAACGCAATATTTATATTTTTGACCAACTATGGTTTCTCTGCAGGTTTGGACAGACCATGACAAAACAACAGAAAGATGCATGAAGTTGCAGGCCTAGACATTTCAGCATGTCATTTCTCAACTGACATACTAATAATGTTGGAAAAGGCATAGCATGTCAATATTACACAATTTCTGTTCTCTTTGCACACATACATGTATTATTGACTTTACAAGATGCTATCTCCATAAAATTTCACAAAAGGCCAATATAACATTTTTAGCACCCAAAATGTCAGGAATGAATTGATAAACCAGTTAAAAAAACTGGAAAAAGATGGAGTGCATCACATATCAGGCTGGACAATTCTATAAAACATGAAATTTGAATGTTTCATTGTGCTATGAAACTTCCTTTCCACAGACGACATGTAAAAAACAAAGCAAAACAACTAAAGTAACTCTCTCAGCTGGTGTCCTGCAAGTTTGAAATTGCATCTGGTTTTCAAATGTGATCAAAAAAAAAAAAAAAACTGCTAAAAAATGTAAGGTCAAAACTTGCCTGGCTCCATGAGCAAAATCTAAATTTTGTTAAGATTGGTACATAATCCATCAGTATTTATTCTGTAGAACATCTGATTGCACTATGAGCTGCAGAAGTCAGATCCCTTTCATGTAGAGTCTGCATACCCTTTCACACAGGGTGGGTGAAACCACCACCCGTGCTTTGTTCTCTCCACCTTTATACAGTTGTGAAGTATGGACAGAGATCAACTTCTCTTCCTACACCTCTTCTACTTGCAACAGAAGAGGAGGCATGGATATACATTAAGAACATATTTTATCTTTCGATTAATGATCGAACTTGTCCCACCCATCCAGTCCCTCTAGCACTAAAGATAGTAGTAGTTCTGTATCAATATAACACATACACACAACAAAAACAAAAAACAAAATCAGAATCATAAGGAAACACAGGATAAAGCTCACACAAGTACAATGGAGTCAAAATTCACAATCATATGTAGGAATTTGTCTTTCGAGCCATGTGCAGATGAGAATTTGGCATACTATGCGTGAAGACATCCGATGGAAAGCACCTACTCCACCTGTGTGTGCTTGCAGGTGTGTGGGCCACCTGTGAAAGGGTTCTTACGAAGGATATGTAATTACTTCGGTAAAATGACCCGTGATTAATTTATCAAAATGACTTTAAGAATTTGTTACCTGTACCGGTACATTTTTAACATGGGCTTATATGTGTCACAAATCCCAGACTGGGAGATGTAATAAGTTATGACAGGACAACAATCACGAACAAACAAGTTAACACTTAACAGAACAATCCATCAGACTCACACATTTATTAAACATAATTATACATATAATAGCGCAATTACATATATTATATTATTGAAATGACTGCCGTACAACGGCCTTATTCTCACACACACGCTCCCTCGGATCCACAATCCGGTAGTTACTCCTAAAGGCACTTCGGCCTCAGCCTCTCCCCTCAGGGTCTTAATAGTACATTAATGATTCACTGGCACCGCAGTCTCTCAATATCACCTTCCTATTGTCATACACCTTAGCACTCCCCTAGCACCTCAGCAGGGCAATAACACATTATTATTTCCATAGCCATCAACATGGCAACAACATAATATCAGTTCACTAGCCTATCAACATGGCAACAATATAGTATCTCATTCACTCTCATATCTACGTCCCTGTCCGTGACCTGACTGCCACGACTTTATGTGCCTCTACTGTCCTGCACTGACAGCCTCACTTCTGGCCTATGTGTGGCCTCCGGCCCTATGCTGGCCTATCTCCTGTGCTCATCGAGGTGGCTCTGCGGCCCGTCCCCGACACCTGTCATAACTGGAAAGACTCTCACTAGTCTTCTCGACTGCTCCCTTTATGTCTGCCCGATGGGCTAATATTCACAGATCCGCTCCCTAGGACCTTCTAACTTGCAGTGATAGTTATACAGCGCTTTCGCCTCCTTCAGACCCCCCACTCATGACATGCACGACTTTTCTTCCCTGTCTCCGTGCGTTAATTTTACTCTCCTCCTTTCCCCCCGTAATTATTAACTATCGCTCACTCCACTCGTGACAATATGAAAAATAAAAAACTGGTATATATAAGACAATACATGTAGTAAAAGGTTGACTTGAAACTAATGCTTGGGGCAAGAGACAAAAATCAACAATGTTACCGGATATTAGCAAAATGAGCATTTTTCGAATATCAATTGTTTTAACTTATATGTGCTGCAGCAATCAACTCCACCTTATCACTTTGCTCTGCAATGATCACACATATCACTGTTCTATGCTTTACCTTTCACCATGGGAAGGCAACCCCTGATATCCTCATAAGAGCAAGTGTGGCTGATTGTTCATCTTGTACTAATATAAGTGTTAGGATGGTAGAAAGTTTAGTCTGCTCTCGTCTTTGAAAAAAAGACATTAAAAATGCTTCACTCTATCAAATTATGATTTTTTTAAATCACAGCAAAAATCACAAATTATACGCAGGAAATACTGCAGCCTCCCGCCATGCATACACTGGTAATGGACCACTTCAGCATGGCCCAAACTGTAAAGGTCAAAACTGGCTTTGTCTGACCTAGTAATGCCTGAAAATCTTCTGAGGAACTGGCAGCTGAAAAATATTTAACTCCTGCAAAAGTATGTTTGACTTGGTACATCTTTCAATGTTCGGTCCTGACAACTTGATTCCCGTTTTGAAAAAAACATTTTTTTCCTATGCAATAAAAGGACGGCCAAGGACACTGTGAATCAGTTGAATGAACAAAGCAAGCATTACTGAGTGAATGATGTGGGACAGCTCATACAGTATAATTCCTTCTCTACTCTAAAAACATTTACCTGTACATTCATTTAGCAAAATCTTACTTTCATAACTTTATAATCAACTGATCAAAAATGCTTTCCATGGGAGGTATGTGTAAAACGGATAGCAGAGACCTTCATTACTTGACCTTACACAAATAGATGTTATTGTATATTTTGATCAATAATACAGATTGCATGATTATTATGCCAAGAGGTAAAGAGCTGACACTATGATTATTATGCCAAGAGCTAGAGGTAACATTATGATTATTATTCCAAGAGGTAAAGAGGTAACAATAAAATATCCTGATTGATAATAAATATAAAATTATGTGATAATAGGTATAGTAAAGAGATAATTCTTGATATGAACACAGAATCAAATGTAAACAAAACAAAACAGGAAATCATAAACTTCTTGAAAGTGCCAGTACATGCACTTGTTTACATCAAACTCATGGTGCTTTCTGCAGAAGACAAAGATAATAACAATCATTAAAGGCAATACAATTTGATTTTCCCTGAAAATATTTGACAATAAACAGGAAATGCTGAGCTCAAAATAGATGAAATAGTATAAAAACCACAGAAAACCTGTGGGGTCACAGCAAGGCTTAAAGCAAAGTCAAAGATAAGCAAACAACTTTTTCTTTTTGCCAATTTTTGACTGGGCTAAAAACAGAATGCAAGGAAAATGTAAAGAAAATGCAGGTCATTATGACATGAAGGAAATCAATATTTCTAAATCAAGAAAGCTCTTTCCTGATGTATGAGGCAAGCTCAAGAAATCACCATCATTTGATCATTATAATTTTTATTTGATCTCCATGACATTAACATTTTAAAACAAAAAACATATGCCAGGAAAATACATGGAAAAAAAACAACAAACTGCTTTCCCTACATTTACTTCAACTGATCTGAATTTTCAGCATCAGGATTAAGGCAACCGCTGCACCAACCATTCAAGAACATCTCGACGTGCTTGTGAGCCATCTGGTTCTATTTCAGAATGAAGCTGGTGATATGCTCCTGGATAGATCTGAACAAATAAAATACAATAAAAGTAAAACTTGCCCTCTGTATTTTTTCATTCTGGATAATGCACTGATAACAAGAGATGTGACTGTATTACACAATTACACTTTGGCAAGAGCTCTCAAATTTGGGTAACCTGGGGCCTATGTGACACAGGCAGCTTTTATCTCCACTTGCAGAGCTCTGGTGCAAATGATTTTTTTTTTTTACACATACACACACAGCAAGGAGACATAGTTTCTGTATGCAGACAGATAATTTAGCGAAAGGATGTAGACTTTTTTTTGCACAAACTAATTTTTAAAATCAGATTAATGCACTGGAATTCTACACAAACTTATATTATATTTTTACTCACAAGACTTACAACAATCCATGCTGATCAGTCTACTGAACAGGACCATACTCAATCAGTCTATTGAATACAAGTATACTCAGCAAATGTAGCAAATTTTCATTAAATTTCTTTGAACATGAATCTCAGTTTTGATTCCCAGCAAAAAACGCAGTCTTAACCTTAGGCAACGTGCAGTATTTGAAGCCTCTAAGTCATAAAGGCTGCCTGTTCTACATTAACCCTTCCCGAGGTTGTCGCGACAAGCCTAGCTGTCCTCCAGAGGTTATCGTGACTATAGTCGTGATCGTATACCTAGCGTACTAAATACCCGATATAGTGTGCGGCAGCCCTCCGAATAGACAGAACTAAGTTTGACCCTCCTCAGAAAAGATTTCCACGGTAAATCCCCACCAAATGAGATTCTTGGCCCGATGTGCGAAGAGAAACCGAAAGTTGCTTACAGCTGTTCACTTTGGCAAAACAGCCGACTGAAAATGGCTGCAAACGTGAACTACCCTGACCTCTCTGATGACTTCTATCAAGATGTTGATGACAGTAAGGAGGATGAGGTAAATGTAAAAGATGTTTTCATAAGAAGAGGAGTCTATCACCAAAAACCATTTCGGACTGACAAACACCCAATGGACAAACAAATAAAATGTAATCAAAAGCACAATGTCAAAAATTTTTATGTCAAGTTTTTCTCCATCCAATTTCCAGTTTACTGATGTATGGTTTAAGTTTCTATCTTCAGAAACAAGGAAGTTATGGCTATTTTCCCTAACCTACCTTATAATTTATGTGACTTCTCAAAATAATCCGCCTCTGGGGGACCAAGCAGTGCAAAATAATCCGCCTCCCTATGGGTTAAACCTGTTACAGCTTGTAGCTGATTAATCAGCTATATATCTGCAATACTGTTTAACCAAACCCAATGCAATTAGCATTGTAGAAATGTATCATTTGTTGGACTTTCCAAGTCAGTGCTGGTCCCAAATACCACATTTATAAGCAAACAACAGGCAGATCAAAACACTTGATGCGCACAGGAGTTCGCCCCTGGCAGCAATTGGGTGAAGTGTGTCGTTTGATGATCAAAAAACATCCACACTCAAGTTTGTTTGGCTCTAAATCTTGATTCCATTCTGTTTTCTCCAAAATATGAACCTTTGCTTTTAAGCTTTATCAAACAGTGTGATGTGAACAGACATATCTGTAAATCTGTCTTGGCAAAATGTCCATGCATCAGATTTCATCAGGACAAGCTTAAACCAATATTTACTGTTGTCTCACCTTGAGCATTTTGTCTTCACTTGCAGCGGTACTGTACATGGCTTGAGAACCCTTCGAATTCACCATCTTGTCCGAATCTCCATGTAAAATTAGAAACGGCCATTTGATAGTGCCCAGCTTTTGCTCAATCTCTTGCAAGGTCTGCAGTAAACACAGAGCCCATCTGCAGCAGAAAAAGTTAGACAGATTCCACACATGAATGTGTACAAAACTAGTTACAACAGCTGTTACTGTAATTGAGAATTATCACAAAAGAAGGTCTGAGTTTGAGTCTGGAGAAACTATGTCAACACGATACTCACTTTGCCTTCAGGCCTCCGTGATAGTTCAAGGGATCATCTTTGTACTTTTGACACTGCAGATGAAAAGTCATGAAAAAAGTTATCATAATTTACAGTCTGGTAACCTTAAAATGAGATACAAGTATGTCTTTACATAAATCTCAGAATGTGTGCATCTAAAATATGTAATCAAATATTGCATAATAATAATGGAGATCATTTATACAGCGCCTAATCCAAAAAAGTCCGCTCTAGATGCTTTACAGAAAGTCTTGTTCTCTTGATTTGCATCTCTCTCTCTCTCTCTACCTCTCTCTATCTCAGAGCAAATTGTAACGCAGCCTGTTAGGCGCAGTTCACAACTCACAACTGTATTATAAAGTATTATAATAATATTTGAATAAATATTAATATATATTTAATAATGAATAATAAATTTGGGGGGAGGGGGGTGTGATGGGGATAAATTTAATCTATTAATTAAAAAAAATTTTGCCCGGGCAGTGGCCTGTTCTTTATGATTTCCAACTGCCAAGGTATCTTTAACGTGCACACGGGCCCTCCGAATTTTTCATCCTTATCCAAGAGACTAGGTACTTGATCCTACCCCCCCGACAGGATCAGGGACACGAAAATATGAGAAAAATCCCAAACTTTCAACATGCCTGCACCACCCGGTGTTCTTCTGACTGGCCTGCTTGATGAATAACAAGTAGCAATGAACATGACTGAGTTTTAGAAATAGGCAATGCTGACGAAATGAAGTTTGCAAAATCTTGCTGGTGCACAAATACCAATTTTTCACTTCCTATATATTCATTTTCAAATCCTCATGCCAAACTGGAAACAGAAACACACTATGCCATCAAAACTGCATGGGTGGTCCTGCCTAGCACACTGCAGGCCACAGAGTCTGACAGAGGCATCATGGTGCATATCAGGTCTATAAAATGTGGATAAGAAATGCAGAAGAAATTCCACAATTTGTGTGTAAACTCACCACAGCTTTGTCTCTGCTAATGTCTGAATCATCTAGCCACAAGACTGGGCAGTGAGGAATGATTCTGGCCAGTAACTTGCCAAAGAAAACCTGAAAATACACATCATTCAGCACTACAGTTTAGATACTAATATAAAATATTCACTTTAAACATTACATAAAATATTTACTTTAAAGATAACTCCTCTCCCTTGGCCTCTACACAATGAAGTTTGGGTTTCAAATCTCATATATTACTTACAGAGTATGATGTTTACAAAAACCAATCTCAATCTGTCCCTGAATTCCTGAATGAAAAAAACAACAAAAACCCGGTGATTTTCATATTTATTAATCATGCAAATCTATGCATTTTTTTAATGCCAAATGTATGACCTGCCTGTATTTTGGATAGGTACTTGTAAGTCCTTACATAAATGCAATTCTCAATGGAATGTCCCCATTATAAACTGAAACCATTTATGACAAACAAATCCATTTAATTGTCTGATCATAAAAGTAAGTCGAGGAAGTCTGCCCGAATTCATCACTGGTACCCTTCATTTCTCATTCTGAAATTGGACAGGGACTATGTTTTACTTATCCAGACAGGGTTGCCTATTCCGCATGGTGGAGAACCACTGCTCCAGCACTTACTCTGACAGGTCCCACTGTGTCTTGTTCTGGCGTCACCACCGGGCCGATAAGAACAACCCCTCTGAAGTAGTCCGGCCGGTCCAGGCCTGACAAGATGGATACAGTTCCACCCTGGTAAAGAGAAAACACATTCACTAGTACGATCCATATCTACATGCACGACCAACGTTTCCAAACCACCGAGAAAATTTTTTGATGCTTTGGGCAAAAATATGTTATATTTAAAGCTAGCGCATGACATTCAAACCTTTGTGAAGCCTTTTGATGTGCATGACACCAAAACAGCGACTGCGCAGCCTAGAGGGAACATTGTGCACGACATAAAAATTGTCTTAAAATTAATTTTACACCAGTATGGACCCCTTTAATATGGACTGGGGTTAAAATGATTCAGTGGTGTGAAAAATGGAATGTACACAGCAGAGCAGAATGCAAAGACAATAACTCCACAGCTACCTGGCAAGAAGAAACAGTCCCCACAGAGAATCTTGTTTAGTGAGCGTGTCCAGTTCATAACATGTTGCCTAAACCATCTTGCGCTCTAAGAGTTTCAACAGTTAGCGCATTTTGTAGATTATTCTTTGGTGGAGCATAATAGCATGTTCTTGTATAGCTTATTTGCTCCACCACCGCATTTCACTTATTTACTCCAAAGTTCAGAAAAATCCGTTCTATAGTTTTGAGCCCATTAGTAACGAAGGGGTTAACTTGTATTTTGATATTATAGATTTTTGTTTGTAGTGAAAAGGAGAACCAGGAATTGTGGAGACATCAGGTATAAAATTTCATTTATTTGCCGGACCATGCACATAAGGTATTATATTTGTCTAGGCGCCACGTACATACTTTTCCACAGGACTGGTAAGATTACCATGTGGGCAAGTTCCCTGCATCAAACCCCAAAGTTGGCGCAATGTCATAACCAGCGGATTCACGTAGGAACCATGTCATTCCTGTGTGCAAATCTGACGTCAATCCTACACGTCGGATTCCGTATAGTTGCCGGCTGGGTTGCCGTCATGTTGCAGTGGTGTCTTTATTTCATGTTCATATCGACTCTGCAATATTATGCTCATGTCTCGCAGGCCTAAGTGTGCGCAACCCATCCATTCATTGTACGTTAAAAAAAAATAAATTGCAATGCGACAGCGACGCAGCACAGTCGTATGGTTGCTTCTAGCCTAATAAATCATTTCCGTTTTTCAAGCAAATCCCCCCCCCCCTCCCCCCACGATGATTGTGTCTGCCGGGCAATGAATTGTGGGAAATCACAGATAGATACCATTCTGCAAGCCCTGTGACATTTCAATATAGCGCTTCCCATAATTCCAGTCCTACTGGGTGTTAAACCACAGGCCTAACTCGGGAGTGACGGCACTCTAGGCAAGTTAAAAAAAAAAAAAAAAGGCGCCCCCTGATAATAATTCTAATCTTCTTCCATTCTGGTTAAACGTTTGCACGTTTTAAGTCATAAAGGTGGTATCCCACCCTTCCAAAAAACACAACCTTGCGCCCACGACATCCTGCCTCATAGTATTTACGCCACTGAATCCTGTACTATACCGTGTCAGCTTGTTGATACCCACAGTTACATGAACTGACTCTTTAGCATCATAAATTCAGCATGAGAGTATCACGTATCCCCCAGTTGTAACGATCGTATTAAGAATGCATGTACAGGGACATGGCCTAAACTGAGTTTCACATACATTGTCTGTCAGCCAGCGCAGTTGAGACTCATTAGTAAATGATTCATGCCTTCACGCTACAATGTCATGTTCACATTGCACACTTTTGCCGGGGTCTTGAAAAAAAAAAAAACCCCAAAAAGTAGCGAATACCTGGCTGGTGTGAAAGATGTTTATTTTATCAAGGTCTCATCCCAGGCACACTTTCTGAAAAAAAAGTGTACACCGATCCTGCAACCCCAGGGAAATCCGCCTCGTAAAACCGACGTCAAGTTTGCACACAGGAATAACATCATTACTACGTAGATCCTCAGGTTACGACATCTCGACGACGTCGGTTTGATGTAGGAAACCCGGCCCTACGGCAATCCTGCCAAGTCTAGGGAAATCCTATACAAATTTAAGTCAGATCAACGTAAAGATACAAGCTGGGCGCATACATAACTGTGTACTCTTTGGTACAATGTGTTACAAAGACCTGCAGTATCAAAACGGGCGAAGCGAGGAAAAGGCGAGGCTCTTTGGAACAAACGACTGCTCATGCTAAACTCTGTATTCTCTGTAAAATCATCTTTAACCCTATTGCTGTCAGGGGAAAACTATTATGCCGTGCCAAGAGCTACTGAGCTGCAAGTTTTAATCTGGGGCATTTGGTATTTGGAACATGCATTGATCTGAAAGTGAAACCTTTAACAAAGTAAAATTATGATTCTGGCAAATTTGTTTTACTGGTTCCGGACACAGTGTTGTATGGTTGATTCATTCATTTGACAATAATTGATCGTAAGAGGGTTAAATATCTCTACCACAGCCTGTTTTCCTGTCGCTGTTTCAACATCTCCTTTCACCCGAGTGAAATGCGTCTCCACTCCGTCTTTTCTTGCTCATTAATTCTCCACGTTCTTTCATACTTTTCATTTCTTTTTCACCTTCTTCCACTTCAAGCGCCACTTCAGGTATGCCGAAAAACAGAATGGGAGAAAAATCAGCGACCCAACAGATAGAATCCAGGAACAGGTATGAGCAACAGTTCTTTCAGTCTATCACACAGGCGCACCATTGCTTACAAACAAAGCCTGCAACAGCCTTACTGTACATCAGAAAGCCAGATGCATCCAGTGATTTGTTATAGAGGCTAATACAGGCTTTTGGATGTTTAACTCTAACTACAAAAACAACTACGAGCTGGGACCCTGTAGTGCAGTGCATTTAGTTAAGTTACAGTACATCTGAAGTCAAATATATCCAGTGATTTGCTCTGGAGTCTAATATAGGCTATTGGATGCCTCTTTAACTAGAAAAACGACTAGGTCTACATGTACCAGCTGGGACCCTGTAGCGTAGTTCATCTACACAGTGCAATATGAAACATCGCATTATCTGACCAGAGGCTATGTTTATTTCAGCAAGGCATGGGGGGGGGGGGGGGGGGGGGGGAGAAGAGGAGTTTCCGAACAGTAGTATTTCACGACTAGTTACACACTCTTTAGGCTACCAGTATACTTCCAAGAAATGAATTCTACTGCTAAAATCAGTCTACTCGTCTCACACGGAGTTCGAATTCGCATATTTTTATACCATACATGGTGCTAAAACATTCAAACGTAATTAAAACATCACCAGCAACAAAACTTCACTTGCATGGGGAAAGAAAATTCAACCTCAACACTGGATATCCGTTTCTATTACTATTACTAGTATTTGGCTAATAAATTACATCTGAACCTGGTTTGTGTGGGAGTATTTTTATTGGCCTTCCCCCCCCCCCCCCCCCTTTTGTTATCTAGGCGGGTAATGTACAGTTTTGACTCAGAGAGAATGCCAAAGAATATGAGAATTCCCGACAGCATGATTGTCTCAGCGGATCACCGGCGCTGTTAGCTTTCAAAGGTTGGTGGGTCACAAGGCGGACAGCTGAACCCACAGAAAAAAACAACAACAACGACAATAAACACCTTGGGTTCAATGTTAGGAGTTGACCATGATTTTAATCAAAGGCAGGCCGGAATGAGACATTCAATGGGTCTTGTACATAAGTTACTGATTCATGGACGTGACAGAATCAGAATGTGTGAGATCCTACTCAGACTGGGCATTCGGCACAATTGGACAGGGAATTCTTATTGGAATCCATATTTTGATACAGTCCCTGAAAAATCTCAGTAGGAAAGTAGCGCTTTCTTGCCAGAAATCTTACAACTCAACCCTCTTAAGCGTGACTTCAAGTTTTGGTCATATGAATATAACATCTCTCTTCCAGTAGCTAGATCCGCTGGCTACTACAGAGCGCTGACCGTCGGTTTGATGTTGGAAATCCACCCCTCCGTTATTGTGAATTTATTCCACAAACCATTCATATCTATGTTAAACATGGTACTAAACTCACACTGAAATCAACATGGAGTCCCTTAAAAAAAAATAATCACACTGCGGTTGCCGAAACGCTACCGCATAACTTTCTTGACTTCAAAGAAACAGTGCGAAAATAAAACACAATACATGTATCCATACATAAGTCATCGGTAAATTTAATACAGAGAATCTGCCATCTACTATCAAACCAAAAATCACTGGTTGTGGGAACCTGAAAATGTATCCAAACTGCAACAGCAATGTGGTTTTGCAATATGCAAAATCTACAGAATGTCTGATTGAATGTCACAAAATTGAAGGCCACCAGATTGTGTTTCTATGGCACCTAGTAGATATTTCTCCCAAAGACATTATCTGATTCCCTGCTCAACTGTGAATCACAGATCAGAACTCAAAGAAAGAAAGAGAGAAAAAAAGTCACTGTCTTTGACAACTACATCCTTGTTTCTGGGCTTATCGATAAATCTGATTGCCCTGTTTTAATCTTCAATTCAATTCAATTGCAAAACTTACTAGACAGGGGCAAGGGCAGAATGAGTACATGTACTGGATTTTACTGGCTCGCCATGACATCACAATCACGGCACAATTTGGTTTTGCTTTGAGACATTTGTTTACAGATGAAGGCCACTGCTAATTTCCTTCCTGCAAACAATTTAGGCGCCCACATATCTAATGCTCAAGTACACCATGTGTACAGTGAATGCCCTGATGTACTGCATGCCTGGGCAAATGCAATCTATTTATAGCAAACTTTGCACTGACAACTCTAGAGTCTAAGACTTAGTCTCAAATAGTCTAATATTCCCTCAAGTGACCACCCCGCTGTTTTGACAAGGAAAAATGTCCACTTAGCAGTGGCAGATCTACATTTTTGGGACCCTGAAGCTTCAACTGTCATGGGGCCCCTTCGCAACCAGCAACAATAGGGCAACATCACAAATTCATGTATTAAAAAAAGTCTCTTCAAGGCCCCTCCAGGATTACGGGCCCTGAAGCTTATGCTTCATTAGTTTCACAGTATATCCACCACTGCCACATAGAGACAATTACATGTGCATGTACAACTAATTATTCTGCTTGATTTAGATCTATATGTCTTAAGAGTGTCTTTTTAGTTATAAAACATGTAATTACACTGCAATCTAGTTATTAGAATTCATCCACAAGAAATCAACATTTAAATTTCAATATCATTTTAACCAAGGCCAATCTGGCACAGAGATTCAGCTTCTGAAAAAAATATGTCACACAGCAAGAAATTTATTTCCATCTCACTTCACCAAGACCAATACGTTGGACCGGTGTTATCAACTGAACACCAAAAACCTTTTATAGGCTCTTTGAAGAGCAAAGACCGGATGTATTATTAATTATATGGCAATCAGAATGCTGAAATATCCTCTTCGTCAACAGCTGGCAGTAAAACTGGCTATCAGAAGTTCATAAATCATGTCCCTTAACACTTAACCACAACTCATTATACCTCAGCCACCTCTTCACAAATTTCATCCACGAATGTCCACATGAATCAAGAGTGTATATCCAGCTGTTGCACATAAAATCTATCATTTTCAGCTTGAGAAAAAGCCACAGTTGGAAGGGACATGTAAAAATGTGTCATAGTCAAGAGGTCTTTGCTTGGTCTGACAGAGGTGCCATTTTTTCTATGTGGACAACATAGGAAATAGGGACTACATGTTCATAATTTCATCTGGTACACATTTCAGGAAAGCTGTGCATTACAGACTGATAAATCACTCACCATAGAATGTCCAACAATAAACAGAGGGAGGTTAGGAAATTCTTTCTTCACCATCTCCGTATGTTGAAACACATCCCTTACATAGTGTCTAAAGTCTGTTATATGCATACGAGGTCCTCCACTCTGACCATGACCCTCTGTGAAGCAAACAAGGAATACAAACACAAACATAAATAACCAGTGCGGGCATCATGGAAAAAGAAGTTTGCCATGCTCACATTTTCAGGGGTCTTTTCTTCTGAGATTATGTACAACCAGTTTCCAGTATACTGGAACTGTCAAAATCCACTGTCGGCACCGGTTATGACATATAAAACTAGAAAATATTTCCCATCTTCTTTTGCCTTCAAATTCCTCTACATTAATAAAAGCTGTGAAATATAAGTCCTAATTTTCAATAATAAACGGAGCCTGTATGTTTAAAAAAATTGTTATTAGCCAATGCAAAGATTCTTTGTTTGTGGTCTGTGAACCCTGTTTTCTACAGATTGAGATGGGGACTGTTGTGAACTCATTGCCCCCCCTCCCCCCCCCCCAAAAAAAAGAAAAAAGTCTCTCCCAGTGGCATCTTTATTTGCTTGTAAAGCGAGTCCACACCTTTGTGAGTTCTCTTATTGTCCCTTTGATAACAAATGATGTTAAAAAAAAATTATGATTCAGCAAATTCCTGAATTATCGCATATTTTACTGGGAAAAGATGCTGTAAGGATATAAAACTGACTAAGATAAATGGACAAAGAGATAAACTATAAGGATAATCCAATGGCAAATACATGATTTTAATTCTTAATTAACAATTGATTTGAAGTGAAAAAAATGTAAGTACCCATACCATTGAAAAAATAAAAATGTACTTATTTTGCACCACTAAATGCCACTGTATATTAATGATACCATTAATAAAAAATATGGTCAAAGATGACCCACTTTTGAACTAAAGTTAATAAACAACATCTGTAACAAAACATTGCCATGATAGGCAAAGGCTCGTATCATATGGATATTCTGTCTACCAATTTATTTTTTAAAAATTACACAGAACCAACTAACTATATCAACTGTATGTCAATATCCATATCAATAAAAATACAATAATATAATTAGATGAAGAGGAAGAAGATAATGATGATGATAAATTGTTGAATGAAGAGAGGCTGACAGCTGTGAACCCCACTGAGCCTAGCAGAAAATCTTTACAAAGTTTATCTATTCTATTATTGCATATCACTGTGTTTGCTTTTTTTGTTATTAATGGGTTTCCACAATGTCACTGAAATATTACGTGCCACTCATTACAAGCACCACTCACAACAAAAGTGCGCTAATGAGTTCAAGCTGTCACAACCTCAAACACTGTACTTATTTTTTCTGTATGTGAATTAAGAGGAAAAAAATTATGCACTTGCACTCAAATTAATATACCTGTATCACAAAAAGGATGCTGAATACTGTAAATCTAGACTTTTCTTTTATAATCAATATTATATTCACTGCAGAATTGACATGAGTAGTATCTGTTACAAGCAGTCTCTATGTGACAATAAAAATAAATACCCCCCCCCCCCCCCAGACACAGAAAATTGTAAAAAATGAGACACTTTTGTGTCCTCTGTGCTAAAAAATCTGATTAAATTGATTAAAATGACAACAGCCATGCCTCAGAGTCCCTGACTGCATTTGACAGCCTGGTCTAATCTTAGTGAGTAAACATCTTAATGAAAGATTCAGCGACTTATCAACATTGACACTGACTATGTAAACAAACCAGGAACTACAGATTTGGCTTATTATTCTGCAAATATTTTCTTTGCTCTGAGTAAACAGAAAGGTTCTAATTTAATGAAAAAGTGTGGTGATTGCATGTATGGATTACAAACTAGGCTTAGCAAGAGAACTATTTATTATCTTTCTTACTTACCAACATTTACACTACAACCAACAAAATTTGAAGATTAATCATGTTGATGAGGCTGTTTTTATCCCTGCTTTTCAATCATACAATGTACAAAAGCATTTGCTGCATTCTAAGTTCTTTATAATTTTAAAAACAATAGCAACAATGGAGGTGTTGTGCTCTGATTCCAATAAAACGTTTTAAATGAATGCTTCGAACTTTGAATGTGATAATTGTGAATCAGATTCAGAGATGATATCTGACTGTTCATCTCTTTCAGTCATGATCTAGTAATTAACTGATCAGGATTGGTAATGTTACATGTAGGTTTATCTCATTAATTTCCATACAGATTTTTTGTTTTTTTAATATCAAAACAACATTACGAGTCTGCGATCTGTGTGAGTTCCCTTTTACTATTAGCATGAGATAGAATAAAAGGGTTTTCATTATGTAGTCTTTGGTTTTTCAGTCTACAGTTTGGCTGAAGATAAAAGTTAATAATACAGAAAACATGTTTATGGACTTCAAAATTATGCTGTGCAGTAGCAATCACATTCAGTGACTTACGATGATCATGAGCAAACACATACAATCCATCTGATTTAAGAAGTTCAGCCAACTGTGTATACCAAAGGCAATGTTCTGCAGCCCCATGACAAATGAACACTAATGCTCTGAAAATAAAAGATAAAGTAGAGTAAGTACTAGCGACAACAACAACAAAAAAAAAAGGTAACAAAGCAGCTTATTAGGGGTGGTGATTAAACAGAAAATACAATGGCCTGCTGTTGTTAGAATCTAAAGAAAATCATAAATTTGATCACCAATGCATCCCATCCTGAGATTCATGTTCTCATCTTTTTCCGTTCTGCTTACTTCAAAGTTCATAAAAGTTCTGGTGTGCAGTTCACACTGTGAGATAACTACAAAAAGATCAAATTTTGTCAAATGCCCGATGATCTGATAAATGACAGATCTAGAGCTAGTATACATTAGAGATCTGGATTCTGGTTGCCATACATTTTAAGCATGGTTCAGATTAATAATAATAATAATAATAATAAGTACACTTATATAGCGCTTTATGCCTAGACCTCAAAGCGCTTTACAAACGCGCGAAGCGCTCAACACACTACACTGCTTCTTTCTCTCTCCCTGTCTCTATCTCAGAGCAAATTGTAACGCAGCCTGTTAGGCGCAGTTCACAACTCACAACAGTTCACAATTCACAGCAGTTCACAATTCACATCAGTTCACACAACACACAACTCAAATAATATTTGAATATTTATTAATAACAATATATATTTAATAATGAATAATAAATTCTGGCGGGGGGGGGGGGGGGGGGGATGATATGGATAAATTTTTAATCTATTAATTTCAATGTATTATATGAGATTGTGAATAAGAAAACCCGGCTTAAGTCGGAAAAGCTGATTTTGAGAATTTAAGCAGCTTTGAAGTGAAAATATGGGCCCGACACAAACTTCCAACTTGGCTGTTGTTTAGGGGACCGTGGCATGTTACTACTCACTATGATCTCTATAATGGCTTACGGTCTCCTAACAACAATCACTCCAATTTATAAATATATTACTTGGCTAATTTGCTGATTTAGGCTAATTGGCTATTGCCACTTAAAGGGTTAAAATGCCGTTTTCTCAAAATCTTGTTTTTGGGGGGGGGGGGGGTGTGTTACTGACTTCAATTTATCAGAAATATCTTGTCTTTTATTATATGTACAGAACTCAAAATGTCATGTTGCCGACTTAAGCCTGGTTTTCTCGTCCACACTCACATAATTATCTCGAGATCTGCATTAAATTTCCCTTGTTTCCAATTAAGTCCTCCCTCCAGGCAAAAAACCAATACTGAAAATGATGACAAAAATAAGGCACCACGAGCACATACCTGGGAGCCGTCAGATCTTTGGACCAGTATTTACAAAAGATCTTATATCCGTTTCCATTTGTAAATGTGTTCTCGCTCTTTCCATCACCCTTGTCTTTAGAATCACACGAAGCCATGTCGTCCTGTCGTCGCTCTGATTTTATTAACCAGTTCTCCTGTTACTTTTCTGCACTAAGTGAACAACTCGACACCACTACAAGTTGTACATATCCATACACGGCCTACTGAGCATATAGGTCAGGTCTCACGTAAACAAGGATATCGTACATTATTTACAAGGCCCACGCGCTGAAAAAGCATGACATCGGACCGCAGAGGCCTTTTCGGTGTTTTCACAAGTTTTCATGTTGCTACTCCGCGAAAGGGGAAGTGACTCTGAACACTTCATTGATATCCACGAACTATGACCGGTGATTATCGATTGCAGAGCATCAGTGACAAGGGAGAGGTGATTTAGCAAGATTCGCTCTCACAAACAAAACCTTTCATTTGCAGAACGCTGTTACCATGCACATGGAAACAGAAATAATAATACTTTTTTTTATTTATAGTGTTGATTTGTGTTATGTAGGGCCTATTGGGGGGGGGGGGTGCTGGTGGTATTTAAACAAATGCTGCTTATAGGCCTGAATGGCATAAAACTTAATTACTACTGATAGAATTAGAAACTGGTCTTTAGCTAACCAGACCTGCAATAGAACCCTGGGACTATTAATAAGACCACCAGGGCTGTGAAAATTAATTGAGAACAATTCCGATTCCCAGCCGGCAACCACACGGAAAGTAAGATGACGTCAGATTTGCACAGAGGAATGACATAGTTCCTACGTAGATCCGATGGTTACTACGTCACGCCGACGCCCTTGCTGCAACCCTACCAGCTCTATGGAACTCCTATACAAATTACGTCGGACTGACGTAGGAATGCTGGCTGGCATGGGATCTGTCCCAGTTCATCCTGTCCAGCCTTCCATCCACTTGTGTCTAATAAGGCATATTAAGTAATCCAGATCTCACGCCAACGATTATGTTTTTGTAAGTAATCATGAATCCTAAAAATTGTGACATCTAAATGTCTTTTCAATAGTAGCATTCACGCATAATAATGATAATAATCGTTATTATTATTACATGTGTAATAAAATGTGCATGTCAAATCTTTTGTCCCCCCCACCCCCACACACACACACATTTCCAAACACACTACTACATTGTACTACTACTAGTTCTACTAATCACAAGAAAAACCATAACATTTTGTCAGTCCACCATCACATTAAATTTATGGAAACTACGGAGCATTTGAAAATATTCCCTGGTTAAATGGCAAGAATACGTGAGCCAAAGGTTGGTGAAAATAGGGAATGGGGAGCTATAGGACTTCCTGTAAATGTAATGCAGCCTGTAAATGCAAAAAAAAAATAATTAATGTATGAAGTTGTTTCGTAAATTTTATACACAATACATAGATTGTGTGTTATGTTGGTCAGAAATGTTAGGGAGTTATAGGCCCTATATTTTGGCCTGTTCGATGTACATGTTTTACTGTAATATTATAAAAACCACAGAAAACTGTGGGGTCGCAGCAGGACTATAAGCAATGTCAAAACGGGCAAAAAGAAAAAGTTGTATGTTGCAAAGTCCCGCGTGAAAAATAAAACCCAAACGATACAAAGCAAACTCTTGCTTTGTATCGTTTGGGTTTTATTTTTCACGCGGGACTTTGCAACATACAACTTTTTATTGTGTACGTCTTTGTAATTCATCTAATAGTATCTCGCATCGTAAAACTTAGTACCCGTGGACCTCACGTTTCCACAATCAATTTGTCTAATACTACAGGCCATTGCCCATCAGCTGTTGCCATGGTGAAGTAAATACATGTACTGTCGTGGCCTTGCCCAAGATTATCGGGAATTATTCAGACCACCCGGTCCAGTTATGGTAATAAGCAATAATTATTTCCCCTTATCGGCCACAGAGGCGAATTATGCCATCAGTTTGGACTGGACATTCTCATACACCACAATCAATACTACAGTTTTTACCATCCAACAGAGGATATTCCATGGAACAGAATTACACAATATGTATGTGGGGAAATGATGTATTATGTCTTGACCGCCTTACAATTACATCTACAGCCACAAGTTGAAACAGTATGGACCCACCTTCAGAACAGTACTATTCGTAAGAGAGGACGCCAAAAGTCCCTTGTGTGTGTGGGGGGGGGGGGGGTGAGGGAAAATGATCTTTGTTATCCAAATTCCTGCAAAGCGGTCTTGGATTTGTAACCTTACTGTCTTTCATGACGGGGAGGAAAAAAAAAATCAAACTCCGATCATTCAGCAATGCTGCAAATGATATGAAACTTGCTCTGTTTATCATATGAGTACATGTATTATAAATGTGCCCACAAGTTATGCCGTGCATAGCATACTCCAGTTTTACATCTATCTCAGACAGAGATAAACAGTTCGACTTAAAGTTAGACATAAAAAACAACAACAACAACAACAGAAGTCAGAGCATGCTGGAGACAGAAAGCCACTCCAAATGTAAAGACGAAAAATCTTGACAGACAGCAGAAGGTAGATTGAGAGTTACGAAGAGAAAGGACTGGAAAAAGTTGTGGTCAGAAGGGATGCCTGAGTGAGCCATACACACAGACACAGTGTCACACCCGAGACCCAGGATACTGAGACGAATCTATTCATCATATTCCGTCCGTCGACATGCGTGCATATCATCGATGTCGACAATGAAACAGTTCGCACCACACCCCTTCATAATTGAACGAAAAAGAGTATCACCGTATTTATATGCGCACAATTTGTGGACCTACAGTGGAAGAAGGAGATGGTTCAACTCAGTATTCTGTGTCTCGGGCCACACAGTGGAAATTTGAGGGAATCAGAGATAATCACAGACAGGAAATAAGTAGGAGGATTCACTGAGAGAGGGAGAGAGAGAGAGAGAGAGAACGGGCCAAGGGGGCAGGGGTAATGACAGCAACAGCGAGTCAAAGAAAGACAACCCAAATCACAGAGCGTAGCTGGCAGGAATGACAGAATGAAAGGAAGTTAGGAATGGTTACAGGCTGTGACAGGAGACATCAATGAAAAACAAAATGTATGCCATGTACTTTGTTATGTATTCTCAACAGTTTATCTACAACATTTTGTTCACAGAAATACCCACAAACACATTCATATTTTTACTGTACTGTACAAAATAACATTATCAATAATAAATTCATGTACATGTAGTAATGTCAGTGGTCACTTTGCATACGATTTTACATATACCACGCATATTTCATTTTCATAAGGATTAATTAATTTTTCTTGGCTGAATCAACAGCATTTGTAAATACATGTACTTCATGTACAATAATAATGTTTTTAAAAAAAAAAGACTTCAAACAAATACAAGTCACACATTTTCAGCAATCTGATGACATGTGAGCACAGAAAATTAATTCTGAATCCACACATGTTAACAGTAACATTCTAACTCTAAGCCAGTTAATGTTAACTCTCCCAGTGCCATGTACCCATGTATCACAAGTCATGTTATGTCAACTTTCTGAGTGCCAGGTGGGCAAACTTGCTAATCGTTGGTTGGCTGTTGAAACCTCCTTAAGCCTAAACTTCAAAGGTTGTTCGTGGGGGAGCCGTGGTTATTATACATGTACATTGAAAGCTATAGGTAGAATGCGCATGACATCACAGAGTGTTTTGGTTTTGTTCTTCCGCCAAATAAGATGGTGGGTGGATCAGCTGATGAGTGTAACTTCGAGATATGTCTGAGCGATTAAAATGTCTGTTGGTTGCATTGTAGCTGATTGTTATGACAGGGGTAGAAAGGATGGATCCAAGCTTTTCACATTCCCTACCATCCATGTAAACGAGGGAAGGAAAGTGAAAGAATTGACCGAACGTCTCCCATGTGCATGAACACATGTGCCATTGTTTACTGCAGCTAACAATTTTCAGCTTGTCTCTGATTGGTTTGCGACGTCTTAAGTGCTCACAGTGCAAATCAGCTAAGGAATCAAAATCAATGCCACCATCACCGTATGGAAGCGTGGGTCAGGACAGCCAAGATGGCGGATATGCGCATTCTACCTATAGCTGAGAAGTGAACACAGCTCAGTATTTTCTCTGTCTGCCTTTGTAATTAACAGTCCCCTAGGAAAAGCCTTGAGGTTCCAACAGCCTACAGATGAAATCAGTCTTTCTGTGGCCTTACTACATTTATAATACAACTGTGTTTAAGATGTACAGCTGTAATGTAACGCACATGATATTTTATGACTGTGACTGTATCTTTCTTCATGAATAGCATCCTCCGTGAGAAAGTCCATAATTATTGGCACCTCATACATTGCCATAATAATACACTGTATAATATATAGCACAAGGCACGCACTCCCTCTCCTCCAAACCACTTCTTATTCAAACACACATAAAAGTAAATGTTTGTGATAAACAGACAGAATCTGAGGAACGGAACGAGGTTTGAGAGAGGGTAAAATTCTTTCTGAGTCTGACAGATAAAGAATTCACAAAGAAATGTACCATATTTATTGCCCAAAAATGAACACTTTTGCAAGCCACATTAACAAATTACAGTCACTTTTTGGCCGTTCCAATGGTAATACAGGAACACAAAAGACATGTATGATATTTAATGCCCAAAGTGAACACTTCTTCTATAAAACACACTGCTGTTTCAATGGTAACAGAGGCAAATGCAGGTAGGAATGTTGTATTGGTCTCGTTTTTCTATGTTTCTATTCTGAATTCTGAAGACTGACAATGAAACTGATGTGAAAATAAATTACTCCCACATCCCAAAGAGAAATTTAGCCTACAATTTTATCATGAACTAGTCCATTTCTTCCTGAAATGAACATTTTATAAAATATACATACGCTTACATTCAGAAAAAAAATGTCACTTATGCATAACTCATTCAAAAGAGATCTTTTGTGCAAATTATACGTTGCTGACTTGTGTGGAGTGTGAATGTGAAAGTTATTGCTAAGTTTGTGCATCCCTCCTGTTCTCTATACTTGACAAATAGTATGCATGCATAAACACATAGGCCTACAATTTATACACATGTTATTGCTCTCCCATTCTCCAGCACAGTATCACACTGAAACATGGGACTATCCAAAACTAAAAACTATGGATCATCTCAGTTATTACTCATTAAATAATCTTTCACGATGTTCTCTTCAGCATCCAGATGTAGCACTGCAATTAGAGGGCGCTATTGCATTACCCGGGCACACAATATATAACTTGTGTATGAAATATGTTATTATTTAGTTTCACTAGTTGAGGTATCCTGCATTGCCTGGGATAAACTTGTCCCCCTATCCCCTCTCCTTCTCGCTATCTCTCTCTCTCTGATAGGTTCTATGAAGCCAGATCTGCCCTCATCTTCCTTACATTCAGGGTTTTCTATCCTGTAAGGAAGTCGCACCAAATTGAATGCATAGCTGCCAAGTTTTGAAAATCAAAATAAGGAACAAGGCTGGGGTCCAGGGGTTGCTGAAGCCCCGGCGGGGTACGCCTCTGTTGGGGGGTAAAGGGGGGCCTTTCCGAAAACAAGTTTAAGCCAATTTTGAGGTGAAAAATGAGCTCTCCTGGACAGAAAATTTACAAATTAAAGCATTATAAAGTGTTTAAAAATCACCTTATTCCAATCTCAAAATGATAAATTTGCTTTGACCAGATTGTAACAAATTAAAAATAAAGAACACAGGTTACCTTAGAAAATCAGATGGGAAGTGAAGATTAACTCAGTAAAGGACATACAGCAAACTGAAATACATCTACTTCAATTTTCGAAGCATAAGAGCTTTTTTCCAGATTTAAAAAAAAAAAAGGCCAAATTAAAAAAATTTTCAGGCCAAATGTCAAAATACGGAGTTTTTGGACCAAAAACGGTTAAACCGACTCAAGGCCCAAACTACAGACTTGTTCCGTAAAAAACGGGACGGTTAGCAGCTATGTGAATGTGTGTCAAATAGTCTCCTATCAGCATTGGTGCCTTTATTTTTTTTAAAAAACATGGACCATTGAGAAACAAAATCATCAGAAAAACTGTTTTCTTACAAATAAGCCAAGGTCAAAGGTGCCAAATAGGAGCACACGTTTTTAAAACTAAATTTTCTATAACTTATTATTTGGAAGATGCAAATTTATATGCTTCATGTTTGGCACCTTTTGACCTTGGCTCAAATACATAGAGCTACCAAGCTTTCAAAGAATCATCTTCAGTCTGAAAGTAAACTGTTGCAAATTTCAAGTGAATCCATACAGAAATGAGACCATCATGCCTGACACCCGTTTTAGATTTTCTTTTCATGACATTAGGTTGGGTGTTCAGATGAGCTAGGCCTATATGCAAAAGCAGATCACCTATTGTGACGTACACTGACTTAATAACTCTAGATTAAAGCAATCTAGTAGACAAATTCAATCTAGGACATGAAAAATGTATAATATATAAGCCCCCCCCTTATTCTGAAGACTTCCCTCCAGACTCCCCCCAAACATAACTTTTACCTATGCCAGAAAACAGTTAAAAAAAAAAAAAGAAGAGAAATGTTCATGAACATCATTCAGACATAATTAACCAGCTGATTAGCTACCAAGGATGGTCATTTAGTACTGTCCTCAGTGGTGCTATTTGAATTGTCTGTTGCATCCACATTCCCCACACTGACCTCCACGGCACTGGAATTGGTGGTAGATGTTGTGGTCTTTCCTCCACTGGTTGTACCCAGGCAGGTGATATGATATACAGTGCTACCATCTGCCTCCGAGACCACTGCTTTCACCACAGCATTAGTACCATCATCAAGCTTCAAAACCTATTTATGAGAAAAATCCAGTGAATGGAACATTAATGTTCAGGTACTTTGAAACCAATGGACAGAACATATGGCCATGACATATGCCGCAACTTCAAATACATTGACCTGACTGGCACCTAGCTGAGGCAAAAGCCACAGTTGTGCATGTCTGGTGACCAAGCCAAGGGAATTAACTCTTACTACTTAGCTAGATCTACATGTTTTTCAAGAAAATTGTTTTGGGCAGAGACATAATATCAAATGTTTCAATGAAATCAGTATCATAACAAGGAAATGGACATAGTTCAAGCAAATGAATAATGTGTTTCTTGAGAAATTATACACTATCACACTTTCAGTGTTTCAGTCCACTGAGTGTCAACACTGGTCCCATCCTGATCCATGCTTTCTCTTTCAGTCTCCTAAAAACAAACACCCTTCCAGTTTTTTTGCACTGAAAACTGCAAACAGCCTATTACTATGCTGTACTTTCATTCACAAGAGTTGTCACTAGAATACAAGTAAAAACAATATCCTCCTTGTTTGATTTTGTATGGTCGGGAAAGATGCATTATTTGATCGCAGCGGCTAGAGGAATAAATTTAAAAACCTAGGTTATTTGAGACCTACCCATCCTGATGAAATTGCAATGAGGCATTTTGAACAAGACCTCCTTTACCCAGAGCTCGGGGAGATTAATTAACTGGGAGTTTACATGAAACTAACAAGCACAGCAACTGATCTAGCTTTCACTGTGAAACTGCTAACATTCCATAAAATGATAGATGATACAAATGATGAATAAGACACTGAGATACTTTGGAAATGAATACATCTAGTGCTGTAGGGACCAAGATGCTTTAGAGTGATAAACACAGTACCATTTTGAATTCTTGATTGGTGAGTTGGGAATGTTAAATCTGGGCCTCGAAAATTAACCTGAGAAATTTTGTTTACAGCATTCAAATGCCTAGTCTCAGCAAATGCATTTTAAGTTTGTAAATTTTCCTTCATTTAACCAATTCTCACCAATCTTCTGTCAGATATTCCTAAAGTCTAAGCAGTAACTGATTGAGAAAAATGGACAGAAGAAAGAAATGCAAAGATTCTGTTAAACTGAGGTAATCCAAGTGCCTACCTGGCCTACTTGTGTGCCTTCCAATATCCGATGGAAGTCATTACTACTGATCACAGCTGACTTAGAAGATGCCTTATTATTTTCTGCATCTTCTTCTTGCTGAAATCACAGGGAGGAGAAAAATTAAAAAATATGATAAACATCTAGGATGACACTGCACAATACTGAAAAAGGAATAAATTCTGCTTTTTATGTGGTTTTCATGTACCTGAGAGGATATTACAATCTTTTAATACTAAAAGGATAGAATACCAACTAGTTGCATAGAATCTGATATCATTACTGCATCGACACTAAATGAAATCTTTTCTGCTAAAGTACTATAAAGTGTTACAAAAATGTCCAAATCCCATTGTGTTTTGTACTTGGACAGCTAGACTCTTGGAGCATTGATAATTTTGACTCTGTATACTGACTCTAAAATTTTTATTTGGACCCTTAGGAGACACATTATTATGATATGGTGACACAAGTATGAGGTTAATTCAATAATTTGATAGACCAGGGTGTCCAGCACTTTCCAACTTCAAAAAATCCTACCACTCCTTTAAAAAATCCTACCAGTCTAGCGCGCGGAAAATGTTTCAAAATTACAAGTGCAAACACAAAAAACACACAAAAACACTGCCAGAGTCAGGAAACATTGACCTGAACAGTTCATCAGTATTGTCGGATGACCTAGCACTGCTATGAGTGGATATAACATGGAGAACCCACTTGATTTCCGCTTTTAGTACATCGCTATCCGACACAGGCAGCTGAGATTGAGTGTGCGAACTACAACTAGATTTAGAACCAGCATTAGGTCCACCCAAAGAAGATACTGGTGCTGATGTAATTGAAACAGATCCAGGCTTTGTCTTGGTAAATCCTAGAATGGAAGCGTTCTTCTTTGTTGCTGCTGCAGCATCCTGGTGCTTCTGTGTTAACAAATGTGTCGATAAAGCCTTCTTTCCCGACTTTCCAATTTTTGTATGCTCTGTTGCACAATTTACAGCGGAAATTATCCTTGTCCCCACTGTCACAAAGTAGCCAGTCACTATACTGTGGATCTTTTAACCACTCGGGATCAAAGTAGCACTTTCCCATTTTTTGGTTGTTCTTAGTCTTCCTGAAATTTGTTATCGGAGCACTATACTATTGACATTGACCAGACCATAAAAATGGACCTTGATTTTGATCAAGCAAGCGATATCACCAGTTTCCACCTATTCTACGTTGGATCCAGATCTAAAAACACACGTTACCCTCCTCATGATAAAAAAACATGGAGTGGCCTCCTGTAGCAATGAATGGCTGCTGATGAATGAGAAAATCGTTCAAACAATGTCCAAATGAAACTCAATCGAAGTGGAAGAGCCCAAACCCGAGAAACAGACCGTCCGTCATCCTGGCTCGTTTTATCAGCCACTACTCGAGTCTAGATCTAGAATGGGATCTCCCGCGATTTATCTGGATCTTGAAGAATTCATTAAAGTCCAGCTGCACAGAATTTCACAATGGGCACAATGAAGAAACACAAAAGAGAGATGCTTTATCAACTGCTGTCGTCCAGATAGAAAAACGAAATGGCCGCCTTTGCAAGCGTAGCTTTTTCTCAAAGTCTCATTAATCAGGTGTGATCTCGGCAGATTCGCGTTCCAACTGGCAGGGCGATTTTGACGCAGCTTGGGTTTGGGTTTCACGGGTATTTTTTTTTTCCTTCTGCGCGATAATTTTTTTCCCCTTATCGGCAACACTTCATTTTTTTTTTTTCCGACCAAATATCGATTTTTCCGACCAAAATCCGACTTTTCCGACCGTGAGTTAAAAATCCGACCAAAATCCGACTTTCCGACTTCGCTGGACACGCTGTAGACACACAATAATAATGTTTATATGTATTAGGACAGAGCAACAGGAAGGACGTAATCTCAGTTTAATGTTGACAAGTAACTGGAAACTTCCGCAGTTTTTTAATTTTAATACATTATGATGACCAATGAGATTTTTATTTCATCTCCTCTTAACAATCGCTTTGCTGCATAAGAAATAAGAAATCCATTCGTTAAGCACCCACTTTATGTTTCTTGAGATGTCTATGGCAGGCACCCATGTCATGGAAGGTGGCTGAACATTCACTGCACCTGTAGGGCTTTCTGCCATAATGTTGATTTTCATGATCTGCCAAATACTGTTTTCTGGTGAATGCCCTGGGACACAGTTTGCATCGGAATGGTCGCTCACCAGTGTGTTTGATCATGTGTCTGACCAGATCACCTGAAAAGGATCAATTACATCATCTTGAAAAGATGGTCCCATGAAACATGTACTGCATGTTTAAGATTGTCTTGACAAAATTCTCATACTTTTGTGACAGCTTTTTCAAAAAAAAACATTGGGTAAAGTTTCAATCTGGGTTGAACTCTGTTTTTTTCTCTTTTCTATCCTATGGGACAGCTGGTACAGAACAGAATGATACTGTGTCGGTCATTTATTTGAAGGCACGAACACTTTTGTTACTGTTAGTGAAATGGAGACGTAGTGAAATTACCACTGCTTACAACTTTTCACTAAATGTTCCACATTATCGGGTCAGTTGAAACCCACCCTCAGTTTTCTCTCATAGTTATTATTTTTGTCTCTTGCTGAAAACTGAAGACAAAAGCTGTCATCACTAGTTTAACTAGTCACTAGTGTTATTTGTGATAATGCTACTTATCATATAAGTTGGACATCACTATTGCTAACATTTCCTGATAAATTTTTATAGTTATGGTGAATGTGTGGATGCATGCATCAGACGACAGAGTAAATATGAGCAAATCTGAGGATCAGGTTTTACAGACTGGTATAACAGCTTCCCTGAGAATGAAGGATGCATTCATTTTTGGGTATTCCAATGCATAGGCATTATCTACAGAAGTCTGGGGCAATTATTTTATTAGGGGAAAAAGATCTAATTCAAACACAAAAATTAATGAGAAGGTCATAAAATGATATTAAGAACATAAACAGGTCCTACCTTTGGTATAGCACTTAGTAGAACATTCATTGCAGGGATACATTGCTTGCCTATTGTGACGTTTAACATGTACATCAAGCTGACACTTTTGCCGGAATGCTTTACCACAGAGATCACACAGGTGACCCTTTTTATTAGTGTGACGATCCATGTGGACAATCAGAGTGCATTTCTGTGTAAATCTCTGGCCACAGACTTCACAGCTGAAGATATAGTGAGAATTTGGTGTTAGTTACAAGGCGGCAGCAATATCAATGAAGAATTACCACACGCAAAAGTGACAAGTGCTGCTGATTTCAGCACATCGGACTTAATTTAACAATACAACAAAAATACAACTATTCTAGATGAACTAAATAGAATCAAGAAAACTGACTGATTCTCATTTCCAACTCATGGTCTTTCCTTTCAGCACTGCTGGACTTATGACTTATTTGGCTGGTACCGAAATATTTCTTCATGCAGAAGAGGCTTAATTTAAATTCATAATAAACTTCCTACTGAACTATATCAAATCATTATATTATTATAGGCTAAAGAAATACAAACATGGTATCAAAATAACTAAAAACTTTAAATTTTTCTTACGCAAATGGTCGTTCCCCTGTATGTGTGCGCATATGAATCTTGAGCGAACGCTTTTCTGTAAAGCTCTTACTACACTGAGTACACTGGAAAGGCTTCAGACCCACATGAGTGGCCTCATGACGGTCTCTGTTAGCTTTTGTGGTGAATTTCCTATCACACTGTCCGCAGCTGTAGGGCCGAGCACCTGTATGAATCCTCATGTGAGCTGGGAGAAGTAAAAACATCAAGGTTACAAAATCACTGTATAATTTGCAGAAATTCATAAGGATTGTCCGTATTAAATGCAGAGACTAATTTTAGAACAAACATGAATGCGAATGAACAGTTTTCGTTTAGGTCCTATTTATCATTAGTCGAAAAAGGCGTTGGATTTTCTGATACCACCTAATGGTGGGCAGCTTGCTCATTTGTTAGGATTAGGATCTTTGATGCCCTTTGCATCTCTGTCCAATTAACACACAGCACTTTGAGTTGGTGTGATCAGGAGTACTTGCATTTTCTTTTTTTTTTTCATTTTGTGGAAGGAGGGCTGTTACCTCTTGCCGATTCTTCTTTGCTGATTCTGGACAGGGTATTGTCAGGTTTGTTTTTAAAAATTCACTGAATTCTCCTTTGTTAAACACTGAAACCCACTCCACTTACCAGTCATAGATGATGCATAATTCAGCACCCGATTGCACATGGGGCAGGTGCGGTCCACAAGATCTGACTTGTCACTACCAGGCTCTCCTTTGGCTTTTCTTTTTCTTCCTCGTTTCTGTCGCTTGTCAGCCAAGACTTCATATTCCACCACATCATACTGGGCTTCCACTGGCTGGGGATCATAAACTACATTCTCTGAACCTGCTGTTCCACTAAACACATGATTAGCATCCAGAATTCGCACTTCTCCTTCCGATGTCCAGATAACATTATCAACTTGCTGGACTTCAACTATTTCTTGACCGTCCAGAATTTGCACAGTATGACCAGATGGGTCAACGTAAGTTTCCTGTATACTGACCTCACCCACTGTAGAAGGCACACTCTCTGTTACTTGTGCTGCAGAGGAGGAGACAGAAATAGTGGCAATATTGGTGCCCGTTTTCTTCAGTTCTTCCTCTAAAGCTGATATGATGGTTTCAATGTCTGAGGCATTGCGAGATGCCAGGTGACTCTGGGTGATCTCTTTCTTCTGTTCTTGGGTCCTGTCAACAGTTTGCTCTGCTGGAAGTTCAACAATATGACTAAAGGCCTGAGAGTTCTCTTGATCTGCCCCATCTATATTTCCCGCATCATCTTTGGCTTCTTGCGAATCTTGAATTTGAGCAGTCGCTTCACTGGGAAGGCTCATACACACTTGATACTGAGACACTGTACTGATTTCTTTGGCTGGAGAAGAAGTCTCATTACCAGAAGGCATAAGATTTTTCTCACTGAAAATGCCACTGTAGCTTTCAGTGGAAATCACCTGTTCTGCACCTGTGTGAGTGAGGTCAGGCTGCTCATCTCCACAGGCAATGGGTTTATGGCTTATCTGCATCACACTATCTCCAACAGGTAAAATTGTTATGTTGAAATCATCTTGGACCTCTGATACTTCTTCTTTTACTTCTGGATAGAATGTAATAGAATCTGACACAATCTCACTATTGTTTGAAAGTGCATGATTATTTTTTGTAAAGGTAAGGGCTGAGCTGTTTGTGATCGCGGTAGGTTTAATATCATTATTGGGTATTTCATCTCTGATGATTCTGGCTCCTGATGTTGACCTGGTTGTTGGCCGACCCACAGGCCAGATTTTTTTCACTTGCTTTGATTTATCAGGACTAGTTTGTCCCATTGTTGAGAGAGACAGTTCTACATTTTCATTTTGCACACCTGTCTTAATGGGACCTGCACCAGCTTGCGAATCTTCATCTCCTATTTTGCCAACATTATTATCAGTGCTGGAAAAGTGTTCAGTTATCGACTCTTTCTGGGAGAAGTCTGGAATATCTTCAGTGTCACTGGTTAATTTTGAGAAATCAAAACTCTCCAATTCATTTGGCGCGACTGCCACATCTGAAGTTGAATCTTCATCATCTGCAGCAATGGTTTCAAAATAATCAGCAATTTTTTTCTGATTTGCTAATTTTAAGACACGATATTTGCGGAAGCCCTTATCGGTACATTTGACAGGCACATAAATGCTTATTGCACTTCTGTCCAAATGCTGCAATCGAGAATCTTCCAATTCCTTTTCTTTTGCATATTTTGCAGTCTTGGAATTTCTCCGTGGTGTTTCAACAAAATCACCCTTCCCATTGATTGCAATTTTGACAGCTGAAGAAATGGTTCTCCAAAACCGCCACACATCTGTCTTGTCTTCATTATTCAGGAAACCCAACAAAGACAGTGTATCACTGATCTGGAAATAAAAAATAAATACAAAATAAAAGAAGAATCCTGTCATTCTTTACTTCATGATGTGGAGACAAATAAGTCTCTGGAGTTGCAAAGGGAAACAATTAAACCCAACAAATGTAAACTCACTTAAATGTACTACACACATGGAGTACCCGGCATTACCTGGGATAAACTGGTAATCCCACCATTTTCTCTCCCCTTTCAGATCTAGACAATTTCCTATTTGATAATTCAGTCTTGCTTCAGAACTCATGCGCAGCAGGGCACTGTGCACAAACTGAATGTTTGTCAAGAGAGATCGTTTTTGCATTCTACATTTTTACAACTTTTGTTGAAAACTGCCCAAAATGTGAATAAACACAAGAAGTTGACACAAAACCCATTGGCTTAGATTAGTGACACTTAAGAAAATGAGGTTTACATTTTTTGAAACTGCCATTTAGGCTGTAGCACTGAGCAAAAGAATGGCAAAAAATTGCACCACAATGAATCACTCCTGCCATTATTTTTTTGTTATAATACGAAAAACATCTGTCCTTCCCATGGTTACTCAGTTAATGACTTTACTTCAGATATATCATCCTCACAATCTGTTGTCTTCAAAATATTTCTGCTCCCCCTTTCAGACTTAATTACTAATTTCTATTTTCCAACCATATTTTTTCTCTCTTATTAAATCATTTCTTTTTTAAGCGCTATAAATTAGCAAGTCATTATACAGTACTGGGAAAGAGTAAATGGCGTTCGGTCTTATCAACTCACTGGCTCTGCTCATGACTTTCTCAGTTTCTGCCAAATTCTACATAGGCCACCATTATTCGCAAAAATTATCAGTGGATACTGCCCAGGTTCATCTGCAAACAGTATCGGCGCATAAAGCCAGGGTTTATCGGCAGGTATTGTGTTGACTACGTACAAAAAAACAAAGTAGATTTATCCCCTATTAATATTATATTTGTAGTTGGTTAAAATAAAGAAAAAAACATTAAAAACAGATTGTGATTGCTGATAAAAACTTAAAAAGGCTTTTATGAGGATAGAAAAGAAAAACCTACCCTGCTGAGAATTGAACCACTGCCCCCAGATTGACACTAACAGTATCAATGACAGGTGAAGACACAAAACAAACAACAACAACAAACTGGAGTTATTCCCTATTATTCTTGGATAAAAAAAAAACAACAACAGACTGATTCCTAATGAAAACACTCTGATAAGAAAAGGATGAACCACAGTCCCATGACTGACAGGCAAAGATGTTAATCACTACGCTAATTTAGTAATTAGGACCTAGAGAAATATATTACTATTATTATTATTATGAGTTATATAGATACATTGTTACGTTATTGTTCACATATTGTCATTTTGTATTACACAGACTTCCATCATTGTGACGTATGAGTCAAATCATTAAAAGTCTGCTCAACTGACCAAATACTTCTTTTCAAGTTATTTATGATGGAAGTCTGTTCCAATGCCCAGTGGAAGGGAATAGCCTAATTCTGTCCTTGCACACTCGAGCAGCTCTACGTCGGATTGCTCCGTTCCTGTAGATTTTTTTTATTTGCCTCCTCATCGCCCAGACCAAAACCGTCAGGGATGCCATCGATAGCATGTCCCATAAGAGGGTGTGCCTATACAACTCCTGAGGAACATCCCATCGATGTGGCTGTCGTACTGCTACAACTGCACGGCAAAGAGCATGAGTCTCATTCCACTGCCAAAGTGGAAAAGGTCAAACGACCTACCATCTCCCTCAGTGGCACCACCGAGACGTGGAATTACTTCAAAGCCAGATGGAACGAGTACAAAACCGCCACAAAAATTTTTGGGGATGAGGTGGCCACTCAACTACTAGAGTGCTGCGATGAACATCTTCGACGAGATCTGACACGGTCAAACGGCGGCTCACTCAGCCACAAGTCAGAAGAGGAGGATCATTAGGATCATAAATGCCGTGCTAGGTCACGACGTCAGTGAGTTAATTTTTACGACCTTGATTATAACCAGCGTAATTTGTCCTTGAGCTGTTCTCGTGAACACTTTGTTTTGAAACACCTTTTTTCTGATGGATGGAGAGAAGGAGGGGCGAGATAGAATAAATGTATAGCTAGGAATGACAGAGCAGTTCTCGACCCCGTGATTTTGATTAACATAGATAAGGGGCGAGTAAAGGTAGTTTATTTAGACGCTTAGTTGGCGTTCGGAAATTCGTGCATAAGAGTAGAAAGCACGGGGTTTGAAGATTTTAGTAGTTAATGTTTCGCATTTTAAATTTTGTCTAGACCGTAAAATTGACCTTGATTTTGGCGCAAGGCCATGACAAGCATAAATTAATATTGCAGGCTGAGCTGAAGCGACTGCACCAATCAAATGTATGAATCTGGACGGAAGGTCGAGACATAGCTTTAGTATTTAAACCTGTGCAGAGCTTAGATAGAGGCCACATGTAGACAATCCATTTACGAGGTGGACGGCGATAGTCCTCAGCCAGATGAGAGACATACAGACACAGTTGAGCAGTCCATATTGTGAGGAGCGTGATGATTTAAAGCTCCAGAGCCTAAGCTACTTGGTTTGATATGAACCCACAGCTTTTACATCCAGCGCTCTCACTCCCAGTGAGGGCCTAATGGTGAGAGTTCATACTAATTTGTAATGATGAAAGTGAACCGTTCTACTTACTTTTGAAGACAGTTTCAGAGCTACCGCCAGACAACGCATGGTTGTACAAGCATTCTCCATGGCGTGTCTAGAGGAAATGTCCATATCATAACATGTCTCATTGAATTAATAGAATTTAAACTGTTATATCCGTCGCCACGTGCGCGGATTCTATTTGGCATATAACTCATATGACCTGCAAGTAGTTAGAGTGAATAAGTTAGTCTTTATAGAAAGCTGTAGTTTCATTAGTTAGATTCAGTTGCCTTTGAATTGATATTTATATTTATAATTATATTTGTTACATTAATTCCTGTAATTAAACTGCCCTACAGTACTGCTAAAAATCAAAGCAATTGATTTATTTAGTTTTTAGAGTGCAAGTATTTTTTTTGTGTGTTCGTCGATTGTGGGAGCGGACCTCGAAAGAGTGTCAGTCGAATTCTCCCCATCTAACCCACATCGCGACACTGGAGGGGACTTACCAAATTTCTTAATCCTTAATTTCTTAAATTCGTTAGATTATAATCACCCTTTCTCTTTGTTTGCATTACATTTTTGTTCTTTTCATGATCCGTCGCTCACGGGGTGTCGCACGTTGAGCTAGTTTAAAATTATTTATTATTTAGTTTTGTATACTGCTTTGTTATTTTTACTTCCACATATGTCGCTGCTCTCCCATTGACCCGATGACCGAGGCCAGGGAGACTACAGAACAGAACTTAGAACGGTGAAAGACAAAAAGACTGACTGTGGTGTACGCAAGGGCTAAAGGAATTACTACCCAGTTCCTTGAAAGTTAAGTGATTCCATCCTAAAATTTTGTCTGCGTCTGGGGAGTTGAGTGTTCCTCCTCGTGTTTTACAGGCTTTTTATACTTTTCTTCTTTGTTAGAACTGCGGGAGGTCGGCGAGGGTTCTTACGTGTGCGTGTCCTCTGTGCCAAAGTGGTGGCTTGGTCGCCGATTTTACCGTTTCGACGACAACGTCTGCGGTCTCGCAACAACCAGTGGTGATTAAAACAGTGAGGATTCGCATTCGTGAGAATAGTCTTTGTTAGGGACCTGTATATTTGTTTAGATTGTGGCGTTCACATCTTCCTCGTCTCTTTTGGAAGACGTCTCTCTTGTTCTCTTCTCACCTATCTGTAATTATATTCAGGACTTGTAGGGTCTGTTATCGTTCGTCTTTTCTTGTTTGTCTAGCGTCGTGTTTGGTGTATTTTTTTTCATTAGACCTTTATCATTATCGTGTTGGTACATTCCTTTGTTTCTTATTTTACCTAAGTAACTCATGTGTCTACATTGACACATTGATTGAGTAATTTGATCTGGTTATTGAGAGTAACGATTTTATTGAATTGTTGGAACCCGTGCAGTTAGCACACTGCCAGTTCTATGGAGCTTATTAAGCGTCATGTATAACCGATCTCGTCTTTATATTGACGAGCTCCCGAGAGGGCAGTATTAGACTGTTTAGGGAGGTGATTTTTTTTTGTGTAGTGATGAGTAGTGAGTATTGATTTTATTGTCGGCTGGTGCCGCCGCCGGAAGAGCAATGAATTTGTCTCATGGGAAGAGTCTGTATCAGTATCGAGGTGATGTCGATATAAGAGCTATGTGAATTATATATATTGAGTATATTTTTTTTTAGTCGTCTGCGTATGACGTCGACCCGAGGAGAGCAATAATGAGATTGCCTCATGGGATGGATGATATTGGTATTTTTCGATTATTTGAGAGATGTTTGGCAGTGCTAACGTAGTACACTGCGTATCCGCGTATTCGCGTGTTATTGTTGAACCTTCTTACAGGCATTGTAAGCCCCACAGGGCAGTGTAAGGCCACAGGCAGTGTAAGACGCCGAGATGCAGTGTAAGGCCTCTGGGCAGTGTAAGGGTGTAAGGCCGCAGGCAGTGTAAGACCGACGGGCAGTGTAAGACCGACTAGTTATGTAAGGAAGGGAGTATTCGCGTTTTGAGTTTTTTGCAGTGATAACAGAGGACACTGCGTGGTCGCGTTTTAAGAAGTTGTGAAGAAGAGTGGAGTTGTTTTTTTATACAACTGATTATGTCTATGGTTTTCCGCGTTTCGTGGACCATCCAACGTAATACTAGATATGTCAAGTAAGAATACCGATTATGATTGTGACTCTCCATGCGGTCAGTGGATGAGTTATCTAAGAATATACCCGATATGGATATTGAATTGAACCGATTATGACTATATACCGAGATGACTGTGACACTTGACGTGTGCATGGCTTGCGTACGGAAACGTCGCATTAAATTAACTGCTATCGCCTGGTGCCACCTCATCTATCCCGGATTGGATATAATTAGAAATAGATTAAAGTGTAATGTTATTTAATTGAGATTTAGATTATTGTTGAATGCGAGAAGCGCTATATAATTCTTAAATCAAGACGAGCGCTACGCAGATTTTGAAAGAGTACGTCAGGCTAATTATCTTGTCGACGTTTATTTCAGCTTAACTATGGCGATATTTGTAATTGATAGCCCAGAATATGTTGCTATTTTAGTCTGTAAACATTGAGGTTGGGCATTTTTCACCTTTTTCGGAGACCGTGGATGGCTTCACATTATATTGTCCTACCAATTATGGACATTCTTTCTCAAAATTTCCATGTGATTCCTTTTTCCACTAGCGTCCATCCTGACCATGACCTGAGTTTCAGACAACCTTGACGCCTTTGTCTGCGGGTCAATGAGATGAGAAAATGGCAAACCGAGCGACCAGACCTAATGCTGCCAGGATACCATTACTTTAATTAACTATTGTTCGTTCATGTTCTATGAATGTATTAATTACGCTCAATGAAGCGATGAGCTAGTTGCTCAATATTTCAGTCTTTACGGTATGTCTGTGTGAGAGAAGTTTATCACTTTAATTCTTAAGTGCTACAATAATTATATATTATCACAGAACGTCGCATATAAATATACATATGCTATTGTCCATCGATAATGCACGTTCTTAGAATTTTTTTTTTGACTTTCAGTAACGCTTTATTTTTTACTATATAGCCCTTTCAAAAGTACTACAGTGCACTCTCCCGATAACGACATGGCTCGGGACCAGAGGTGCATGTCGTTATCGGGAACATGTCGTTATTCGGAGATTTTCAAGATGGCGGAAAAAGGGGTGTGGTTAGACCCTAAGAATGTAACGTACCAACCATAGTGGGTGATCAGTGATCGGACTTTCCAAACATGTAAAATACACGAAGTGTGTGTGTGTGTTGTGTGTGTTGTTTTGTTGGCATCTATTGTCAGTATCTTTCTTTTTTTAACAGCAGCTGTCGACATCTTGGGGTGCGTTATTGTTCTCGGGTGAATACAATCGATTCAGCGGTCAGCGATGTGATGACTGACTCATTTAATGCGCGTCACCCTTTTTGTTCCGACGACAATAGACACAGGTGTGTTTTCAGTGGCCGATAACAAAGCGATCTCATTGGCCGATAACAAAGCGATCTCATTGGCTATGAGGTGCCTCTGGTAGGACATTTCATTGGTCGGAAAAGAAGTGTTTTTGATGAAACTGACCGGAAACAATATTTTAGCTATTTTTATTTTTGTATCTAGCAAAGTCAAAGCCGATTATTGCTAACTCAATGTCGTTATCCGGAGAGTGGTCTAAAAAGTATGTCGCTATTTAGAGAGTTTTATTACTAATAACATATAGTAAAAAAATCGGGACCGGGGGTCAATGTCGTTATCGGGAGAATGTCGTTATTTGGAGATGTCGTAATCGGGAGAGTGCACTGTATTACATAGCAACGTTAGTAGACAGTTATGTCGTTCAAACCCTAAGTTTTCACTGGGTTGAGGGATGTGTCATGATCACATTAGGATCATAAATGCCGTGCTAGGTCACGACGTCAGTGAGTTAATTTTTACGACCTTGTTGATTATAACCAGCGTAATTTGTCCTTGAGCTGTTCTCGTGAACACTTTGTTTTGAAACACCTTTTTTCTGATGGATGGAGAGAAGGAGGGGCGAGATAGAATAAATGTATAGCTAGGAATGACAGAGCAGTTCTCGACCCCGTGATTTTGATTAACATAGATAAGGGGCGAGTAAAGGTAGTTTATTTAGACGCTTAGTTGGCGTTCGGAAATTCGTGCATAAGAGTAGAAAGCACGGGGTTTGAAGATTTTAGTAGTTAATGTTTCGCATTTTAAATTTTGTCTAGACCGTAAAATTGACCTTGATTTTGGCGCAAGGCCATGACAAGCATAAATTAATATTGCAGGCTGAGCTGAAGCGACTGCACCAATCAAATGTATGAATCTGGACGGAAGGTCGAGACATAGCTTTAGTATTTAAACCCGTGCAGAGCTTAGATAGAGGCCACATGTAGACAATCCATTTACGAGGTGGACGGCGATAGTCCTCAGCCAGATGAGAGACATAGAGACGCAGTTGAGCAGTCCATATTGTGAGGAGCGTGATGATTTAAAGCTCCAGAGCCGAAGCTACTTGGTTTGATATGAACCCACAGCTTTTACATCCAGCGCTCTCACTCCCAGTGAGGGCCTAATGGTGAGAGTTCATACTAATTTGTAATGATGAAAGTGAACCGTTCTACTTACTTTTGAAGACAGTTTCAGAGCTACCGCCAGACAACGCATGGTTGTACAAGCATTCTCCATGGCGTGTCTAGAGGAAATGTCCATATCATAACATGTCTCATTGAATTAATAGAATTTAAACTGTTATATCCGTCGCCACGTGCGCGGATTCTATTTGGCATATAACTCATATGACCTGCAAGTAGTTAGAGTGAATAAGTTAGTCTTTATAGAAAGCTGTAGTTTCATTAGTTAGATTCAGTTGCCTTTGAATTGATATTTATATTTATAATTATATTTGTTACATTAATTCCTGTAATTAAATTGCCCTACAGTTCTGCTAAAAATCAAAGCAATTGATTTATTTAGTTTTTAGAGTGCAAGTATTTTTTTTTGTGTGTTCGTCGATTGTGGGAGCGGACCTCGAAAGAGTGTCAGTCGAATTCTCCCCATCTAACCCACATCGCGACACTCGAAGCTATCCGCAAGTTAGCTGTGAGGGAGGAAAACATCATGGTCCTCAGAGTCGAACTGTCTAACATGAGACAGGACCGAGACGAGCCCATACACAACTTTGCAGCTCGTCTTAGGGGACACGCATCCCAGTGCAAATTCCTAGTCACCTGCAACTCGTGTCAAACAGAGGTGTCATATATGGATCAGCTCATCAAAGACTGCATCATCCGCGGTATTTATGAAAAGGAAATCCAGCTGGAAATTCTTGGCAATCAAAACCAGGAAATGACCTTAGAACAACTAACAAAGTACATTGAAGCAAAAGAGAGTGGCAGGAGGAGCGCACACCGGTTGCACGACTCCGAGCCCCGACCCACTAATAACGCTGTAGCAGCAGCCACCAGCGCCTACCGGGCATCCCAAAAGCCGTGCGGCTACTGTGGTAACAAAACCTACCATGGTAAAAAGTTCAAGGAGAGAGAACAAAAATGTCCAGCAGCAAAACATACATGCAAAAAACTGGCCATTTTGAGAAAGTGTGCCGGAGAAAAGATCGGAAGGACAAAACAAATGAGTGTGAAGATCAGACTGATTTTTTGTGCACCTTAAGTGACGATACAAACTTTGACGAGAGTTTCGATGTGAATATTGTTCAAAATGACAATGCCAATGGTGCCATGAATGAACATTTTGTGCATTATCAACATACTGATATCAATGTTACTGAAAATTATTTCAATGACGTCATAAATGAACAATTTATTCATAATGATAATTTTGATGATCATGTCAATGATTCCATGCAGGCTATTGATCCTAACACAAAAAATCATGGAATTATACTAACCACTGACACTAATGGCATCTCATTAACACCCATAGGACATCACATCTATGAGTCACACAGATGGATCCAGCGTCATTCTGACCCACAGCCTTACATGCGGGTAAAGATCAAGGCCGACCCTTCAGGCTATAAAGCCATAGACATACCCTACCCACCCATCAGAAAAACCACCCACTGAGTACGTAGCAATAGCAGACAAGGCTGCCAATCAAGCCTTGCTGGTGTGGAACTCCCAGAAGCTAGGTCTGACTGAGACGGATTTGGTGAAAGTCACCATGCGCATGAGCGCAGCCAACAACAAGATTATAAAAATTCTTGGGGCATTACTCCTCCACATTACCGCCATGGTTGATGAGAAGAGTGGCACGATGACACCCACAAACTATACCTTAGTAAGAGTGCCTGTACTGACCTAGGCGTAATCTCAGAAAATTTCCCAACTGCTGGAGAGACTCAGACCCCTCCCATTGAAAGCAGTGACGATCACGCGGAGATTAAACCTAATGCCCGAGCACCGTGTGGATGTCCCCTACGTCAGCCTCCACCCACCATCCAATCAGTGCTGGAACTACCCCTCCCACTTACTGAAGAAAACCGCTCTAAAATAGAGAATTATTTAAAAGAGCAATATGCCTCATCTGCGTTTAATGTATGCACCCACCAACAACTGCCCATAATGACAGGACCACCTATGCACCTTATGATAGATCCAGATGCAAAGCCCATAGCATTTCACACACCATTACCCGTCCCCCCCTACCAGGACTGGTTCAATGATAATGATAATGAAATCAAAGTGCTCATCAAAGAAAAAAATAGTCTCATCCAAGCTCACTGCAGTGACCCCTCTTCCACAGCAAAAGCTGATGCACTGCGTGCATGTAAGGGTGTACTCCAGAAGAAGCTGAGGAAAATGAAAAATGACTGGCTTGAAGAGCGAGTAAGAGAAACTCAGAAATATGCCGATACAAACAACACTAGAAAGTTCTTTGAGAGCCTCCGAGCTGTGTTTGGACCATCCCGCTCTGGCACTACGCCACTTCTTGCGTCAGATGGTTCAACACGCATTGTTGAATTGAATGCCATAATTCAGCGTTGGGCAGAACATTTCGGAGGTGTGCTAAATCGGCCATCAAATATAAATACTGAGTCCATTGACCGCCTCCCTCAGACTCCTATTAATGCAGCTCTTGCCAAGCCATTCACAGCAAATGAGACCTGAACTGCCACAAATCAGATGTCCTTTAACAAATCACCAGGCGTGGATTCAATTCCTGCTGAGGTGTATGCCTTTGGTGGAGAAAAGCTTATTGAAAGGTTGACCGAGTTGTTCAATCATATGTTGAAAGCAGGGAAGCTGCCACAGGACTTCAAAGATGCTTCAATCATCCATCTGTACAAAAACAAAGGGGACAGCCAGGTCTGTGACAACCATCGGGGAATCTCTCTACTTTCAATTGCTGGCAAAATATTGGCAAGAATGCTTTTGAATCGCCTTCTTGATCACCTCTCGTCAAATGACTTGCTTCCCGAGAGCCAATGTGGCTTTCGTAAAGAGAGGGGAACGGCGGATATGATTTTTGCTGCCAGACAGATTCAGGAAAAATGCATGGAACAAAATAAAGCGCTGTATATCACATTTGTTGACCTCACAAAAGCATTTGACACAGTGTGTCGTGAAGGCCTCTGGAAAATCTTGGCGAAGTTTGGGTGTCCACCCGAATTCATCACAATAGTGCGCCAGTTTCATGATGGCATGCAAGCTGCAGTCAAAAGCAACGGCAGTGTTTCAGAGCCCTTTGCTGTCACAAATGGGGTAAAACAGGGTTGTGTCTTAGCCCCAACTCTGTTCAGCATCATGTTCTCTGCAATGCTACAAAAAGCCTTTAGCTCGCCTCCTCAAGGGGTAAGCATCAAGTACCGAACTGATGGGCAGTCTATTCAACCTCAGGAGACTTCAGGCAAAAACCAAAACCAAAAGTACTCAAGTCTGTGACCTACTATTTGCTGATGATTGTGCACTTCTGGCACACGATGAGGATAGCATGCAAAACTGTGTTGATAAGTTCTCTAGTGCCTGTGACAACTTTGGCCTCACAATAAGCACAAAGAAGACGGAAGTGCTCCATCAGCCTACTCCAGATGACAAGTATCCTGTGACCCCAAATATCAAAGTCCATGACAGTCTTCTGAAGGTGTCGGAGAACTTCACCTATCTTGGCAGTACACTGTCTTCCGCGGCTCGTGTTGATACTGAAATTCTCTCAAGAATCAGCAAAGCCAGCTCTGCATTTGGCAGGCTTCGAAAGAGAGTATGGGATGTCGCCGGCATTCGCACAGACACTAAGCTGAAAGTGTACAATGCTGTGGTCCTTCCCACCCTACTCTATGGGGCTGAAACCTGGACAGTGTACCAATCGCATGCCAGAAAGCTAAATCACTTTCATCTGGCCTGCCTTAGAAAGATCCTAAGGATCAAATGGCAGGATAAAATTCCAGACACTGAGGTCCTCAATCGTGCCAAGGAATTGAGCATCTTCTGCCACCTGAAAAAAATTCAGCTACGTTGGGCAGGACATGTTGTCAGAATGCCCGACTCCAGACTCCCTAAGCAAATCTTCTTCTCTGAGCTCTCCAATGGAACGAGGAATGTTGGGGCCCCAAAGAGACGTTACAAAGACACTCCCAAGCAATCACTGAAGGCCTTTGCCATTGATGTGAGTGAGTGGGAAAAGCTCTCGCTTGATCGTGCAAATTGGAGGGCGGCCCTTACCAGAGGCAGCAAAGCATGGGAAGCTGACAGAGTCCAGCAGGCTATCAAAAAAAGAGAACGGCGCAAGAAAAGGCCCAGTGGTACTGAACCAACGGAGCACTCTTGTCATTTATGCGGAAGGGTCTGCAGGGCAAAAATAGGACTTATCAGTCACATGAGAAGCCATAAGTCATGAAAGAACAGTCTTTCCATTCTGTCCTCTGTGTCCTTTAGTTCTCTTTATTGTCCATGTGTTGAAATTCTCAACAATTTCTGTTCTTTATTCCTCTGGTGTTGTTAAGGTCATCATCATACCTGATGGACGAACTATTATTATTATTATACCCGTCCCCCTACATTGGATGGATGACGTCAAAGCTGATCTAGATAGAGACGTGAGACTAGGTGTGATAGAGCAGGTCCCAATGGGAGAACCAGTGACTTGGTGTCATCGCATGGTTGTTTGTGCTAAAAAGGATGGCAAACCACGGAGAACCGTGGACTTCCAGCCTCTCAACAAATATGCTGCCAGAGAGACTCACCACACGCAGTCTCCTTTCATTCAAGCCAGATCAGTGCCGCAGCACACCAAAAAGACTGTTCTCGATGCCTGGAACGGCTATCACAGTGTAGCATTGCACGAAGATGACAGACATTACACGACATTCATCACCCCTTGGGGGAGATACAGGTACAACGTTGCGCCCCAAGGCTACCTCTCATCAGGGGACTGCTATACCCGCAGGTACGATGAAATAACATCTGATGTCAAAAACAAAACAAAATGTGTAGATGACGCATTAATATGGGCTTATTCTCTCAAGGACAGTTTTCATCGTACGGTCCATTGGCTCAATTTGTGTGGGGAGAATGGCGTCACACTGAACCCAGGAAAATTTGTTTTTGGAGCAGATACTGTTGTATTTGCAGGATTCGAAATTTCCGCAACAACAGTAAGACCGTACCCAAAACTCTTTGAGGCAATTGAAAATTTCCCGACACCGAAGAACTTAACTGATCTTAGATCATGGCATGGGCTAATCAATCAAGTGTCATACACTTTTGCTTCAGCAGAGATCATGCAGCCCTTTAGGGAACTTCTCAGCTCAAAAACCCCATTCACATGGAATGAAGAACACGACAAATTGTTTGAAACCTCAAAAAGAGTCATTATCAAGGGCATCACTCATGGTGTTGAAATTTTTGACAAAAATCGCCCTACATGCCTTGCCACCGATTGGAGCAAGTCAGGCATTGGATTTTGGTTGTTGCAAAAGCACTGCCAATGTAAAACTAGCAAACCATTCTGCTGCAAGAACGGGTAGAAAATAGCGTTGGTCGGGAGTCGCTTCACCACCCCGGCAGAATCTCGATATCATCCCATAGAGGGAGAGGCGTTAGCAGTTGTGGACGCACTAGAAAAAGCCAGACATTTCGTTCTGGGATGCAAGGATCTAATCATTGCAGCTGACCACAAGCCCCTGGAGAAAATTTTTGGGAACCGCTCTCTTGATGGTATCCCAAACCCAAGACTCAGAAATCTGAAAGAAAAATCTCTTAGGTTCAGGTTCAAACTGGTACACATACCAGGTATCCACAACAAGGCAGCAGACGGAATGTCAAGGTACCCTGTTGGTGAAGCTACTCAGCTGAAACTTCCAGATGACACAGCAACACTGTCACACATTCTGCTAGACAGCATTCGAGACATAGCACCTGAAGATGATGATGGCGAGGGAATTCTTATGAAATCTAGGGCCTAAGCATGACTACGCCAAGAATATATCTAGATGGATTAGACCTGAACCTTCGTATCCATTTAATCAATAACATTCCATTTTTATTAAAAAAAGCCTGTCCAATTTCAATCATGCCATCATTTTCAAATGCGCAATATGAATGTTGATCAGGATGACTGGAATAAGAGAGGAAGACGGACTGTTCCAATTCAGGGAGATCACTCGCAAATACAAAATTAATTTGTCCTGGGAGATAAATACATCCTAGAGGAAATTCTATCGGACAGTATGGGCGGATGATAAACACTTGTTCTACATTATATTATTTTATTAATTTTACTTTTAGATTAATATTTTGAAAAATTGCAAAGAAACTTGCTCTTGGTTGATCAGTACATTTCATACCCAATTCCTTATGCAGATGAAGCGACACTTGTTAGAAGTGGCAGAAATGCACCTCGAAATATGATGCAAGTAGGCAGAATCTTCGACAACATCATGAAACACAAAATGTGCCGTGAAGTTGACATTATTATCGAAAATAGGTAACTTAAAATATTATTTGTGAGGCTTACGTTCAAGAGAATGTTCTTACCTTCGCTTTGAAGATGCCACTGGCTTGATCTGATGTCATATGTGGCAATCGCTTGGCCATTGTTTCTTGATAATTTTTTGAGCACTCAAACGGCTTATAATTATAAACCACCACCTACCTAACCATCTACTATTTCTGTCATCTCTACTTTTCTGTGTGTGCACCAGCTGTTACCCCCCTTGGTGTTAGCATTTCCTTCCTGGTAATAAATAGTTTCACAATAATATTATTAATAATTTATTAATAATAAGAGAAACTTCGTGTCTGCCAGTATTGTTTGTAAATTTGATATAAAGATAATTATTTTGCCACCGGGCAGTTGCCCAGGGACCCCACGGGTTTAGGAGGCCCTACGCATGCAAATTTGCTTTGGTTTTTGAAACGAGGAAGAAAACCCTGAACTTTGGCAGGGTCCCATTATAATGATGTGACGCCTTGCCCCCTCCTCCACCCCAATGGTACAATCAATTTTGCTTCCTTATAACTGTCTGATAGGTCTCCCCTCTCCATACTGCTTAGAGCTGAGAGTGGCAATGGAGTTTATTTTAATGTGCGCCAATATGAAAACAGCAACAACAACAACAACAACAACAACAACAAACCCACTGCAGTGCTATTTTTCCCTGTGGAAAAAGACTTGACGTACCGACCGCGTTAAATACCTGGCAAAAATATGACACTCTCTCTCCCCAGGAAAAAAAACAACAAACAAAACAAAACAAAAAATAAAAACCTGCACCCAGGCAATTTACACTCCTCCAAGACTTCCCAAGATTACTTTTCATCGACAGACACGCAGACTGCGACCGAGAGAGAAAGAACAATAGGTGAAGTGCATGTTGTTTAAGATGTGATTTATTTGTTTCAGATTTTATAATCTAATTTTGGTCAGTACTTTAGCCAATTTGCAATGTACCGTAGGCCTATGAGGGTGACAATGACATCATCAATGTTATCGTTGGTTTGTTTATAAATTGAAATGTAAACACTGCAGTGGGCACTTGAGCGCAAATAAACGACAATGATGTCGTTGAGCAACTAAAGATGCATATGGTATTGTTTCTCAGGAGCTGAGCCGTCTCTGAGGTATTAGGTCGGATTTCAGGAAAGGAAAAAAAAAGCCAAGCAGAAAAAAGCCAAGTAAAGGAAAAGTTAATTAATGTTAGCTGGGCTTTTAATTTAAACATAATCAATATGACTTACACAGAAATATAATGAAATTGTAAGGTTTTGCTTGACAACACTGTTTTCTCACCTTACCTTCATTTTGAATTCAAAAGAATAATGGGCCTTCATTAACCTCTGGATACGGTGTTGTGTTCAGAGATGTCAGTTTGTCACGCTATTTATGTCAGTCCACCAGGCACACATTGCTGAGACTATATTTCTTCGAAATTCAAGTGAATGATTTACGATATTGGGTCTGCACAGCTCATCCATTCATACAAGATACATGTATGTAAAGTTTACAAGAATTGCTTTTCAATTTTCGGGGCATTTCATAAGTCCCTGAGTCTACTTGATAGGACAGGTTGTCAAAATGTCAGTCTGTCACAAGGTCTTTAATGGATTGAAGTTGGGTGTTTTTTTGTTTTTTTCTGAACAAAGTTAACAAAATTTGTCATGGATATAGATTAACAGTGCTTATTGAAAAATATGTGTTTTACTTCCTTTCATTCACATACATAGACTTGATGGTCAGCTGAATGTTCTGAAAAGTCAGTTGATCAGATATGAATGAATCTATAATAATAGATTTGTGAAATGGTGATTGAGTTTTGAGTTTGGGTTTAACGGGGCCCTGGCATGATAATTGCCACTTTTCTGCCATTCATGGTCTGTTTGGTACTGTATTCATGTTTGGTATTCAGAATGTTTCTAGATATCACAAACAGAATTAAATAGTTCCCTATTAATTCTATTACATTGGTAAAATTCTCAAAAGTTGTTTTGTATTTATCTGCAAACAGTTTTGTAAATGTGTAAATTTTTAGATTAAGTTGTAGATCTTAGCCTTTTTCAGAAAGGACAGGGCGCACTATGGGTTCACGTTAGAAAATAATTCTTTCCTTGATCTGCAGGCATAATAGCTTCTTTGGATACACATGATATCTACACATTCAGTTGAAATATATACTTTATTCAGGGATGCCAAATGATTTTTGAAAAAAAAAAAACAACCCTGAAAAATGAACGTGCCATCGTGTTTGCACCAAAACAAACATTTTTTAAACAGTTTTTGAATAATCACTAACACACAAAATACAATTAAATACACAGGAAACCTTACTCTTACGAAAAAAAAAAAAAGGAAAAATCGGGACTGACGGAAAAACCGGACTTTTGGCATTCCTGATTTATTGATAGTTGGCAATTGCATATCACACATTCGTGGGGATTTATGATGTTGTATTCATCTTACATTGACTTGAAGTTGCAGTGATTGTTTCTCCAAGGATGGATGGACAGATTACAAGAGAGTGACATTGTTGTCACTACTAGAAAATTGGTTTGTGTATTTTTTGTAGGTTTAAAATTTTTTGTATACGTCTTTAATCCTATTTTTTTGGAAATTTGCCTTAGTGGCATTGCAACCTAGTTAAACTAGAGCAGGCATGTCGTCACCACCGTGCAGTGCTGATCGGCAGTTTTTAATTTGAGGGGAGGGGCAGGGAGTAGCAAGGATACACTTTTATTTAATTTTGCCCGGGCAGCGGCCTGTTTGTCCTGCTCTTACTTCTTGATTTCAAACTGCCAAGGGTATCTTTACCGTGGGCAATGTGCACACGTCGGATCCTCTGAGTTTTTCGTGCTTATCCGAGAAGACTATGGTATTCAGTCCTACCTACCATAGGATCAGGGACAGGAAAATATGAGAAAATCCCCAAATTACAACATGCTCACACTGACTATGATTTGAACCCGGTACCTTCGGTTGAGAGGTGAGCACCCTGCGTCTAGACCACCATGTCCCTATTCAGTTTCAGTAAACTACCCAGTCAGTTTGTTCCATGGTAGCAGCATCACTTTTTGACATTGATATACGAGTTTTGTATTCATTTCAGGTACTTGCATATTTCTCTTTGCTCTATCTTGTCACTCTTTGCCATATATGAATTATTTGTTATCATGTAGCTGAGGCACTCTTTCAGTTCTGAATTTCTCAAAATGTGAAAGTAAGTTTTAGACTATTTCTCAAACAGCAATGGAAAGAGCTCGAAATTTTGTTTAATTCGATGTATTATTTTCTTGTGTGGAGCAGTTTGATGCTGGTCTGAATTTGCGAAAAAACTATTAAAAAAAAAAAAAATCTCTTGGATGAAATCACAAAAAATGACTTTGAAAAAAGTTTGATGGCTGAAAGAGATATACAGTTGTATTTGAAGCCCTTGAAAAAAATTAAGTGTGATGTAAACCCCATTGACAAGGAAAATGGGAATTTTCAATGCTGGCACCAATCAGTTCGTCCATGGTAACAATACATGTATCACTTTTTGACATTGATGTATGGGGTTTGTATTCATTTCAGGTACTTTGCATCTCTTTGTTCTGTCTTGTCATGCTTTGCCATGTGGATTACATGTATTTGTTATCAATCATGCAGGCGAGCTATGCAGTTTGCCTCAGTGTCGATGCTTGTCTCCACTGGTCTATGGTGAATGTGCGTTGCTTCTAAGTTAGTCTACTTTTAGGTTTGTAACACATAAATTGTACATGTATGTACAGTTTATTGATGACTAAAATTTTTAAATCTTTCATTTGTTTACATACTTAAAATCTCGGGATGATTTTGTATGCCTGTATTATTTTGATGACGGTATCTTCATTTTTGAGATCATATTGAGCGGTGCCTGCGTAAAGACCGCATCGCCAGTGTTGTAATTTTTACAGGTGGGCGATTTGAAAGTTTGACATAAGGTTTTGTACTATATGCCAGTCAGTATTTGAAGTTCTATTATTGTTAAGCACTTGGAAATAAGGAAATAAAATTGTCACGGCAATACATGTCATTTGTTTTCTTACCTCAAATGTGTGTCAGTTATTGTGTATTGTAAATTCCAGTTGTCAGTGTCAGTAGGACAAGTTAAGACTCTAAAACACGTTAATTGTCTCATATGTGTGGTTATTGTTGACTCTCCCTTGGCATGAGAGGCGAGCACCTTGCCTCTAGACCACCTTGTCCCCAAAAACAAACATATTTAACCTATATATATTTTTGCTAATTAATGCAGTGGACTGTAGAGCGGATGACCTGTTTTGAATCTCAATTTGGGAGGATTTTGAAGATAGGGTGGTTTTGTTTTGTGGCCGTTGTTTTAAGTATATATGCCCCCCAAAGCGTATAATATATACCTAACCCCAATTCCATCCTTATCTCAACCCTAAATTTTATCGATCCCTAACCCCGCCCCCTAACCTTTCAGCAACATAAAAAAACAACAACAACAACAACAACCAAAAAAAAAGCAGGAGGAAAACAAAAAGAGAATCTGAAATAATAATTAAGTAAGGCTGTTGTTTGGAGTATTTTGCGACGAGCTCTCTAGCCCGGGAGTCACAAAAGTACGTAAAAAGTTGGAAGTCCAAAAGATGGGGCCTAATAAGACGGGCTGCCCAGGAAATATTACAACCCCCCCCCCCCCCAAAAAAAAAAACCCACACCCCGAATCCCTAACCCCCCCCCCCAAAAAAAAAACCCCCAAAAAAACAACGGGATTAAAAAAAAAAAAAATACAAATACAATAAAAAAGGAGAACAAGCAAAATAAAAAATAAGAAAAAACCAGGAAAAGAGTAGTGCAAATGGCAAGAACAGAGATCCGGCCAAAACAAAAAGACCTCAATACCTAGGTGGTTCTGGCTGCCAATCAGCCTGTCCTAATTAATGTTTGTTAATTAGATTTGTGAACCAGATCATCGACTGATTGAGCAATAGTATTTTCATACAGCTTTCATGCTATGCTCCAGTGTGTTGAGAGCAAACCAGAGGGCCCGTTTGAGGGGGGGGGTGGGGGGAAGGGGGGGGGGTTAAGGGGACTAGGTGCGTCAGTTGGCGTGAAAACAAAATAGGTACTTAATGAGCAGTTTGAAATGGGACCCACACTGGCTACAGCTCCCACATAGTTTGAGGGGGGGGGGGTGGGGGGAAGGGGGGGGGGTTAAGGGGACTAGGTGCGTCAGTTGGCGTGAAAACAAAATAGGTACTTAATGAGCAGTTTGAAATGGGACCCACACTGGCTACAGCTCCCACATAGTTTGAGGGGAGTTCCTTTTTTTTTTTTTTTTTGCACGTGTCTTCATGAGAGTGCCTTTACTTCGAAAAGCTGATGACGGACGTGCAGTGCTATACTGGCAGTGGCGTGACAATTAATTGACGGAGAACGGAGGGCGCAAAGCTTTACTCAGCAACTTCACGGGGGGGGGGGGGGTGGGGGGGGGGAAGATCAGGGCTGGATTAACCATTGAGCAAAATAAGCATATGCTTAGGGCACCAAGGGGTTGGGGGGGGGGTGTGGGGGGCATCACAGAAATTTTTAATCGCCGGATTTACCATGGATCATATGGGGCAAAACTGCAAATGGTGCAGCTGAACCAGGGTCCACAAAAAGGGGCGCTCACAATTAATGAAAAAAAAGTACTTTCTCGCGTACAAGACTGGTTTTTCTTTTTTAATTTCTAAATGTATTAGCATATTTTATGGTTCATTTTTGTCTGCAGGTTGAATTATATATATACAGTATATGGGGGGGGGGGGTACCAAAAGTGCTTAGGCCTCGAAAGGACTTATTCCGGCCCTGGGGAAGATAGGCTGCTGATGATAATGCTACCCGGAGACTCCAACCTCTGCAATCTCCATCCCTAAAGTACAGGCGATTGTTTTCACTTGTTGCCACATTCCATGATGACCCCCAACCCTCATAATAATAATCAACATTTGTTCTGCATCTTGAATGTGATTGATATGTCACATCTAACCTCTTTGTGGCGAAAATTAGTAACCGATTTGTAGTAATGTGGGCGAGAGTTTCGTTCAGTAGTGTAGCACCAGCAGCAAGCCCCCATACACCATGAACATAAGGGCCTGAGAGAGGATGGCTTTCTCTCTTTCTCTCTCTGTCTCTCACACACACACAGAGTTCGCCCTCTCACTCTCTCTCTCACTCTCTGTCCCTGTCTCTCTCACTCTGGCTGTCTCCCCCTCTCTCTCTTACACACACACACACATACACACACAATTCCCCCCCCCTCACTCCCTGTGTTTCACTCGATCTCCCCCTCTTTTTTTCTCAACTTCTCTGGTCTCTGTTTCTCTGTCTATCCGTCTTATCTGTCTGTCTGTCTGTCTATCTCTCTGCCCGTCTGTCTCGCTCTCTGTGTACAACCCACTACTCCCCATGTAGCCTACATGTACACGACGCATAAAATCAGTCGCATATTTTCCACAGCCAGTTCTGACACATTTTAGCCTGTCAACACAACATTGAGGTAAGCGGTGTCAGCTTAGCATTGGTTGTTGCCATTAGCGAAACTGAAGATCGCAGACTTGACCTAAAGAATAACTAACTGCATATTATAATAATGCATAGCTTTACTTTCGGCCAGTCGGCACCTTGTCAGTTCTGACAGCCCACCCACCAGTTAGTCCTGCAGATTTGATAGACACGGTAGGAGATCATCTTCCGTGTAGTCTTGAATTTCATTGATATTATTATGCTGCATCAATATATTACGTCACTATTTGTGCTTACAACCTTACCATATGACACACATGTCGAGGGATATTTGCCATATTGTTGCATGTGACATTTTTTGCTGATTTTGAGGTTTTGTCATGAAAGTGGTTCTTTCACTCCTAATTTATTATGTTTAAGTGTCATATGGGTGTATTTTCCTTGGGCATTTTTACACCAAGTTTCAATTTTGAACTGTATTGAACAAACCCTGATTTTACACAACTCTTCAAACTTTCAATCCCCATTTTCTCAAAAAGACAAAAATGCACATAGCACAATGTGGAAAATAACCGACGATGTATCATACTCAAATCGTATTATAGATCTACTGATTATTTCTGCTTTCCTTGGAATATTCAATGAAATTGCCACACATAACCTATAACAAACCAGCCAACATAATAAAAAAAAATATAATGTGCACATTGGTGCACACGAACTTTTTCCCCAGTTTTCCTCATGCCACCAAAAATTGTATAACATGTGGAGATACTTTTTTTTTAAATTAAAAAAATGTTTAAAAAATTTATATACACACCTTCCTTTGCACACGTCTTGTACATGCAATTTTTTTTTATTTAACTCTCTTCGGATCAGTATCTTTTTTTTTTTTACATGTGACTTATCTAGGACACCCATAATTATAGCTTATTTATCTCCTCGATAATAATAATATTGCCAGTGTATATTATATATTACATCTAATATAGATCTCTGCACCATTTTTTATCGAAGCCACACCGGTCAGTCGATCTGTCTCCTCTTACATTCACACCTAGATGAATGAGCTTGCTAAGGATCTCCCCATATTTTGTACAAACAAGAGGTATTTGACACGTGTATGTACATGTATACAGTTATTATATAAAATTCCAAGTCAGGGCCGTATTTAGATGAAGAGAGGCCCCAGGCTGTTCTAGCTGTGAGGCCCCTCCCAATACCCCACGTTCACGCCCAAAGGAAGATGGAAGTGTTTGAGTAACTTGATGACTGCAGGTGTTTAATGTCCCGCATTTTGCAATTCCTTCTCGAGAATACAAGTTCAAGTTCAAGTTCAGTTTATTGTAGGCCTGGCGGCCAATTCAAAAATACACAGATCATGTAAACAATCTTTGAAAACATTAAAAACAAACAAACAAACAAAACACACGGTCATTCACTCTCTCTGCTCCCTGCTGCCTGCAGCATTTATACACTTACTATTGTATACAACTATAAAATACAACTTGTAATTGCCAGAAACAGTCATCGTTTTTCAATCTTTACAGAAGCTAGGAACATTACAAAAGATTTGTCCAGAAACTACTGTGCACTGTAACATCATTAGAAAGAAACGGCAACGCATGTCACAGAATTTTATGCAGACTGGCCTGAGGAGGCCAGACACCCTTAGATTTTGAGGCCCGATGCTTCAGCCTACCTAACCTAATGGTAAATCCGGCCCTGCTCTAAGTACTACAGTCGACACCCCCTTGTTTCGAAATCAAACACATTAAATAATAATACACATATAATGCCGTCAACAACAACAGAAATCACCATCATACTTTTTTACTTTAAAAAAATGCACTCAACGTTAACTTGCCATTGAAGAGAGCCCGTGCTCAGGATAGGTTTATTCAGCAGATATTTATTTGTCTATCGCATCTTATGATACAAAATTAAAAATCCAAGGAAATTAACATTCCTGAATTTGCAAATTGTACCAATTCTTTGGGAAATCATATCTCAGTAAACACAGGGGTTAAAAAGCACTTTACCTAGACTTTCCGTTTGAGATGCTTTGGCCTACTATGTAAAATATACATGGGAATTTACAAATTCCCGAGATGGTCACTACAGCAGTTATAGTGGGAGTGAATGGTGTGACGGGTGACCCATATCTTGACACAGTCATGGCTGAATGTCAACACCATGATAACGGCCCAGGGCCCTCATGCTGATAACTGAACTCCAACATTTATCAGACGTGTTGCAATCCCATCCATACAGTATCATGTACATGCTCGACTTTGACTTTAATCCCCCCCCCCCCCCCCCGCCACACGCACCTTTCATACGGTACTCTTAACTTCACAGCCCCCTTCCCCTTTCAATCCTTATGCGCATGCACGACCATTAGACAGAAAATTGTTGTTATTTGCACGTATGTAACCCATGTTTTTTTTGTTCTTTTGCGCTGGGGGTACGTATTTTAAACCCGTTTGTGACCCCACTATTACACAAACTACCCAGTGCGCAGTCCATTGTCATTTCGTGTCTGTTGACGGAGTGCGTATGGCGTAACGTGCAAAAAGGGTACATTATACAGGAAGGCTCACAGACTAATAAATTAACCAGACTGGAAACACGAGCTTCGGGCTGTGTCGGTTTTTACGGAATTTCCCGAGCGACGACTGTATAACCAACATGGCCGCCGCGCGGGAAATTCCGATTCTAGTGCTAACTGCAATAGAAATTTCTTTTTACTTGTCAAGATTGGTTGTACATGTATTAATTTCTTGGTGCGGAACCAAACTTCCGCGTTCAGTAGGCGCGTCAAAATGGTATCATTCAAAATTGCAGTTATGCTGAAGCGTCGGTCGCTACCTTAAACCTAATATGGCGGATGGTTCACGACCTTTCGCTGTTTTGTGACATCACACAATGGGATCATCCAGTCTGGGTATTTTATTAGTCTGTGGGAAGGCTAAAGATACTAGAGGCAATAAGATGAGACAGTCTAAGAATAAATGAAAAACAACTGCAACAACAAAATGAATTTAAAGGAACAAGCAAGGTGAAACGAATCCACTATAATCACCCAGAAATGAAACTAAACAACAGATTTATACCGGGCAGCGCCCGGAACCTTAGTTAGCCTTGAATAAAGGGTTTGAGCAGTTTTATCACCTTATATATACAGAAAGAACAGGCAAATCCCAAACGAGTTCAACATCATGCCAAAATACAAGCTCACCTACTTCGATATAAGAGGTGTGGCCGAGGTCAGCAGAATGTTATTGCTCTGGCGGGTCAACCATTTGAAGACGTGCGCCTCACTGAAGACGATTGGCTAGAACTGAAACCAAGTAAGTGACAATTTTTTTTTTAACAAGCGTAACATTATTGTTGTATGGATGAAACGAGTGCGACACTGAATGGATGACTGGATAGATGAATGGATGAAAGGAGTGGATTTGGTGGGCAGACAAACTGATATTTTCTGTCAAGCCAATACGATTTCCAGATGGTGTAACACAAATCCCAACTAGGTCTTGTAGATCACCCGCTGAACGATGCTTTATTGATCCAAAGACCTGGAATTCGCTGTCTCACAACCTAATAGATAAAAGAAAAAAAGAGAAAACACACACACACAAAAAAAAACAACTAACTACTGAAATGTTCTAAAAACATCGGAAAACACACTTTTTCAATGGATACAATGCACTACGGCTGTTACGGCCAGTTGTCGCGTTTAGTATGTTCTTTGTATTGGTGAATTGAAAATGAGTTGAAGAGTAATTGTGAAGTGCATATATAGCAGTCTTCCTCAACGTGGGGTACATGCCCCACCGATGGGGGTGTGGCATGACAATATTCTGGCGGGGCGTGGGACTTCAGAATGGGGTGCAGGGATTTTTCACAGAAATCTTAATTTCATAGTGTATTTTAACTTGTGTATGGATAAACTTTTGAAAAATTTTTTTACACTTGCTTTTCGCGCCAAGGCAAAGTAAGCTCACAAACATCACATACATATTGTATTCATCACTTCAGCACACGCTTTTTTTTTTATAAACGTATATCATATCGTATCTTCACTTTTCCTACTTCTAGCACGAATAAAACTTATATATTTACGATTTTGATACACACATCAAGCGAACAGAACAGCACCGTCCTTATACCCGCAATTATACTCCACCATGAGGGTTTTCCCCTTCTGTTAGAGATTTGCGTTTAACCAGTTCTATCTTTTTCAGATACCAGGTTTGGCCAGGTGCCTATTTTAGAGTTTGATGGAAAAGTCTTCGCCCAGAGTACAGCAATATCCAGTTATCTGGCCAGGGAATTTGGTAAGGAGAGATTCGCTGAACCATACAATTTCATGAGACTGGTTAAGATCAGCCCTTTTAGTTTTAAGTAATCCGTTACAAACTAGCCATCCGTTCAGATTCTGTTGTCTCACATAGTCATTGTTATGTCGTCCTATTACTATTGTTTAAATCATCCATCCATCCATCCATCCATCCATCCATCCATCCATCCATCCATCCATCCATCCATCCATCCATCCATCCATCCATCCATCCATCCATCCACCCATCCATCCATCCATTCCTCCATGCATGCATGCATCCATCCATTCATCCATCTATCCACGCATTCGTCTATCCGACCGCCCCACCGTCCGTCTGTTCATCCATCCATCCATCCATCCTTCCATCCACCCATCCCTCCATGCATGCATCCACCCACCCATCTATCCACTCATCCATCCATCCACCCATCCATCCATCCATCTATCCATCCATCCACGCATCCATCCATCCATCCCACAGGTTACTACGGTAAGACCAATGAAGACGCCCCCAGGATTGACCAGATAGTTCAGACTATTACCGACCTGTACATGGTTGCCAGAAAAACCTATTTAGAAGAAGACGAGGCTAAAAAGGTGAGTCCTTCTCTATATTCATTTAGATGGGATGAAGGGGGTGGATTGGTGGGCAGACAAATTGATAATTTCTGTCAAACCAATACGATTTGCAGTTGATGTAACACCAGTCCCAACTATGTCTCGTAGATCACTCGCTGAACGATCATTTCCGAAGAAGTAGAATTCGCCAATGGTGGTAAATATTAATCATGTTGAAACTTAAAAATTCCGAAAATTTATGTCTTAAAACTTGAATAATTTACTGTTACTCTTGTTGAAATGTAAACATATGAAAAGCCAAAGTTAGAATACTTTATTTATTTAATGTACTTCGCCGATATTTTATTAACTTGTCCATGAAACTGAGTCTTTGCATTTGATTCTCCCAGTGTATGGAAGTTGGCTTAGATCTTTTAGATAATCCTCTACACGAAATTCATGAAGAAAAAAAATACTTTGAAAGACTTCGAATATTCCCTGGGGTCGATTCGCGTGAAAGGTAACAGTCAATCAGAGGAGACCACAGGAAGCCAGGCAAAACAGAATTCATATTGGCATTCACCTCTCTCCCCCCGGCAACCCTCGCCACGTCTACCCAGCTCATAAATTAAGACCAGTCATGGTGCATATGAAAACATTTTAAACAATAGCACTACGCTCATGTTTAGCCCCCCCCCCTCCCCACCCCTCCCCATTTCGTACTCATGCAATGGGTCAACACACGAACTAAAATCGCAGCCAGCATTGTTTAATTTGGCTGTTTTGTTGTAGAATTTGAACTCTCTAGATGAAGCTGTAATTTCCCCTGTCTACGCTGCCATTTTACGAGTGGAAAAATGCCATTTTAAGTCAAATTCACTTTTCAACATCAGTTTGTAGAATTAGAATGAAATGCGCTCTATTTTTCCTTCTGGGTTCTAAGTTTGTATCACCTGTAGTCCTTCAAGTAGTGAAATGGAAAGAACTACTTTCATGCCGTTTCCGTACACATGGAAACACTCTTGTTCTTTACTACTTGACGGATTTTTGACGTTTCTATTGCCGTTTCCGTTTCCCCACACATGAACAGCCAGCTTAAGACATCACAACATGGAGATTGAACGAAGAATAAAACAAAAAGCAATGTGAGATTTTTTTTTTCTTTTTTTCATCTCCTGTAGAACTCTGTGCATGTGTTTGGCATATCATGCGGCCTTTTTTTCATAACATGGCAATACAGATGTCATCGCCTGTCTTTCCATAGGCTGAGCTGATAAAGGCCATGGCAGAAGTCGAATTACCGAGATTCATGGGATACTTCGAGAAGTTACTGAAGGAGAGCGGCACTGGCTACTTCGTGGGTGACTCGGTAAGTCTAGAGCTAGTCTCGGATTGTCCGGTCAGTATGAATACGTACGTGCATTGAGAGAAATCGCTATTGGTTGGTTTGCTCTGAGTGACTCTGGAGGCTCAGCGAAGCCACTGTTAGCATGGAGCGAAAAATAGGTCACGGCGGTAAACAATGTTCGTTTGTACGTTTCCATTGGGAGAATGAGTTTATAGGCAGCTCTAAATACTTTCAATCAACCCAAAAAATATTAGGACAATCAGTTAGAAATCCATACACTCTCTATGGTGCAGATGGTCTTTTTCGATTCTCGTTACCACAGTGACGACACGGTTTTGTGATTTGGCGGAAGCAGAGAAATAGATGAGACAGCTAACGCATTTAGTGTGCACAGATTTCACACCACCACCTAGCGGGGAATGCGCAGTAGTCGGGAATAGTGCCGTATTTTACAAAACCAAGCAGGGGAAATATTGAATTTTGTTCACTGTTCAGCTATCGCTGTAGGGCTTGATTGACGTCACTTTTGTCTTGTAATTTTAACTTCAATCGCTGTGGGAAAACTCTGGCTATTTCTTCTTCTCCTTCGTTTTTTTTTAGTCCCGGTAGTACTGTAACAAATCCGCATCATTAATTTATCATTACATCAAACATTCTTTTCATGTAGTGCGCCATGGGTCCCGACCCGATCAGCGCACAAACTGTGCGCGATTTTTTTTGAGGTGTGAAGAAGGGAGTGTCTCATCTGAACGTTTCTAGTACCGGTATCTTTGGGAAAACTAAGCTCACAAACATCATACATAACTGTATTCATCACTTCAAAACTCGCTTAAAAAAAAAAAACAACGTTTGTACCCGAAGATGGGATGAAGCGCTATATAAATGTTATTTATTACTTTTTTTTCCTATTGTCTATTATTCCAGTTGACCATGGCCGACATTGCTGTGTCTGTGGCAGCCTATGGGTTTAACATGCGTGTGCCAGGTTGCACGGCGAAGTTCCCAGCCGTTGAAGCTATGTGCCAGAAAGTGGAATCAAATGATCGGATCAAAGCTTATCTGGCCACTAGGAAGGAGACCCCTTTCTAGCTGGTCCACCAGTTTCAATGTGAAAGCAACACTGTTATTTTGCCCATACATGGTTTTCCAAATATTCAATCAAGGAAAGAGTTCCAGACGTCCAGACCACCCAGTCAAGATACCCTAAGCCCATATTCGAGGAGAATAGTGGGATATCCTACAAGGCTTCACCCTGTCCCTTACATGGATGTACTGCCTAGGCCAAGCTGGTATTAGAGACAGTGAGACAGCTGATTTAGTTGCCAGCAACGCTGCTGTCCGGGGAGATCTGCAGCACCACCGGAAAGAGCTTTAAGTCCCCCCATTACTAGAATGATTGAGGAGGGGTACAGACCGGCGGGTGAGGGAAGGATGTGCGACGAGACTGAACAAACCCGACAAATACGGAACCAGCTGGCCACTGGGACCATAAGTAGGTCAACCCTCGAGGGGATCTTGGAGCGGGGAGAGGAGCACTTCTATATTATGGGGATGCCAGGTGTGCTAAGATTCTGGTTCCTGTCACCAAACCAAACCAATCCCTAACCCCGTCCTTATCCCTAGCCCTAAACTTTTATATTCTGGCTGAAAAGGAGTTGCAGCATTAGGGATAAGACTTGGTTTAAGCCTAAGGTAAGGGGCCAGGGTTATGGATAGTTTTAGAGTATTCTGACTGGGTTGTCGGGACGCACGGAACTCTCTCCACCAATCAGTTCACCAGAGGAGCGCCAACCTGGAAATAAAACATTTCAAAACACCAGGAGAAATTATTCTAGTTACAACTTATAACTCCGATTTTTTAATTTTTTATTTTCTTATGCGTGTACAGTCTCGTTTCAATTGTTTTCGTCCTGCCAACAGCTGTTGCTGCACTGTAAATTTTGTAGTTCTCTTTCTCTCTCCCACTTTTCCTTTAACAAGAAAAAAAAGGGGGAGGCGGAGGGCATCGGCACTGGAGCTAAGCAGGAAGTACACATTAGATATTTAAAAACATGGAATTCTTTTCAAATTTACGAAACATAAGGAAGGTCTATCTATCTATCTATCTATCTATCTATCTATCTATCTATCTATCTATCTATCTATCTATCTATCTATCTATCTATCTATCTATCTATCTATCTATCTATCTATATATCTATCTATCTATCTAATCTATCTATCTATCTATCTATCTATATCTGTCTGTCTGTCTGTCTGATTGACTGTCTGTCTGTCTGTCTGATTGACTGTCTGTCTGTCTGTCTGTCTGTCTGTCTATCTATCTATCTATCTATCTATCTATCTATCTATCCATCTATCCATCTATCTATCTATCTATCTATCTATCCATCTATCCATCTATCTATCTATCTATCTATCTATCTATCTATCTATCTATCTATCTATCTATCTATCTATCTATCTATCTATCTAAGCTGGCTTTGTTTTCTATCAGACACAGGCTTGTTGACATTGAAATAAGCAAACAAGCACAGGGTAAAAGCAACTGTTAAGTACAAACACTGCAAAAACTGTAAAAAAAAAAAATCATTTGGTAATTCATAGCATCCAAAATGCTCAGCAGAAGTCATAAACTTCTATGTAGCAAGGGACATCATCAAAAAATCACCAGAAAGTCACTAGTTTCTGTGGGGATTTTCTCTCTTGACGAATCCTGCCCTGAAACAACAGAGCGGAAATACTGTCAAAAAGGTAGAAGTAGCCACCAGATGGTTAAACATTGAAAAAGTATAAAAATAATGACAGAATCAATTACCTTCCCAAACTAAGAATTCAGGAACACAGTTTAAAACATCTACTACAATGTCTAGTCAAAATTGGGCAAAAAGAAAAGGTTGTATGTTGCAAAACCCCGCGTGAGAAATAAAACCCAAACAATGTCTAGACTTGGTTACTGACTAAGACAATGCTTCCTCCAGAAACTCAACAGATATTAAAAAACAAACAATATAAATTACCCATGGAAAAATTTACATTCTCTGACCATTGAAAGACTTCACTTGATATTTCTTCTTTTTCTTTCCGAACAAATTAAAGTCGCAACAAACCTTAATGGAAACACAGTGCTAGGTCCTTTTTAACGTGGAGATTTAGTCTGACCAGACACCTGACCGAAATTGAAGCTAACCAAAGAAATGCTAGCAAGGTTGCATATAGGAGTGACCTCTTTCCTAAGTAGACCCGCTTAGGGTACGACATAAACGAACGTCGCTTTCATATATGGAACCCGCCCCTTTGGTAATCCTACTAATCCTATGGAAATCTACGCCGGAGTGACGTAGGGTTCCTTGCTGGGAAATTATACCCTTCTTTGTAACTAGGCATATATTTTGGGCGAATGTGTTAAAGTTTCCCAATTCCCCCCCCCCCCCTTCCCCAAGCACCTATCCCACCCCACCCCCACCCACCACTGAAACGACCCTATTTATTACCCGATTTTATTTCTATGAAAGTGCTGTTTTACCCTATTACTCTTTACCAAGGTAGATACAACTTAATCACCAAGGTATGACGAAAGCGCATTAGACGGTACTAGTTAGCCTACTTAATCAGAAATACACAGATGTGATATTTAAAGTTGAATTTCGACCTGCAGTATGTAAAGAGAGGCGGAAAACGAAATTTCCTATCACACTTTTGGATTTTACTCGATGAAAGTGCGTCTCTATTTTACAGCTAAAAAAAAAAAATCGTAATTGTATAATATCAAAGTCTGAATTTCGTCTTAAATGAATGTGTCCACGTAATTCATGGCCAAAAAAACTGAGGTAACACATAACGTTTCATAATTTTTGCTCATGTGGTCACAAAGTGTGTTTGTGTGTGTGGGTGTGCGCGCGCTATGTATAACATAATTTCTGTAACTGCATTGTTATGTATCCAATGATCAAAACAAATTTCCTTGTACAAGGACGAATAAAATTTATCTTATCTTATCTTATCATATCTTATCTTATCTTATCTTATCTAAGTTTTAGGTGCTTCATGTTCACACTCTTGTTCCACTATAGTATAATTATGTTGATGATTCTGGTGTCGACGATGATGATGATTGTCGCGATGTGGGTTAGATGGGGAGAATTCGACTGACACTCTTTCGAGGTCCGCTCCCACAATCGACGAACACACAAAAAAAAATACTTGCACTCTAAAAACTAAATAAATCAATTGCTTTGATTTTTAGCAGAACTGTAGGGCAGTTTAATTACAGGAATTAATGTAACAAATATAATTATAAATATAAATATCAATTCAAAGGCAACTGAATCTAACTAATGAAACTACAGCTTTCTATAAAGACTAACTTATTCACTCTAACTACTTGCAGGTCATATGAGTTAGATGCCAAATAGAATCCGCGCACGTGGCGACGGATATAACAGTTTAAATTCTATTAATTCAATGAGACATGTTATGATATGGACATTTCCTCTAGACACGCCATGGAGAATGCTTGTACAACCATGCGTTGTCTGGCGGTAGCTCTGAAACTGTCTTCAAAAGTAAGTAGAACGGTTCACTTTTATCATTACAAATTAGTATGGACTCTCACCATGCGGCCCTCACTGGGAGTGAGAGCGCTGGATGTAAAAGCTGTGGGTTCATATCAAACCAAGTAGCTTAGGCTCTGCAGCTTTAAATCATCACGCTCCTCACAATATGGACTGCTCAACTGCGTCTCTATGTCTCTCATCTGGCTGAGGACTATCGCCGTCCACCTCGTAAATGGATTGTCTACATGTGGCCTCTATCTAAGCTCTGCACGGGTTTAAATACTAAAGCTATGTCTCGACCTTCCGTCCAGATTCATACATTTGATTGGTGCAGTCGCTTCAGCTCAGCCTGCAATATTAATTTATGCTTGTCGTGGCCTTGCGCCAAAATCAAGGTCAATTTTACGGTCTAGACAAAATTTAAAATGCGAAACATTAACTACTAAAATCTTCAAACCCCGTGCTTTCTACTCTTATGCACGAATTTCCGAACGCCAACTAAGCGTCTAAATAAACTACCTTTACTCGCCCCTTATCTATGTTAATCAAAATCACGGGGTCGAGAACTGCTCTGTCATTCCTAGCTATACATTTATTCTGTCTCGCCCCTCCTTCTCTCCATCCATCAGAAAAAAGGTGTTTCAAAACAAAGTGTTCACGAGAACAGCTCAAGGACAAATTACGCTGGTTATAATCAACAAGATCGTAAAAATTAACTCACTGACGTCGTGACCTAGCACGGCATTTATGATCCTAATGTGATCATGACAATGATAATGATAATGATGATGATAAGCAAACATGTCTAACTTGTCCTGACCTTCAGCTATGTTAACCAAGTGAATTAGCCCA